>JARHVA010002186.1:1050000-1587500 GCA_037957365.1 Torreya grandis
GTTTTAAATTATATATCTTATGGGTATATATAATATGAACATATAAATATATGAAATATACCTATAAGAGAACCAAGATCCTCATATATGTGTATAGCCTATATCTATATAATAGGTAGTGTGCCTATAATTATAGAATGTGACTAATCAAGTAAGTCATGAAATCTTGAAGGATAGGGAACTATAATTATATTCATGTGGCCTAAGTTCATTAATGGATGAATAAGTGTTCATTTATGAGTTTATTAAATATTTATATTGATTATGTTTGTTGGTTTGTATTGAGTAATATGAACAATATACCAATATATTGATAGATGTAAATGTTTGAATTTACTCTAAGATTTGGGAATGTAGTCCAAGATTATATTTTAACCATTGGGAAATAAACTTATATGTTATGAAAATTATTATTTTGTTGAGTAAATATTGTAGAGATTCATTCATATGTTTGATGGACTAAATGTATGTATAGTAATTATTTCAGTAATTAGCATGTGTTTGTTCTTGATAGTAGAAATAATTTTATGTACCTATTGGTTATATTAATGTTAACCAAATCTTGCATTAGTATTACTAAGTAGTGAGACAGACTTCACTAGCTTAGTTAGCATCACCAATACCAGATGAAGGTAATCATATCAAGTGGTGTGTATGAATTTGACTAATCCTTGAGATCAATAGCTATTTGAAAACATTGAACAAAGTAATGTTTAGATAGACATTGTCATTTAATATATATGATTTACATATATTTATAATATCATGTTAGAACATATTTTTTTATGGTACACATCATGTAGTATAAATCTTATAGCATAAGGGTACTAGCATGTCTCTTTGGATTCCTACACTGTCACTATCTACCCATCCATGAAGGGAGGGCCATTCCTTATTTATAATATTGTGAGGTGGATTGATAGTCCATTTTTTGTGTGGAAAATCACTTAGATGATTTTCTCCCTCTCCATTAGATTACTTACTTGGAGACTACACTTGAGATTATTAGAGATACTAGAGTTAGAGTGACTCGCACTCCATGGAACATTGTATCTATTGTTGTATTTGTGTTGAACCTTAATGTATGTTATAAATTTAAATGACTAATTATTATACATTGACATCAATGGCTATATTATTGTACCAGTCATGGTTGGATTTTAATGTAATTACTTTCCTTATGTAGTTATGTTATATTACATATTATGCTAGTGATCAGTAACTATTAATGCTACATAATTACATATCTTTAATATGATTAGTAAGTATATTAATATCACTAATTATATTCTCATAGTGTAATCTAATGAAATAATAAGTGTTATGTAATTTTTTTTTTAAATTGTGTTATTTTAGTAAATCCCTATGGGGATGTTGAATATAGTTTATTTTTTCCAGATTATGTTGTATGTAATTTTAATGTTTTATGTTTAAAAATCATAATATCCCTTTGAAGACATGAAATAGTAATCATACATTTTCAGTAACCTTTGGTTATGAACAGTGAATTTTACTACATTTGTTTCTTTAGACTCCTAACTATGTGTATTTTATTTGTTAATATATACCTACAACATGCATTATTTCCCTATCACTTATCCAACACATAGTGTAGGATCTAGTTTGGAATATTTTTGTTTATCTTTATCTCACAAACCCTCTTTTATATCCTACATTTCCCTCCTTTTATACTTTTTTTATCCAACCCACCTTAAGTTAGAATCCACCTATCCATATCAAGTAGACTTTTGGTTTCTTTTAGATTCTATAAATTCAAAGCATCTAAGGTAAATAACCCATTGCTCAACACTATTCTACTACCAGGTTATTTAAAATATTAAATACCCTGTGACTCATGCCTTAGAGTGAAACTTTTCACAAATCCTAAAATATTAGAGGATACCTCATAATATTTTATTATGTGCATAAAACCCACATTAACAATAATTTATATAGCACTAGGAGGTCCTAACTTTTTGTTTCTTAAGAATATCACTTGATTTTCATTGGATATACCTAGAATATTAGTAAGGTCCACCTCAAATATTGGTCTACTAATCACACCCTTATAGATCCATATAAGACCTAGGTCAGATAGAGGCATCTTAAAGGGACCCCAGACCTAATCGTATTCCCTAATCAAAAGAGGTCATATCCATATGCGTACAAAGGCCATATCTTAGTTATCTAGTTATGTTGGAGACATGTATGATTTTCCTAAAAACATAAAAAGGTATATTCCTTCATTTTCTCCCATGGGAGGAAGGATTGTTGAAGAACATATAAAGGCTTTCAAGAATGCCTTAGGGATACAAAATGTAACCATGAAGATGTGGCATGCATAATTTTCCCCTTTACATTATAATATGCTTCTTATGACTAGTTCCTCAATATCCTATAGGATTCAATTACCTATTAGAACCAGTGTCAAGATACCTTTTTACATAATTTACATAGGTCACTAGCCAAAGTGTCATAAACTATCATTTTCCAAGCATGAGAAGAGAGCCCAATGATCCAATCAGAGCCTTTAATGCAATATTCTAAAATATGTATATATAATTTAATAATTACTATAGAGCTAATTTTTTTTTATCCCTTACAATTTATAAGAATGCCTTAAACTCTATGATAGTTGTCTTCCTCCATATAGCACCTAATATTACTTCATTATTGTTGACATGCCAAAGCTATTAATATTGATAGGTAGTTGAATCCCTAGTGACAAGATTTTACCTTGCCGAATACTGATCCTAACTTTTTAGCCATCAAACCTATTCCAAATTCTAATCATAATGTCATGGATCATAATCAAAACCAAGTGTATACATAATTGCCTCTGGCCCATGTTCCACGTAATCAAAATCTTAACTTTCTAAATAATCTTGTTTCTACACTTAATTAAAAAATTCAAAACCAATCATTTGATACTACTTAATATTGCTACCACACAAAGCATTACTTCTAATTCTACTAAATCATAATTGGATGTTATCTAGTGGATGGTACAGAAGCTGAGAAATAAGTTCATGAGCCTGAAAAAGTGAATGGAAAATACCATGTAGAAAAATACCAATAGATATTCATGTTATAGAGGTATAATAAACCTTTCACCTAATATAAAAATAATGTAGAACAATAAATACCTAACAGGTTATTAAAAATAAATATCTTGGAAGTGAGACTACCTAATTAGTGTTGAGTTCACAATACAACACAACATGGTGAATTGGAATGTATATATTTATGTACCAATTTTGAGATATTCTATATGGAAATGGATATGTATGAAGCTTCTCCAAATCATTTAGATCCATCTTCCTACATTGCTTCAAATCACTCTAGTACTATAATGGTATTTGAGGCATATTAAATCCCATTCACAATTAAGAATAACAAAGATCTAGAAGAGAATACATATGATATACATTATTTATATCAGTAAAAAATAATTATTATAATCTAGGAATAAAATTCCAACAACCTCTCATAACTTATATGCCTCCAAATAATAGTGCAACTATTCCTCTAGATCCAAAATCTAACAATAATATACCTCCTCTAAATGGAAATGATCAACAACAAGTTGTTGATCCAAAAAATAAAAATATATATAACATAGCTAAGGATATGAATAAAATTTAGGAAAATATCACTCTTCATGAGTTTTCTCAAATTATAGAGCAAAGAGAGTTAGTATTTTTAGTGTTGACTAGCAATCCATCCACTGATAAGTCTAAATTTGCACATGCTAATATAGTTATTTATTGAGGTGAACCTAAGGTACTAGTTTTTTAGTGTCAAAATGTTTGGAAAAAATGTATATAATTTTTGGGTAGGCTCACGTACTTCATCCATATTCATTCCTATGACTATTTTCAACAAGTTAGGGTTAACTCTAGATAAGTACAAGAGGGTGGTGTTGTAGTTGGACAAGACTTTAGTCCCAACTATTAGGGAGTTAGTAAATGTTCAGATGCATATGGATTTAGAGTAATGCAATATATATATATATATATATATATATATATATATATATATATATATATATATATATATATATTTGTTGACATTCATGAATCTTATGGCTTACTGCTAAGTCAGGATTGGTCAAAGACATTAAATAGATACATAGCAACATATTTCTCACACATGTGGTTACCTTAGAAAGGAGTAACCAATTAGAATCAATTAACTTAAAATTAAATATGAGGTACCTAATTATTTCAATATAATACCAAAAATGAGAGGTTCAACTTTCCATCCTCACATTCAGGGGTTTATGCATTTACTATAAAGCATGAACCTCATGAATAATAATTAGAAGGTCCTTCATAATTATGGACTCTTCATTTTGATGGATCTAGATCTAAGCAAGGATATGGTGTAGGCATAAATTTTATTGATCCTGAAGGGAGATAATATCTCATTGTATATAGGTTATAATTCTCTTACACTAATAATCAAGTTGAGTATGAAGCTTTGATCTTAGGCTTATAGTTTGTGTTAAAACACAATATCAAGCAGTTGTTGATATTTGGTGATTAAGAGTTGGTTGTCAATAAAATCAAAATTAAATACCAATGTAAACTATAATACTTAAAAATGTCTAATCATAGGGCCTAAGATTTGATTGATTCATTTAAAGCATTTAACATCAATGTTATCCCAAGGGAATAAAATTAGACATCAGATTCATTGGTAGCTTAAACTATCAATATAGTACCACTCCAATAATATAAAATGTATATTTTTTATGGATTTGATTCCTTACCCATATATCCAAGACAACATGGATAACTTATAGGTGTTTGATGATGATCAGTAGATCATACAATTTATGAAAATTTTGGATCTTTTGAATCTCAAATAATAGATGAAAAGGATTTTGGGCCTATGAATACATATGTCCTAGGAGAAAATGGCATCTTATAGCTGAAATAGAATCATATACCTATGGTAATGGTTTCATTATAATGAACCTACATGGATCGATAAGATCAAAATCAAAAATAGTCTAAAGAGAGTGAATTCGATTACACTAAAGATAATTCTAGGATTGACAAACATCCTCATTACGTCAGTATTAGCCTAAGTTTCATTAAAAGTGAGAAATATAAATTGAATGATTTTCTAATAGATTACAATGATGTGATATCATATACATATGAAGATATTAAAATCTTTAATCCTAGGGTCATCACACATACTATCCATTTGAAGCCAGAGCACAAGCCCTTTCGACAGCACCAGAGACCATTGGATCTAATTTTAGATCCCCCATTTAGATAAAAGTTTGGAAGCTATTGGATGCTAATATTTTAATTTTAATCAAACATTCCACTTGGGTTTATAACTTAGTGCATGTCAAAAAAAATAATGGATAAATTAGGTTATGCATTGAGTATAAGAACTTGAATAGAACATCAAAAAAGGATAACTATCATTTTCCATTGTTAGATGAAGTAATTCAGATGGTTATTAGATATAAAATGAGGTCATTTCTAGATGGATTTGTAGACTAAAATCAAGTGTTGGTAGAATTGAAGGATAGAATTAAGACTACTTTTACCACCAAGTAGGGAACTTTTGCATATAAAAAAATGCATTTGGCTTAATTAATGTAGGAGAAACCTTCTAACATTCCATATACTTTGATTTTTAATGATTCATTTTAAAATGTATCATCATTTACATATATTTTCCCATAGTTTTTATAAATAATATATTTTATCATATAGATCATCTATAGAAGATATTTGACAAGGGTTAAAGATATAAAGTGTCACTAAATCCGAAGAAGAACATATTTAGAGTTACAAAGGGAAATTTATTAGGATATGTCATTATCAAAGATGGGATTTCTATTAATCTGGAATGAATCTAGGCCATTTCAAGGATAACCCCTCCCAATAGTTGAGAATAACTAAATTCTTTATTTGGTAAGATAAACTTTATATGATAGTTTATTTCTAGATTTACATAGATTATCAAACCACTAAATGCCATGTTAATTAGGATGCTAAAATATAATGGATAGCTGAAAATAACAATGAATTTGAATATATTAAGACTCCCATTACTCAAGCTCCAATTTTTACAAAGGATTTATTTATGTATTCATTTGCTTCAGAGCACACTATAATAGTAGTCCTCACACAAAAGGTATACGATAGTGAAAACTAACTACCTTCATGAGTAATAATTTTAAATATGCATAACTAAAGTATTCAATGATAGATAATAAAATATATACCTTGATCAAATTAGTGAAGAAATTTAGGCACTACATTCTCTAAAATAATATATACATCATTTTTACATAACAAGTTGTCAAGCTCACACTTGTCCATAATGAACTATGAGAGAGAAGAGATAAATGGATGGATAAATTATAATATTTTGATATTGAAATCAGACTTGATAATATGGTATGATGCCAAGGAATCATCAATTCATGACTTAGATAGATCCATATATTCATATCGATTAGATCAATGAAACATTGGTAGATTGTGGTGACTGGTATGCCCACAGCATCCAGTAACTACTCACAAGTACATGCCCCCTTGAGTTAAACAGAGATTAAAGGCAAACCCTCAGATTTAATTCAATCCATTACATAATCAAAAAGGGAGTTTTATACAAAAACATTATGATGGCATCTACTTGAGGTCTGTCTCAAGAGAAGAATTTATAGAAATATTTGATAATTTACATAAGATAGGTAGTGGAGATGCTTCTAGAAACTTCACATCTTGAAAAATCCAAAGGATGGGATACTACCAACCCACCATTTTTAAAGATGCCCATAATCATGTTAGAATAGGACATGAATGTCAAGTGTTCGAAAAGAGGGAAGTATACATAGTTATGACACTATTTCCTATGAACTAAGGATGCCATTTTTCTCAATGGGGTATTGCCTTTATTAGAGTAATAAATCCAAATTATTTAGTAGACCACACATTCATATTAATAACTACTAGTTATTGCACCAAGTGGATATATGTCATGGATACAAATACTTCTATATCCCAAGATGCGATTAAGTTTATAGAATAAAACATATTACAAGGTTTGGAACTCCAATTTATTTAGTTTGTGATAATGGTCTATCATTTCAATCTACATAATTTATTGAGTGGGCCTAAGGCAATCAGATTGCCATCAAGTTTTCCTCAAACTACTATCAAGAGGGAATGTAGTAGTTGAATATACTAACAAGAATGTGATGGATGCTATCAATAAATAATCATAAAATAAATAAAAATAATGGCACCCATGTTGAATTATGAACTATGGGCAGGTAAAACAAGGCATAAGTAAGCCCTCAAGACTTTATCTTTCCTAATAGTGTATGGATATAAACTAGTTTTGACTATTACTCCCAAATTACCAATGTATTAGTTGAAGCAAGAGTATATGAGATAAGATGAAATGATTCAGTCTAGATTATTTGACATAGTCTAGATGGAAGATGCATGAACATAAGCATTGACATTGTCAAGAGGTGTTTGATAAAAGATCCAAAATAAAGGCTTTGGAAATTTTAGGCTTAGTGCTTTTATGGGATAAGGCACATGAAAATAAAGGATAACATGAGAAATTCACTACTTTATGAATTTGGCCATATCAAATCTCTAAGATTTTAGGAAAGAATATTTTTTTCTAAGGGACCTCCAAGATAATGACCTCATTTTTCCAGTCAATGGGTAATTTTTGAAATATTATTTCATGGTTGTTCCAGATGAAAACATTCTGAATGATTATGAGTACCACTATAGAAGTAACATTATATTAAGTTTCCTAATTTCTAGAGTATATTCATATTTTATATCATTTTTTTCCTTAGATATATTTAATTCTTTCTTAGGTTAATCTTTCCAAGCTTTCCAATATTAGTTTCATGTTCCTTTCATAGTTGATTGTGTTTTTTTCTAGACTAGTTGCTTAAATTTTAAAATATGGCGATCAATTTTTATGTTGGAATCCTCAGAAGACCTTCCAAAGGAATGGGGATAACTAAAGAGATAAACAAATAACATTCATCAAGATTTTTTATTTTAATTCTTAGGAGCTCTTTAATTAAGGTATGTGTTGTGACTAAGATCAATTATTTATCTGAATTAAATAAGTTCACTAGGTCTTTGAAATTTTCTCTAATATACTCATGAAAATTTTATAAATAATTTTCATTTTCAAAAATCAATTGCACTCTTACATGTTTAAACTTGGATGAAAGATAATAAACATTGAAATGGATGTATTCTAACAGGGACATATTGATAAAAATTAATTTTATTACACATAGATCTATTTAATGGTGGTTCCCAACCATTATTCCAATAATTTTTATCTAAAAAATACATGATAGAAAGGTGATTCAAGTAATATGTTTTGGGTATATGGACACCTAGATGGAAATATAAAAATGATTAGAGTGGAATCATAGGTATCTCTATTGAAGCTATTGATGCCTAGTTGATAGAAGAGCAATGCCCAAGCTTTCTTTACTAATGTTCATAAAATCAAGAAATCAAAATGAAACCTATAGTGTCTATCTATATCTCTACCAAAACTCTCATAATAATGGGTATATGAATTCCACATAATCACACACAGATCCTAGTAATGAAAAGGGTTGTTATGTTTCATGAGGGAATTAGAGTCTCTTTTAGATGTGTGTGTGTGTGTGTGTGTGTGTGTGTGTGTGTGTGTGTGTGTGTGTGTGTGTGTGTGTGTGTGTGTGTGTGTGTGTGTGTGTGTGTGTGTGTGTGTGTGTGTGTGTGTGTGTGTTTCTTATAAGGTTTGAAGTTTTATCATAATGTACTAACCAATTTTATGGGTTGTTAAATAATCAAGAGTATTTCCCTACTGAGTTAGCATTTGTTATGCCCCAACACACCCCATTTTAAAATACAAATAGGGACCCATTATTAGTATAAAATATGCATTTATGGTCAAAATGAACCTTGAAATTCCAATACTGAATTAATCTATGCAGCCTAAGGTTCTTTTGGATTTAATTTTACATTTTAATACATAAAATCAAATCTTGGAAATTTTATAAAATGGTTTTATTAATCACCTTTAATTTTCATTAATAATGTTTATTCTAAATAGGGTTTTGGTTTATTTCATTAACATAACTAATGATATGGTGTTCTAGTGCACCCCAAATTTAATATATGTATAGGATTATTTCTAGGACTTAGACTTATTCCACATTCAATCCTTGGATAAAACCTTGGACTCCATGTTCACATCATGTTGATTCTAGTTTCCCCAATCATGATTTATTAGAGACCCCCAAAACCCCAAGAATCATCCACATGTCAACATCGTGGCTACCAATGACATATATTTCAAAAATTAGGCCTAATTTATTTACATCCTTTATATTTCCTTGAGATTAAGATAGTGGCATCATCACATCAACTTAGAAACTCAATAACCAGTCAAGGAAAGTATAATTTCAAAGTTTCAAATAGTCCTAGAGCCTTGAGATCATTCCATGTGGCATAATCCTTTTCACTAGGAATAGAATGGAACACAATATACAAAATTATCTTAGAAGTTATTCAGATCAATGTGGATCATCCACATGTCATGATCCTATTCACCCAAACCCTATCAAAAATAAGGTACATTTTTAGAGTTCTTAAGTTTTTTAAGATCCCTAAGATCCTTTCATGTAGCACCATCCCTGTCACTCACCATCTTATAGGTCTAAATAAAAAATCAATTTTTCAAAGAATCTAGATTCCTGAGATCATACCAAGTGGTAAAATCTTGATAACTTAGATCCTATCAGTCAAATGTACATTGACAGGATTACAAGTTCCCCAGATCACCAATATTTGTCCATGTGTCATAATCATGATAATTTAGAGCCTACTAATAAAAGTATAAGGTCAATTTTAAAAGAGTCTCTATAACCCTAAGATTGTAACACATGGTAGGTTCACATTCGCTTGGTGCCTATGGGGAAGATATACATAGTTAATAATCAAAATAACCCTAGATTATCGAGATCATTCCAAGTGGAAGAATCTCATTAACTCATTGCTTATGAGGGGTATAAATCTAGATTATAAAAATAAAGACCCTTGGGTAAGTGATATTTCTCTTAGTGTCTTAATCACATATATTCATAAATAAAATATAAACACAAAATTTGACATCTAGGCAAATGTCAATGCATGGGAAATAAGCAGCTATCTTAAGGTGAGTACTAAGTAATCATAGTGAAAGAAAAACTACATGGAAAAAGACACCCACCAAAGCTAACTTAAATTCAAATCAAAATGGAAAACAAAAACAACTACTACATTAAATCCACACAAATTGAGCATTCAAGTCTTGATATTTTAGAAATGTATGTAAATTTATAAATCACTTCAATTCACCATTTCTATTGATTAAATGCATGCAAACTATGAATTTGAGCATAGTTATAAAAATCCCTAGCTTTTCTCCTAGTAAATTTATGAATAACTTTAGTCAATTTAAGAGAAATTTTACAAATCTTTAAAATATAACAATGGCTTCTTAATTAGGAGCATCTCTAAGTCAACCTCCTTCCCCATACACCATCATGGATGGGCTTGAATATCTAGACATATTATTTGACAATAGAGTGCCTAAATTTTGATTCCCTCATTACTCATCCATTTGGATGAGGTCCATGACATAGAGTCATATTCAGTACAAGATCAAATATCTGAAGATGAGTGAATAACATTGATGACTTGCTTCCAATCATATCATGGGATTACACAATATGGTATTAAAATCTAAGGCAATGTCTTGCATTAATTTACTTAATGTTTTTTTATTAATGGTGCTACTACTAGGGATTGCCTACACTTTAGGATTCATATAAATGCAATAGGATATATTTATGGGGAAGAATTTAAGAATTATTTGAAAATTTTAATGCCTGAGGTGACCTATGATCAGTTTTCATCCAATAGTTTGTTAGATCATAACACAATTGTGTTGGGTCCAACATATCCCATATTCAAAATTTAAAATAGAGACCCTCTTGCTATAGTATACTCTTTCTTTCTATCCTCTTGCTTACTTGCATTATTACATTTCTAAATGTTACCCAAATTACTAAGTGTAAAGTTCTATCCTGAGGCTTTATCTTATAAGCACGTTTGTTGAATTGATTTTTTTTCACTTGACCATTTGTTTAAATGACCTAATCTTTATTGTTTTAGACATCTAGGCAACATATACATCATGCTTATTTAAAATTTCAAAGCTAGATGACACTTTAAATGTTTAACCTTTTACTTATTATAGTTCATTATGAATGTTATTAGTTTTGACTTATTACCTTAACTTGGCTTTTAATCATGGTATGTGTCTATTATATTTTTATCCTTAGGTTAATTTAAAAAAGGGACCAGTTTTAAAATTTTATTTCATTAGACCTTATGCTTCATTATTGAATAATTTCAATGAAATTATGATTGTTATTCATTCATAAATAGTTCAAACTACATTTGAAATGGTTGTTTTATCAATTTTATTTTCTCGTTATAGCTTGTAAAATGGGTTTAGTCAATTTTCAAATCAGGCTTTATTTATGTTTTTTGGGCTTCTACTTGTACAGATTATCATGTTCATTAAGATATTTATTCTATTCATCGACTAACCTATTAATTTTTTCCCAAAGTCATCTTTGCCTTTTTTGTTTGTAGAGATCTTTCAAAGTTTTCCAAGCCATCATCTTTGCCATGTGTCAGCATCTCGCTAACCTAGAGGTGATGTCATAATAATTCCTTATATGGTCATTTATAGATTAGTGGAATAGTAAAATGCATCCACATGTTAGCATATCGATAACCTAGGGAAGATATTAGCATGGTTCATTCCTGAACATTTTATGTATTAAAGACTTCCTAAGACCCCCATATCCTTACATGCATCTAGATCACATCAGTCAATAACTCCATAGTCAAATAATTTTTAGAAAATAATTAAGCCATTTTAAATCCCCCAAGTCCTGATATTGTGCCATATAACATGATCCTCATGACAAAACCCAATAAAAACTCAATAAGATATGTAAATCCCTGTGCCATCGAATTCTCATAATTATGCCACTTATCACCATCCTAGAAACCTAGCATCCTGGAGTAGACTGATAATGATATATCCCCATACCCCTAAGTTCCTAGTACTATGCCACTTAACACCATTATAGGATCCCAAAATCTTAGATCCATGACAATACTAATTTGAGGAAACATAGTAGATATCTAGGGAGTAGAAGAGATTCAAAAAGGTGATAAGTGGTAGTGAATCAGACATGCAAGCATCCCCCTAAACATGTAACCAACATAAACTTGATATCTCATCAAAACATCAAAGTAAATACCAAGAACTGGTTATTCAAGGGAATAGGCTACCCAATTTAAGTGTTAAAATCGATCATGTCCAAGTAGAATACATGAATGAGCCTGGATAACTTCTTGAAGTAGTTAGAACAAAAAGCTTAGTAATAAATTTGAGAAATCAAAGATGAAGGGTAAAGATAAAATGCAAAGGAAAATAAGAGAAAACAACCATTATATATAGATTTCAACATCTTTTGGATTATTCATAGCACATGAGACAAAATCCAAAGGGAATATTCATAGCAGCATTCACAAATAAAACAAAGATAGAATAAATAGAAATTAGACTTGGATAAAGAGGAAAATGAGATCAAATAAAATGTGCACAATATGAGTTTGCCTTACTATTCAGAGACAATAGTAAATTCTTCAAGAATAGTAGATGCATGTGTGTGTGTGTGTGTGTGTGTGTGTGTGTGTGTGTGTGTGTGTGTGTGTGTGTGTGTGTGTGTGTGTGTGTGTGTGTGTGTGTGTGTGTGTGTGTGTGTGTGTGTGTGTGTGTGTGTGTGTGTGTGTGTGTGTGTGTGTGTGTGTGTTTGTTTGTGTTGGAATAATTTATTATTCTAATGCTACTCTATTATCAAACATTTAATAAAGGAAAGGTGCATCTAAAATCAATTTTGTTGTTTTAAATATAAGTATAATAAACTGGGTATGGACAAACAAGAGCATAAACTAGTTGTTCCATCATTGGGATTCTTTTATAATAATATGGATTTTCCTATTTTGATCGATGGTAATTTTTTTTAAATAATTAAATTTAAGTAAACATTGATCATTGGGGCTTGAAATGCATTGGATATTTTATTCCATTTCATCTTGCAAGTTGTTATAGTCTAGAAATTGTGCCATGACTCGATCTTTATCTCTTCATTTCTTGATGTGTTATCTCAAGAAATTAAACTATAATCAGTTACTACATTAAATTTTGGTTTGAATCAAGGAAATGGGTCTAATTTCATTGCCTATATAAACAATATTTATTATCATTGTAAAAGGTTGACACATTTTATATCAAAACTATGTCAAGATTATGTTAGGATTACTCCTGTCCTTCTCTTTTATTTTGTCTTAATTGTTTGCTAGAAGATATTGCTTTGAATAAATAATCTACGCTAAATGATTTACTTGAGTGGCCATTTTACAAGTGAATGTATTTTCAAATTATTCAAGTGACTAATTTAATTAATTCTAGATTCTCATTTTGTTTATATTGAATTTTTAATTAAGTAATTATGTACAATAGCTACAGACATGTGTATTTACTTGATTTTGATAGAGATCCTAGATTGTATATTCACATAATTTAATGTGAGCCTTCCTCATTGAGTTATTTAATTTTGTGCATTGGTTAAAATCTATACTCAGTGATATGATTTTAGCCAACCAGGATTTCTATTTCTTAGTATTAAAAGATGTAATTTTAGTTAAAGGATTCACCTCTTTTCTACCTTAATCTTTCCCTCTCTTTTACTTATTTTTATGATAATAATTTCCTACTTATTAGATCATAATTTCCATATCTTATGAATGAAGATAATAAACCTACAGTTTTAACAAGCCCATAACATTATATAAATTTTAAATTAAATAAATAGATTAGTATAACCTTTGGTGGTAATAGTTGTTGCTCACCTAGCTAGGCATTCTAGAAATTCATCATCCATTGGATACCTAGAAGAATCATAAAAAATTATGGGACATTTATCCCATGAGTTGATAGACTCATTTTGGCCTCTTAAATTAGATAATTAAATAGCTACATTCGAGTGGGTCACAAGTTGAGCCCATCAAAAATTAGTGCTAGAAGGAGGGCACAAAAATTCTATGATCTTGAGTCTTTGGATATCTTGAGCTTACTATTTATTATAAACTCTTGGCCATATTTTGAACTTCTCCCAATTATTGTTGTGAGATTAAAACCCATACTAACATAAATTAGTATTTTTTCACTTTAGAGTCTTCATCAAGGATCACTCGATCTAAAGTTATGTTGAGTCATAGAAGATTAATTATTTCTCCTCTTCAAGTTCATAGACATCTTAGATCTGATCAAGGTAGATTCAAAATATCTTTTTACCCAACCACACCATCCCCACAGTTTTTAACTAACAGATTAATCCAAAAGGTCGTAGCTTGGGAAGCTAGATTAGCTATAAATGTTCTTGGTGATGTGTAAGATTAAACTATAAACCCTGAGCATTATCTTCCAAAGTTCACTCTAAACACTAAAAGGACTACAGAAGATCACATTACATATTATAAAATGTCCCTCAAGTTACCCAACATTGATTATGAAGATATAGATTTTAGGTTATTCCCTTTCACCTTGTTTGATCATGTTTATGACTAGCTCTATAATCTCCCATAAAATTCAACCATAGGATAGAATAAATTAACATGTTCTTACTCTATGGGAGTGGGTGTCTACATCATTGACTACATCTTAAAGAGTTGAATAATTGGCATAATCCCTATTGAACATAGTCAAATAAAAAATAGTGTTTATACACTCTATAGAGAATTTGATAGAGAATTTAGAAGGTGGTATTACCCCCCTAAATACCTTAGATGAAGAGGTCATTGTTACCTAGTTTAGTTATATGATTTTTATGATAATTTGACTATTTGTCAGCTTATTAGAAGATATTCATAATGGAACACAGACAACTAGGGCTTCAAGTTCTCTTTGGAGTAGAATTTTACTTGAGTTTATTATCAATTCATAGGAATGATGTATCATTATAGTTTGATGAAATAGCCTTGAGTATAATACTTTCATTCCAGTTCATGCACCATTAATGTCCAACATCTCCAAGTTTATTTTACTCATTTAATTCAAAATTTGTCACTTCACTTTATTAGGGTCATGTAGGCTTTCTATGCATTCATAGGAATTCTATGTTGTTACCTTGGATAAGTGTAATTTTTTTTTTACTTTTGTGTAATACCAACTACACCACATATTTTGCCTTCAGATGTCAAGTGTTAGATATTACATTGAAACACAACTCACGAATAGAAGTTTTGAGTAAAATCTCTAAATACCAAATCATGTAAACACAACCTATGAATAAAACCTTTTGTGAACATGAATTATGAACCACAACTTATAAATAGAACCTATGAAATGTAAATTTTACAAAGTGCATAAATTTTGAACAAAACATGTGAAGTTGGAAATATGTAAAGGCTAATTCATGACAAAAGATGTGAAAAAATTCTAAAGACACACAAGTTTTGAACAAAAGTTGTGAAGACCAAATTCTAAGAAAAAAATTTCTAATGAACACTTCTTGAAAAGTCCAAAAGATGTGAAGGATCAAAATGCCAAAAAATGACTTCATGAATAAAACTTCCAAAGACCAAAAATATGTGAAAAAACATAACTAAAAAAAGGTAAAATATGTGAAGTCTAAAACTTTGTAATCATTGTGCATACTCCAAAACCTTGTACATATGCAAAACATCTACAAAGAATATTAATAGGTTAGTCCAAATAAAACACATAGTGGAAACTCAGATAACAAAGAAATGCCAAATGTGTTCATATTAGTCAACATTCATTCATATATAAACCTTTAAAGCTTGACCCTAATGAATACACATATAAATGCCTATGAATAACCCTTTTAAATATAAATAGGCCTTTGAAAATTCTAATGGGTCCCTACTCAGGAAAATAAAAAAAGAGTGGGAGTGTGTTGAATACAATAAATGGAAACTCAAGAAGAATACTCCTAAGTATTCAAGAACCCAGAATCTTTGGTTAGTAACCCCAAACCAAAAATGAATCATACCCAAAGAGAATATTTGAACTAGAAACATGAAAGAGACTCCTAATTTCTTCATACAACATGTTATCCTTACTCTTACCTTGGTTCTATGTGTAATTAAGTGATTTTATTTTACCCTTGTGGGGATTTTAGTAAAGACTTGGAATAACTATAGGTTTTATTCTAGTTTATTTGAAAGATGTTAAAACTAGAGAAACTCAAGCATTGCTCTACTTCCATTCAGGCATCCATATCACTAATATAGATACCTTTGATTCATCATCCTTATTTTCCTTCATATTTTTGCATGATGCATGCTACATTGATCTTATTTCATCATGTGAGTCTTTGTGAATTTTATTTGGATTTATTGATCACTCATTAGGATACATTGGTCCTCATTTTTTTTGGTGAGTAGATGGAAAGCAGTAACCATTATGAGCTATTGTATGTGAAAAATAAAACTTGATTTAACATAATGTATTTACCAACTATAGATATATCAATGGTTATTAACTTAATAATAATTAACATTGGAAGTGTACATGATCCAAAGAGATGAGAAAACTTTCTAAACTTGTATGGAGTAATGAGAGAAGCTTTTGCATACCTGATAAAATTATTCAATTATGTGAGATAACCATGGTTAATCTATTTTTTGCATACCTAAATTTTGAAATTTTTAGACACAAGGGTGTAAAACCTGCAAACAAAGCTGGTTTATGTGCTCCATTTTATGTCCTTTTTACACCTGTTCTTATTTTGGAACCCCTCTCATGGGTTTAAATTTTAACCTCAAACATGGACAAGAAGTTTAGTGGATTGGATACTTTCTTGATTAAACTAGGATAAGTCAATAAGATTGTCACAAAAAATAAGAATTAGATACTTTTTTTTGTTACACTAGGATAAGTCAATCAGATTGTCACAAAACATAAGGATGTTTAATCTAGAAAGTAAGGAACTAATCTAAAGGAAAGAAAAAATGTTGAAAATAGGATAAGCCCATATAGAAATTAATAAAATTACCCTAAAGGAAGCAAAAGACAAAAAACTAAAAACTAAACTATGAAAATAGTAAATCTAACCTAATCTTACCTCTACCTCAGCACTTGTGGTCATTTAGGGACATCTCCAGATGGTATAGCCATGAATTAGTGCTTCAAAAATTTCCCATTAATTACATATGTCAATCCAATACCTTGGAGGTCACTCAAACAAAAAGCATTATTATCCAAGATATTTGATATATAATAAGATTTGGTCCATAAGGGGGTAAAATTGTCAAGTTATCCTTTCTTTTCATGGGATTTGTCCCATATAAGATCTAGAAAAGATATTTTGAATGCTTTAAACTTTTCTCTTCTATCAAACCATATTTTGACCAAGTCCTGATGTTTACTAAAGTTAAAAAATGCTTCATTTATAAAATAATCTATTTTTATTATGTCCAATAAATATGACTTCTCTTTCTCAATTGGTTCCATGTACTCCTACATAAATTAATGTGTTGGCAGATTGAGCATGATTGGGAATACTAATCATTGTCCATATATTATTAGATAAGGTGAAGCTTTGATGGCCTGCTTGAATCTTGTTTAGTTAGCCCATAGTGTAGTAAATGATGACATTCTCTAAGTTTGTTTATAGCTAAGTTTTTAATGGCATCAATCAAGTTATTATTGGTTGATTAAGTTAATCCATTTCCTTGTGGGTAATAATTGGTAGATGACTTGATGGTGATTTGATTATCATGGGCCCATTTAGTGAATTCAACTGACTAGAATGATAACCCATTATCATAAACTAAGGAAATGGGGGTACAAAACCTAGTTGTGATGTTTTATTTCAAAAAAATTATTACATCTTATGTTTTAGAATGTCTTGTAGCCACTACTTCATTCCATTTAGTGCAATAATATGTGGTAGTGAACACAAATTTATGGTTGGTTGAAAAATGTAGGTTGATAACACTAATGAATTACAAGCCCCACTGAGCAAATGGCCTTCCTTCAATAATAGGTTGTGGTGTCATTGTTGTGTGCACTTCTTTATTTTCAAAAATTTGGTATTTATGACATGTTATTACATGAATGTGTGCATCCTTAAAGACTATTAGCCAATAGTATCCCATTCTAAGGATCTTATGTGCCATGGTTTTTTTTAGATAGATGACCACTACCAATCTTCTGGTGTAGGTTATCCAAAATCTCTTGAGCTTCTTGTCATGATACGCATCTTAGGTAAAACCCTTCATAATTCCTTCTATAAAGGATTTCTTTTATGATCATGTGATGAGCATCTTTGAGCCTCAAGGCTCTCTTCTATTCTCTACTAAGTTTTGGGGGACAAGTACCTATGAGTAAATATTGAATGATATCATCCTACCAATCTCTTTTATATACCTAGGATTGATAAACCTCCTCAATGGTGATGTTTAGATCAAGCTCAGTTATAAGTTGAATTATGCCTTGTCTTCTAATAATTTTGGTAGGCTTGATTTATAGTTCAAACTCCTATAATTTTTCCATCCATTTGCCCCTACTCTCTCTTAATTCATTCTATTATAAAGTGATCTTGACATTAGGGTTTAGCACAATAACAATAGTCTTATTTCTCAAGATGTAATGTCTAAATTTCTTTACCCCTTTGACCAGAGTAAAAATTTGCTTATGTATCATAGAATACTTGAGATCTCTTTCCTTTAAATTTGTACTTGTTAATATAATAATATGCTCACTTCCATTCTTATTTTGAGTAATCACAACAAAAATTACATGTTTTAAATCAAATGAGTATAAGAAGAAATATTTAATGAACTTTAGAATTATCAACACTAAGGCCTAAGATATAGCATCCTTGATGTCTTCAAAAGACTTTTGAGCCTTTGGTGTTCACTCCACTTTAGCATATTGATTGAGAATTGCATTCAAAGGTTTAATTATATCTACAAAATCTAAGATAAAATTCTTCACAAAATTTAACTTTCTACATAAAGACTTGAGCTCCTTCTTATTGTTTGGGAATGTAATCTTTGAAATCCAACTCTATTTGGGTCAATTTTGATTCCTTATTTGGTGATAAGGAGGCCTAAGAGCTTTCCCTCAATAATACCAAATATTATCTTTTTAAGGTTTAGTGAGATGCAAAACATGTTGCATATTTCAAACATTGACTATAGATGGCCTACATGATTAGTTGTATTATATGATAAAATTATGAGGTCATTCTTGTAAATGATTATGTATTTACCTATCAGCCCTTGAAATGTGTTGTCTATGGCTCACTGAAAGGTAGCTCTTGTGTTAATCAGGATAAAGGCATCATTTTTTACACATATGTACCCCAGTTCATGGTAAATTCAATATTCATTATGTCTTCATATTCAACTAGCACCTAGTTATATCCTAAAAATCCATTCAAAAAAGACATCATTCCAGAACCACTTACTATCTAGATCACCTCATCTAGGGAAGGCATAAAGTAGTTGTCTTTCTTAGAATCCTTATTCAGGTTTCTAAAATCAGCAAATAATCTCATTTCCCCGTTCTTTTTCCTAACTAGAACTAATTTGGCAACTCAAGTTGAGTGTCTGATAAGGAACACTATCCTAGAATTTAATAGCTTCTCTACTTCCTCATAGATGAGTGGTTCTAAGATAAGATTGATTGGCCTCTATCTTTCCCTAAATGTCTTATGGTCTAGATTCAATGGGATTATATGGGTGATGACCCTAGGATAGAAACTTTTAAATCTTCATAGGTATATGAAATCACATATTTATACTGGGTGAGTAAATACTTTACCCTTTGCCTTTCTTCTAGAGTGCAACTAAGGCCAGTGTTGACATAGAATGGATCACACTCATTCCTTAAATTATCCTTATTGAAATCAGACTCTTTTACTTAAGTTTTCCTTTATTTTTGGGATTAGGTATCCATATGAAACACCCTTTCCAAATAAACCATCCCTAAAATAAGATGATTATCTTTCAACTGAACAACCCCTTCTCCTAATTTTTCTTGGCATAGATAACTAGTCTCTTTATCATCATTGATCTAAGACTCAAATTGTCTCAAATTGGTCAAAATTTTGAAAATATTCTATTCATCATCAAAAACCTAGAAGTTTTCCACATTATCAGGAACATATGAGCAAGGCACAAGCTCGATGGAAAATCTCAACAGCCCAGATTCATGTAATGGTGCCAAATTGGTAGCGGAAGTAGCCAATGAGTCAGTAACCTAATTTTATTTTTTAAGAATGGCTACTATATTGAAGGATTAAAATAACTCAATCAAATCCTAGGCTCTATGATTATACCTCTTTAGATATGACAATTTTCACTAGTATTTATTTCTGACATGATTAATTACTAGCTCTGAATCTCCACATATTAGTAGTCGATTGACATTATTTTTTAGAGTGAATTATAGTCCCAAAATCAATGCTTCATACTCTACTCTATTATTTATGTAAGTTAAATTTAACTTTTAAGTTTCTAGGTTATTTTTACCTTGTGGGTCAACCAATTCAACACCCATGCCTTATCCTTGCTTAGATCTTGTACCATTGAAATGGAGAGTCCATAATTAAAAATGTCCCTAGAGTTTCGGTTCCTACACCTCATATTTTGTGGTAAAGGTATAAATTATAAGATTGGGAGATTTATAACTCACCTCTTTATTCTTAGTATTTCACTCCATGATGGGGTAATTTATTCTTAGTTCCTGATAAATTTGAATATGATTTGGAACACCTCTCCATGGTAGCCAAATGTGAGAGAAGTTTCTTACTACATATTTATTTAGCATCTTTGACTAGTCTGTACTCAGTAGTAGTCCATATCCCTCTAGGATATCTACCATGAGTCTAATAAATAATCATCTACACTTGTGGCTTAGAAGCAATCTAGATTTGTACATTATTACATTCTTCAACCATAAGCACCACTATTTTGTCTAGTTATGAAACCATCCTCTTAGATGGATTTAGAGTCAGTCCAAGATTTTGACAAATAGAAGTTGGCATCATAGTATCCAAATCTATATAATTAATTAAATAATTGTGAATATTCTTTCCAAATACTCTGATAGTCAATAATAAAATAGGAACTTATGGATTACTCTTTTTATAATGTTTGTATGAACAACTTTTGCCTTCTCTACTATAAACTTCCCTATAATAGACCTTCATAAGAGCTCCTTTTATTCAGTGATCTCAACCAATTCATGAAGAATGATGTTTGGTTTAATTTTATTCATTTTGTATCCTCTTTTTCTATGTTTCTCCTTGTTTTTTGGTTGATCATTTCCTTTTGGGGGAGGTGTATTGTTATCAACCTTTGAATTCAATGGAATAGTCATATTATTTGGAGGATTAGATGTTGTGAAGGGTTACTTATTCCTCATATTATAATTACCTCATTGATACTATTAGAAGGCATGTACCTCATCAAAATTATCCTCTAGTTCATTATCATCCTTGATTAGGAAAGGAAAATCATGAGTATCAAAAATCATAGCGGTGCTTGAGGAACTAGTATAATGAGGTAACTCTAGTGGTGGAAGATATCAAATGTTGCACATAACTCAATATAGTTAAGCTCACCATGATGTGATTTGTTATGAACTTTGCATTAATTTGGTAGATTTATCTCCACTATGTTGATTTTAGGCAACTTATTGGCTTGTTGTTATTCTACATTATTTATAGGCTTATTGAAAGGCGTGTTATATATTTGAAACCCAAGAAATATGCTTATTATTCTAACCACTATCATTATGCATCTTCCTCTACATTCCCAATAAGTCATTTCTCAAATTTTGGAATATTATTGTATAGAATCCAATTCTAATTTTGTAGAGTCAACACCCTAGGTAACTATAGTATTAGATGGAATTTAATGTTAGTTTTACTAATGACCATTCATTTGTGCATGATTGTTTAAAAAGCTAAAATTTTGATTCGGTATGTGATGCATCATAGGAGGTAGTACATATAACTAATTTTGGTTGAATGTTTGATATCTACATATTTAGCTACCTATCAATGTTGATCACTTATTCATAGGCTAGTGATAGAGTGTTAGCAATATCAATTCTTTGTAAAAATGTTTCAATAATTAGATCCAAAGCATTCTTATATAATTTGATTGTTAGTTCCACTAGTGGTTTATATTCATCACTTAACCAAGTTTACATATTTTTAAACCTTACATTAAAAGCTTAGATTGGCTCATTGGGCTCCCTCTTCATATCAGTGAAAATTTGATATACCACACTCAGACTGGTTACTTGTCCAAATTGGGCAAGAAAAATGATTTGACACTAGATTCATGAAGTAATTTAGTTCTCTTTTAAATTGAGGAACAAATCATAAGCATCATCATGTGAGGTAGATTGGAAAATCCTACATGCAACATTTTCATTAGTGACATTCATTAATCTTAAAATAACTTTGAAAGACTTGATATGTTCTTCTATCATTCTTCCTCTAAAATGGTAAAAAGAAGGTAGATACATCTCTTGATTCCTTGTTAAATCATGCACATCTCATGGTATTGTAATGGTAGATCTAACTAACTAAGTTTGAGCCTTTATATCACTAATGCGATTAGGGTTTCTTACTAGGGAAGGTGTTCTGACTTGGGGTATGGTGGGGACAACTAGTGCAAACTTAGGACTTTGACGGATCAATAAATGTGAAATCAAAAGATTGGTTTTAGATCTAGACTTGGTTACTCTCTTGGGTGTTTCCAGTGCAATCAGACATTAGGGAACTACTTATTATAGGTAGAATCACACAATGGCTATGGCCATCCTAGCATCAACTTTTTTTGTTGATGTGGGTTTTATGCACACCACAAATAATGAGGTAGCCTCTAACATTTTAGGATCATTGAAAGAATTCACTCCAACACATGAGATGCAAATATGGGTTGAACAACTAGGTGCTAGAACAGCAGGCTGAGCATGTAAGTTGTTAAACCATGTGTGAATAGGTAAGTAAAACCTATAAAAGTTAAAACTTAATTGAGTTAGATGGATGGCACCTATACTAAAGTGGGTAGACCTTAAAATAAACTCAAAAGAGGGAAAGGTAGGGTATAAAATAAGGATATGTGATCCAAAGAAGGATTTTTTTATGGTTGGTTTCTTTTTAGACAAAAGTTTTAATACCAATGTTTGTATCTAATATTTATTGTACACTCACATGTAAACACAGCAAGAGGATATAGGGAAGAACTGATATAATAAAATCTTTGATCTCAACTAAAGGTTATTATTTTTTAGATTTTTTGTTGCACACATTTATTTAGTAGTTTATAGCTTGAATCAAAGAGGTATCTAAGGTAGCTATGGTTTATAACTAGATGGTTGTATCAATAAAAAACTTATGCACACTCAGAGAAATAAAATAGTCTATCTAATTGCATGAGATCAATGATACTTGTTAATTATAAATAGTTGGTTCACATCTTAAATTAGCATACATTAATAATAATAATAATAATAATAATAATAATAATAATAATAATAATAATAATAATAATAATAATAATAATAATAATAATAATAATAATAATAATAAGGAATTATTTGTACCTTTTTCACACTTAAAATTATTGATTCCAACAACTAATAAAATAAAACATAGAAAATTACATAGATTTGGAATGGAAAAACATTGACACATTTGCATGACAATAAAAAAGACTTCTTCATGTATTGATTAATTTTACAACCCTTGACTATAAGAGGATTACATGTATAAATATATTTGGGTAAGGGATACCTCATCCCTAAAATCCATGCAAAATTAAAAGTTACATGGCAATAATTAGAATGAGAGTTATAATTTATGTAAGGCCTACATGTACAATTATAGTTGATCACAATTATGTTTCTAAAAAATACTTGCTTTTACACAGAAATGCAATATATGCATGCTTACAAATGTATTTAATTATTACATACATGTGATACATATAAATAGACTTTAGTTACATCAAATAACTCTACATATAACATACATACAAAATTAACCTCATAAAACTAAGGTTTAGTTAAAGTTAATAGTTGCATGGTTGAACTGAAGTAGTAGGATGAATAGAAGTAGTTGGTTGGGTCAAACTAGATGGTGAGGATATATCCTTTTTCTTTGCCTCCAAATCCTAGTAGTGATTTAAAAACTACCTATTAATTGGATATGTCAATCCATTACCTTGGAGGTCACTCAAAAAGAAAGCATTATTACCCAAGATCTATGACATTTGGTAAGGTTTGGTCCATAAGGGGGTAAACTTTTCATGTTGTCCTATATTTTCATGGGATTTATCTCATGGAAGCACTAGAAAAGATATTATTAATGCTTTAAACTTTGTTCTTCTGTCAAACCATCTTTTGACCAAGTCATGATGTTTATTGAAATTAACAAATGCTTCATTCCTCAAATCCTCCATTTTTATTATGTCTAATAAATGGGACTCCTCTTTCTCAATTGGTTCCATGTACTCTTGCATAAGTTGCTATGTTGTAAAATTGAGCATGATTGGGAATACTAGCCATTGTCTATATATTATTAGGTAAAGTGAAGCTTTGATGGCCTGATTGAATCTTGTTTGTTTATCCCATAGTAAAATAAATGATGTCATTCTCTAGGTTTTTTTATAGCTAACTTTTTAATGGCATCAATCAGGTTCTTATTGGTTTATTTGGCCAATTCATTTCCTTATAGGTAATAATTGAAAGATGACCTGATGGTGATTTGATTATTATGGGCCCATTCAGTGAATTTAACTAACTAAAATGCTAGTTTATTATCACAAACTAAATAAATGGGGTTACCAAACCTAGTTGTGATGTTTTCTTCTAGAAAATAGATGACATCCTATGTTTTATAATGTCTTGTAGCCATTGCTTCAATCTATTTAGTGCAATAATCTATGGCAGTGAGCACAAATTTTTGGTTGGCTAAATAATTTAGGTTGATTACACCAATGAAGTCCAAGTCCCACTAATTAAATGGCTTTCCTTAAATTATAGGTTGTAATGGCATTGTTTTGTGTACTTCTCTCTTTGCAAAAATTTGGTATGCATGGGATTTTATTACATGAGTGTGTGCATCATTAAAGACAATTGGCCAATAGTATCTCATTATAAGGATCTTATGTGATGTGGTTTTTATATATGGATGATCACTACCAATCTTATGGTGTAGGTTCTCCATAATATCTTGAGCTTCTTCTCATGATACGCATCTCAGGTAAATGCTTTCATAATTCCTTCTATAAAGGATTCCTTTTATCATCATGTAATGAGAAAATTTTACCCTCAAGGCTCTCATCTATTATCTACTATGTTTTGGAGGACAAGTACTTGTGAGTAAATATTAACTGATATTAGCATACCAATCTCCTTTAGATACCTAGGATCGATGAACCTCCTCAATGGTGATGCTCAGATCAAGTTTAGGTATAAGTTTAATGATGCCTTGTCCTATAATAATTTTGATAGGCTTGATTTCTAGGCCAAACTCTTATAATTTTTTCATCCATTTTCCTCTATGCTATCCTAATTCATTCTATTATAAAGTGAACTTGATAATATGGTTTGGCACAATAGTGATAGTCTTATTTCTCAAGATGTAATGTTTGAATTTCTTTACCACTTTGACTAAAGCAAAAATTTCCTTATCTATCATGGATTACTTGAGCTCTGCTTCCTTTAAATTTGTCCTCATGAATACAATAAGATGCTCAATTTCATCCTTCTTCTGATTAAGCACAATAACAATTATATGTTCTGAATCAAATGAGTATAAGAAGAAATCTTTAGTGAAGTTTGGCAGTATCAGCACTAGGGCCTAAAATATAGCATCCTTAATGTCTTCAAAAGACTTTCAGGCCTCTAGTGTCCACTCCACTTTAGCATATTGATTGAGAATTACATTCAGAGGTCTAATGATTTTTTCAAAATCTTAGATAAACTTTTTCACAAAATTTATCTTTCTAAATAAAGACTTGAGCTCCTTATTGTTGTTTGGGAATGTAATATTTGAAATCCCCTAAACTCTATTTGGGTCAATTATGATTCCTTCTTTGGTGATAATGTGGCCTAAGAGCTTGCCCTCAATAACATAAAATATTCTCTTTTTAGGGTTTAGTAAGATGCCAAACCTTTTGCATCTTTTAAAGATTGACTATAGATGGCCTACATGATCATTTCTATTCTTTGATAAAACTATGAGGTAATGCATGTAAATGATTATGTATTTACCTATTAATTATTGAAATATGTGTTCTATGTCTCGCTAAAAGGTGTATCCTATGTTAATTAGGTCAAAGGCATCCTTTTATAGACATAATTACCCCACTTCATGGTAAATTTAGTCTTCATTATGTCTTCATATTTAACTAGCACCTAGTTATATCCTAAAAATCCATCCAAAAAATACATCATTCTAAAACCACTTACTATCTAGATCACCTCATTTAAGGAAGGCAAATATTAGTTATCTTTCTCAGAAGCCTTATTCAAGTTTCTAAAATTAGCACATAATCTTAAAATCAATGCCTCATACTCTACTCTATTATTTATGTAAGGGAATTACAACTTGTAAGCTTCCATATACTTCTTACCTTGTGGGTCAACCAATTCAACACCCATGCCCAATCCTTGCTTGGATCTTGAACCATCAAAGTGGAGAGTCCACAACTAAAAACTTCCCTAGACTTATGGTTCTTTCACCTCATATTTTGTTGTAAAGTTATAAATTCCAAGATTAGGTGATTTATAACTTACCTCTTTGTTCTTAGTATTTCACTCCATTATGGGGTAATTTATTCTTAGGTATTGATCAATTTTAATATGATTTGTAACACCTCTCCATGGTAGCCAAATGTGGGAGAAGTTTCTTGCTACATATCTGTTCAGAATCTTCAACCAGTCTCTACTCAGTAGTAGTCCATATCCATATATGATATCTACCATGAGTATGTCTATAATTATCTATGCATGTGGCTCAGATGCCACTTGAATGTGTACATCATTCAATTATCCAACCATAGGCACCACTATTTTGTATAGTTATGAAACCATCCTCTTAGATGGGTTTGGAGTCAGTCCAAGCTTTTAACAAATAGAAATTAGCATCATAGTAGCCAAATCTCTAGAATCAAATAAAAAAATGTGAATAATATTTTCAAATGCTTTGATATTTAATAAGAAAAGAGGAACATATGGCTTACTCTTGTATATAACATTTGTATGAATAGATTTTGGCTTATCTACTATAGACTTCCCTGTAATGAGCCTCCATAGGAGTTCCTTTTATTTAGTGATCTAAGCCAATTCATTAAGAGTGACGTTTGCTTTAATTTTATTCATGTTGTATCCTCTTTTTCTATGTTTCTCCTTATTCTGTGGGTGGTTATTTCCTTTTGGGGGAGGTGTATTTTTATCAACCTTAAAATTCAATAGAATAGTCATATTAGTTGGAGGAGTAGATGTTGTGAAGGGTTACTTATTCCTTAAATTGTAATTGTCTCATTGATACTGTTGTAACACATGTACCTCATAAGAATTATCCTCTAGTAAATTATCATCCTTGCTTGAGAAAGGAAACTCATGAGTTTAAAAAATCATAGTGGTGTTTGAGGAACCAGTAACATGAGGGAACTCTAGTGAGTTATTCATTAAATCTTACCTCACCATCTCTCTTTGAAATATCTCAAATGTTGCATATAACTCAATATAGTCAAGTTCACCATGATGTGATGTATTATAAACCCTACACCAATTGGGTAGAGCTATCTCCACTATGTTGATTTTTGGAAACTTATTAGCTTGTTATTGTTATGCATTATTTACAAGCTTGGTGAAAGCCCTGCTATGTCTTTGAAACCCAATAAATCTGCTTATTATTCTAACTAGTAACACTACTCATATTTTTGTGCATGCTTGATAATTCATTGCTTAAATTTTGGACTATTATTTGTATAGAATCTGATTCTATTTTGGTAGAGTCAGCACCCTAGGAAACTACTATATTGGATGGGATTGAATGCTAGTTTTACTAATGACCATTCATTTGCACATGATTTTTTAAGAATCCATAATTTTGATTTGGTGTCTAATGCATCATAGAAGGTAATGCATAAAACTAATTCTATTTAAATGTGAAAACATTCTGATTCACATGAGCCATTGGATTCAAAGTTAATAAACCCACATTGAGGTTGGGAGTGCCTAGTATTTTTAGATTCAGTTACCTATCAATGTTGATCACTTCTTCATAGGCTAGTGATAGAGTGTTAGTAATAACAACTCTTCATAAAAATGTTACGATAATTTTATCCAAAGCATTATTGTATATTTTTAGTGTTAGTTCCATTGATGGTTTATATGTAGTACTTACCCAAATGTACACTTCTAAAACCTTGCATTAAAATCTTGGATTGGCTCATTAGGCTCCCTCTTCATACTGGTGAAAAACTGATAGAGCACACTCAAACCAGTTACTTATCTAAATTGGTCAATAAAATTGCTTTGAAACTAATTTCATGAAGTAATTTAGTTCTCTTTTGAATTGAATAACCAATCATAAGCATCATCTCGCAATTCAAATAGTAAAATCCTGCATGCAACATCTTCATTGGTGACAGTCATTAATCTTAAAATAACTTTGAAAGACTTGATATGTTCCTCTATCATTCTTCCTCTAGAAGGGGAAAAAAAGGTAGATACCTCTCTATATTCCTTGATAAACCATGCACATCTCATAGGACTATAATGTTGGATCTAACTAACCAAATTTGAGCCATTGGATGATTAATGGGTTGGGGGTTTCTTATTGGGGAAGGTGTTCTGACCTAGGGTATGGTGGGGATAATTGGTGTAGACCTAAGCCTTCAATTGATCAATAAAGGTGAAACCAAAAGAGTGATTTTAGATCTATACTTGGTTACTATCTTGGGTGTTTCTAGTGCAACTCAAATGTAGAGGAATAACTTATTATAGGGAAAATCACACTGTAGCTATAGCCATCCTAGCATCATCTTTTTTTGTTGATGTGGGTTTTATGCACACCATAAGTAATGAGGTAGCCTCTAATGTTTTAGTATTAATGAAATAATTCACTCTAATAAATGAGCTACAGATATGTGTTAAAAAACTAGGTGGTGAAATATTAAGCTAAGAATGCAAGTTGTTGAACCATGTGTGAATGGATAAGTAAAACCTAGAAAAGTTATAACCTAATTGAGTTGGATGGATGATAACTATGTTGAAGTGGGTAGACCTTAAAATAAACTCCAAATGAGAGAAAGGTAGGGCATAAAAGAAGGATCTATGATCCAAAGAAGGATTTTTTTATGGTTGGTTTCTTTGTGGACAAGCATTTTAATAACAATGTTTGTAGCTAATGTTATTGCACACTCACATGCAAACTCAACAAGAGGATCTAGGGAAGAACTAATATAGTAAACTCTTTGATCTCAACTAAAGGTTACTACTCTTTAGATTTTTTGTTTCACACCCTTATTTAGTAGTTTGTAGCTTGAATTAGAGAGGTATCAAAGATATCTCTAGTTTACACCTATAGGGTTGTATCAAGAAAAAATTATAAACACTCAGAGAACTGAAATAGTCTACCTAATTACATGAGATCAATGATACTTTTTAATTTTAAATAGTTGTTGCACATTTTAAATCAACATACATCAATAATAATAATAATAATAATAATAATAATAATAATAATAATAATAATAATAATAATAATAATAATAATAAGGAATTATCTGTAGCTTTTGCACACTTTAAATTATTGAATCCAACAACCAATAAAATAAAACATAGCAAATTACATAGAATTGGAATGGAAAGACACTGACACATTTGTGTGACAATCAAAGAGACTTCTTCCTGTATTGAAAATTTTTTTAACCCTTGAATAAGAGGATTAGATGTATAAATAAATTTGGGGAGGGGCTACCTCATCCCTCAAATCCATGCAAAATTCAAAGTTACATGTCAATAACTATAATGTGAGTTATAATTGATGTAAGGCCTGCATGTACAATTACAGTTGATCACAACTATGTTTCCAAAAAAAGACTTGATTTTACATATCAATGTAATGTGTGCATGTTTATAAAAGTCTTTAATTATTACATGCATGTGATACATATAAATATAATTTAGTTACATTGGTTAACTCTACATGTAACATACATATAAAATTAACCTTAGAAAACTAAGGTTTTGTTAAAGTTGATGGTTGCATGGTTGAACCTAAAGTAGTAGGAGGAATAGAAGTAGTCGGTTAGGTCAAACTAGATGGTAAGGCTATAGCCTTTTTATTTTCTTCCAACTCACATTAGTTTTTATAACTAATTCCATGTTACAGCCTTGTGATGTCCATATTATAAGAGATGGTTGATGTATTCTATTAACTTGCATCATCAAGCATGCATGTTCAGCTTTGGTGGTCCTGAAATCCACCTAAAAAATCTCTACTTCTGTAACCTTCTTCCTAACAAAACTAAGTTTTGATTCAATTTCTTCTAATGTAACCCCTTGAAGACTTTGCTTAAAATTGGAAGAATCCTTTTGAAGAAATTGGTCAAAACTAGATCTACTTATTAACCTCCCTATAGATTTTCTTTCTTGAGAGAGTTTCAATTCACCTACAATTTACAAAATTAGCTTCTCATATGTAAAAATATTTGGAATCAAAGCTTTTGTGCTTGAAACCTAGTCCTAAGCCTCTTATATCTAGATGAACACCAAGTTGAGAGGATTAGCTACTTCAAATGGTGTCATCAAATCCAAGTGACTATAAGCCTTATTAGTTATATACAATATAAGAAAATTTAATTTTTTTCATGTTCCTTTAAAGAATTAAACAATTTAATTATCTCGACAAAATGAGGAGATAACTTAGCTCTCATTGAACTAATAACATCCAATATATTGTATAATCTAAGAGGTGCACTCTAAATATCATCTTCAATTTCTTTGGGAATATGAACAACTTGTTGTGACCTTACCTATTCTAGCTCTATTTTGGCTTGTTTAGTCCCCTCATGAATTTCTATCAAATCTTATGTTTCAATCCTAAAATAGGGCTTGAAATATTATTTATAAGGGGAATCACCTAGTCTCATGTTATTTATATTTGACAAAGAGAAAATATCATGTCTCTCCTCCAAAACTAAACCTCTATCAAAGTCATCTGAATTCAATCTTCCTCTTTTTGACGTATTGGATGATTTTTATGGATTTATTAAAGATAAAACTCACTGTGGGAAGTTTTGTTATCATTAAATTAGGCTTTTAGGAAGTTTGGGCCTCCAAATCAACATGCCACTGAGGAATCACCAACAGGGTAGAGTCAACTGGCTAAGTATCCTCAATAATAGTCTTAGTCAAAAGGTCCCCTAAAGATTACATTAAAGCCTCTAATTACAAAAGGTTTTGTATTGATGGCCAAATGATTTTAGACCAATATATACCATTGAACTATGATATTGGATGAATAATATACATATGCTTCTTATTTCTAGATTTCTTTGATAAAACAATAGTAATGGACTAGGTGGAACTAGAAGAAGGCATTGGCAATCCTAATTGGGTGGAAGAAACATGTAACTGGAAACTTTCCACAACTCCTTTAATTTTATTGAAATGAACATTTTTAGGTTGAGTGGTAGGGGGAATGGTGGCTGAGGTGACAACAATGGAAGTGGAGATAGTAAGGGATTGAGAAACAAACCCAACACTAGAAATAGCTAGAACTAAAGCAATGTTACTAATAGTAGGAACAATAGTAATACTAGATAAATGGGACCCAAAGAAACAAAAGTAGTAACATAAATAGTAGAAGATAAAGGGACTGGAAAAATGATATAGATTGAGGTAGTTGAAGGAAAAATGTCCTCACCTAATTTTTCACCCTCAAGTGGTGCTTTTCCTTTCAATCCCTGAAGGCTCAAGACTTTGGCCTTTTGTAATTCCTCATCCTCATGTTCTCTCTTGATGGATGTTTGTCCATGGTCCATTGACCCTTCCTATAATGGAGATTCAAAAATTGTATTTGTATGATTTTTAAGAACTTTACACTTCATCCTATAACAAATTTTGGTCTTACCGACTAAGGGATAAGTCTGTTAAGTGGAGGAAGAAGTAACTTCCACACTTGTGACAACTATAATTGAGGAAGTAACATGAATGCTTTCCTCTTCTGCATCAAAAGAATCAATATAAAATGGTTCCTCTTGCCCTCCAATATCACTAGTAGTATCTAGAATCTCTTCCACCTCTTGTTCTTGCTTCACAACCCTCATTATAAGTGATAGTGTCTGAGATATTCCTTCTTGTGATAAACTTGAAAATATTGGGGTTTCCTCCACACATTTGTCCTTCCTTACAACTGTCATAATAGTAGTGGTGTCTGAGATGGTTCTCTATATCCCAATGGTCACTAGGGAGGCTGAGAATTATATAAATCTATTGTCACCCATCCACCAAGAGGTGGAAACCTAATATATGCCTATGTAATTGTTATATAAGGTTCTCCTTGAATAATTATAAAAATATCCTCATTCATACTAGTTGCCTTTTCTCTCTCCATAACTTCAATATCATCCTTTACATTCAAAAAAATGAAATAATAGTCATAATGTTCATGTTGGTATGATATGCCTAAACCTTGGATGTGTTTTTAAATTAGGCCATGAGGATCCCAATATCTATGCAGTAAATTGAACAATGATTAATATTCCTTAGCTTTACCAACCTATCTAAAATGTTTCCTAATGGTATAGCACATCCAGCCAATCATCAAGGAAGAACCATTAAATATTCCTTTCTTCTTTTTATTCAAATATTAATCCACACTCTACCATACCTAGTAGGTAATCTCTTACTCATCCAATTTATCTAGGATAAACATGGGGAGATGCAATGGGGCAACCTTGTTCCCTATTACCATAATAACTATATAGTCAGGGTAGAACTAGTAATCTCCACTTCGATTGAGTGTCTTACTAATACTTTCCAATATTCTGAGCAAGGGTTCTTCATGAATCTCTCTCTATGGTTGGGGGTATACATTCTCAGCAATTCTAGTTATATTCCTTGTATATGCATAGATATGAAGGAAGGAAAATAAATCACATACTTGATTCTTAATGCAATTTGCGGTAAGGCTCTAGAATGATTCATTGTGAATATATATGGTGCCCATGACTACATCCAATAAATATGACATCATGCATAAATGGCCACTCAGGGGGCTCTTATCCTTTTTAAATATTTGTTCTTGAATTCTTGCACTGATTATCTCTCCTAGTGTGAATTTTAGCTCAGAAGTCATCATCAAGTCTAATAATGGTACCCATTCTAGATGAATATATTGGATGATAGGGTGACCATACAATCTATTAAACAAAGCCATTCCAATGTGGTCTCCCATCCAAAACTTAGTGATAGTCACTGGTTCCTTGGCCTTGAGGGTGACCACCTCTCCAAGTGTAATCCATTTCATTAGAGTATTCTTATTCATGTTTTTTTTCTTTCATATTTCCACCCAGTGTCCATCAAAAGAAGCATCTACAATTGGAATTTTTAGATACCTCTAGAAGGCATCCCCTAAAATTTAAGTGTTAACTATCTTATGTCTTAGGTGGTATAGTAAACCATTGATAGTCACCTTACCAATAAATAATGGGTCCCTTAACAACTCTATGTAGGGCATGACCTCAGCTTTGGCCATTGAAAAATTTAGTCATTGACATTTTAGCTGTAGCAAGTCCATTACTAGTTGATTTTGTATAGCTATCAAACCTTCTTTGTGGGAGTGGTTATCTACATCCTCAACTATGTCCCAAAGAGATAAATAATTGGCATAATCCTCATTGAATATTGTCTTTATACTTCATAGAGTCATTGATAGATAATTTTTAAGGTGATGATACCCACTAAACACTTGAGATGAAGAGGCCATTGTTACCTAGTTCAGTTACATGATTTTCATGATAATTTGACTATTTTTTGGCTTACTAGAAGAAATTCACAATGGAACATAGAAATCTAGGGATTCAAGTTCTCTTTGAAGTGCAAGTTCACTCGAGCTTGTTATCAATCAATAGGCACAATGTCTCTTTATAGTTTGATGATTTAGCCTTGAGTATAAGACTTTAATTCTAGTTCATGTGCCATTAATGTCTAATGTTTCCAAGATTGTCTTACTCATTTAATTCAAACTTTGTCACTTCAATTTGGTAGTATGCCATGTAGGCTTTATATACATTGAGGGGAATGCCATGTTGTTGCCTTGGGAAAGTTTCATCTTATCATTACTTTCATGCAATGCCAATTATGCCATGTAGTCTACCTTTGAATGTTGGGTGTCAGATCTTGCATTGAAACACAACTCATGAATAAAAGTTCTAAGTAAAATCTCCAAAGTCCAGTTCATGCAAATACAACCTGGGAAGAAAACGTTTTATGAACATAACTTTTGAAGCACAACTTTCTAATAAAACATGTGAATCACAAAGTTTTTGAAATGCAAAAAATTTGGATAAAACTTGTGAAGTGTGAAATATACAAAGGCAACATTGTAATAAAAGATGAAAACAAAAATTTCAAAGACACACAAGTTTTGAACAAAAATTAACAAGACCAAATTTTACAAATAAAACCTGCAAACAAAATTTATGATGAACACTTCTCATGAAGGTAAAAAGATGCAAAGGATCAAAATTTTGAAATTTGACTTCGTGAACAAACCTTTTGAAGACCTAAAATATGTCTAAAACACAATTGGTAAAATGCAAAATATGTGAAGTCCAAAAATTTTTAATCATTTTTCACACTCTAAAAACCTATATATATGCAAAACTCCTAAATAATATTAATAGGATAGTCTGAATAAATCACATAGTGGAAACCCAAATAACAAATAAATTCCAAATGTGTTTATATTAGTCAACAGTCATTCATATTAAAACCTTTAAATCTTGATTTTGTAAATACATAGATAAATTCCAAGGGAGAACCCTCATAAACATAACTAGTCCTTTCAAATTTATAATGGGTCCCTACTCAGGAAAAGAAAAAAAAGAGTTGGGATGTGTTAAATACAATAAACACCTTTTTGACAATAATTCTATTTAAGGATAATTAACCTAGTTATAGGGTTGAACACTTCTATGAATTAACAAATATAAACTCCTTTGACTATCCGAGAACATGGGAAAGGTTTAAAAATAAAAATAAGGTTGATATTTTGTATAAAAATATCAAATACTAGGGTAAAAATCAATACACTATAGGCCCAAGTCATCACCTTGAGCATGGAACTATCTAGGATAATATTATATACCTTCTAGGATGGATGAGCATGTATAGATAAATAAATTGGAAAATCAGCTCTAAGAGGCATAGGAAAAATGTAATTAATTTGAGGGAAAATCAAGGTCACTTGACCTGATCAAAGGATTCTATAACTCCTATTAGTAAAATATCACTCATGAAACTTCATGATTGTCACAAGCCCTAAAATTTATAGACTCGGTAGTGACCTAGAGTTAATTAGTTAAGTCTGAGATTGACAAAGTCCTATAAGCCACAAGCCCCAAAATATTTGAGGCTTTATCATTCAAAAAGATGTTAATCATCTTAATAGATGATAAATTGGTTGCCAAGGGCATACAAGATAGTTTATGCTACCAAAAAGGTCATAGAAATCATTGATAAACAAGAAGTCGCATAGAGATGTGGAACACAACTAAATTCTCTCAAATCACTAATGGCATGAAAATCCACATTACATTTCTCCTCCAACAATATCTCCCTTCCTCCTAAGGTGAAGATGGTAGGTTACTACCTCAAGCATAGTTTATAAAATCAATGAAAGACAAGAATAATGATGAATCAGTCTTCCAAGAATGTCCCAATGAGCCTACCCTAGATGATGTCTATAAAATCATAAAACCATTGGTTAAGATTAAATTATAAATCCATCATGTGGTTGAGAAGGTGATATATTTCTCTTATGATGTAACTTTTGAATTATGCAAATCTTATAGGACATTACCAAAAAAATATTGTCAATGGAAGAGAAGTGGAAGTTATTATAAAAATCCTTGACTATTTACCATGTGAAACCTCAAAATAAAATATCCTTAAAGGACATGGAAGAGAATTCATGAGCTAAATATGAAATATTAAATGGGTTTTCAAATAAAAAAAGATATGGTAAATACTGATTTTCATAATAAATAAATCAAATCCCATGTCAAATCAAATGAATAAGGCTAATCCCACCTTCTAACAAAGCAACAATTTTCCACATGGGTCTACCAGTGCACAAGAACATATTATGGATGATGAAATGAAAAAAGTGGAAAGGGAATACATAGAACATATCTCTATTTTTTGAAAACTACCATCATGTTAAGAGATGTACATAATGACATGTCAAGGTGTGGATGGTCAAAATATACCCTTCATAGTGAAATAATCAAAATGGAAGTTAGTGTGGTATTTTTATTGGAATATTTAGATAGAATTTGAAATAAAAAATGGGTCTCTAGGATCAGTCACTTGTGGTACTTGAAAATACTAATTCTTGACACATTCCAAACCACATGACTAATGCTCAAATACATTACTCTTATTCGCTAGTCCTCTAAGCCATTCATGTATATGTGGACTTACCCCTTTATTTGTCATTATCATTACACATAACCTTCAATGCCAAATGTTTAAATTTATTTAAAACACCATTAATCTATCTCTAACTTAGGAGCCAAGTCCTTAACTTTTCTAGACATTTTTTCCCTAGGTAGGAAGGGTTGTATTGTGCCACTATTTACTTAGGTAGGCTGTGTCTTACACAAAATAGCTACTTGTTTCCAAATTTGAAGTTATCCTTTTGGTTATTCCCACACATTTCATAAGGTCAACTAAAGGAAATCATAAAAATATTTTTGTATAAATACATAGAAAGAACCATTTGTTTTTTACACTTGTTATTCATTTGGCACAAGCATTTACACTTCTACACATTGAAAAAATCTACCCAAAATATTAATTATTCATAAGGATCAGTCATAAGCCAAGTCAAAATCCCTCTAAATCAAGTCAAGATCTATCACTTTCATTCATGAAATTCATATTATAGTTACATACACATAGTCAAAGGATCATAATCACACATTCACTCTAGGTGGGAGATCTACGTGGGTTTGATTTCTCTCTTTGGAGTATTAGATAGTAGATAGTGATCAATCATCAAGGGTTTATTGGGGTTAATTTAACCTATTAACTTCCCTATTTTTCTTATAGATTTTCAATCTATCAAGGTTACATAAGGGTTTCAAAGACAAGAGAAGACTTACATCAATTTTTAAATGCTCAAACCCTACTTTTGATATCTCATATTTCTCCTCATTTATAAGCATAATAAGTGCAATGATCAGTTTAGACACATAGTCAACTCATAGGTTTGTAGTTGATAGACTCAGATACATCACATCACTTTCTACCTATTACACTCCTATCTAGATTCAACTTCTAATTTTCCTCATGTTTTATCATTTCTATATTTCTACTTCCTTTGTCTGCTCTTGACTATAGTCTATCACATTAAATTGGAAATTTTTGTGGTCAACAAACTCAAGCATACTACACCACCATCTACTTACATTAGACTTATCCATATTCTATTTCTAATTTTGTACTTGATACTAAGCATGCATGGTCACTCATTTTTTTTTTAGTCAAACAATTAGAATAGTCAATAGGGATCAATTTTCAAGACAATTATATTTCCTCTTAGTACTTTACAAAAATAAAAACTTTCTATATTTATCAATTTTCAAAATTATAATAGTTAATTATTGTACATATTTAGCATTCCGATATTTTTAGTTTTACACCATAGTTAAAATTAATTCAATTAGTGTTCTATAATAATAGGGTAAACCTGAGCCTTTGTTTTTTAGCCTATACTTTCTGATTTCATTTTTATTTTGTTTGGTTTTCTTAGAAAGTCTATTCTGACAATTTTAAAACTCATAGGAGTTATCCTTCTAGGCAAAGCGGTTAGCAATTTTCACTTCACTGTGGTTTGAGGGATACTGCCTTAATAATCAAGCCATTAGAAAACACAGTATATGTATTTTAATTTCCATGTATCTCACATTATATCAAAAGCACCTAGGTTTTATTTTCAACTATAAGAAGCCTTCAGTAGTTTATTCTTATAGTGCATCGATAAGTGGTTAGCCTCAGGAAGTTACTTGTGACATAGCCCACGATATAGGATAGTGTGCCTAAAAAAATGATGTAATCTTCTAAAATTAGTTCCTTCATGGTCATATTCTCTATTTACGATTAGGATTAGTATATTTGAGAGCCTAAAAAAGAAACACATTATGCCTAGTTACACTCATTCTTCTTTTCCCTTTTCTTATATTATTGTTTCTTGATTGGCTAATTTGTGGATCAAGACAGTTCTATTTTCAAAATTCTCATAGTTTTTTATTAGCTATATTAAGAGAATTAGAAATCTAATTTTCTCTCATCAAAATAGTGTACAAAATTTTTGAAATTGAAAATTTACTACTTTTAGTAAATTATATATAGAAGATGAACCGTATACCTATTTTCAGATTATTTTTTGGGTTTTGTTTATCTACTAATTTTTATCAAAAATATTTCTTGGATGTAAAAAATACATATTGTATCTCTTGGAGTGGTTGGTTCTTTATTGTGAAAATCATATGCTGGTTATATTGGATACCTATTTTATATACTTTCTAATTCAAATATTGATTGTTATAATTACATGGTGTCAACCAAAAATATTTAATATCTTTCATAATCATGTAATAAATTGGGGAACACTAATGAAAAATAAAATCAAGGTTGAAATCAATCATAATGCATCTTTTATGTCTATGTAATCCTAAGTAACCCACCCTATAATGCCAAATGAAGGTAACCAACATGTCCTTCCTCACCCCTCCTCTCTCCCTGCACACTTCATCTTGATGGTGTTTGTATGAATATTCAATCAAAAGCACCTAAGGCTTATGATTTTTAATCCCTTTAATATCAAATGGTCACTATGAGAGCATCCATAAAAGAGTTGGAAAATAAAAATCATTTTTGTAGTGTAAACATCACATTACTTGAAAATAAGAGAACATATACAAAGAATCCATAGCATGCCAATGTCAACATATATCTACAACATCATCCAAATATTTTGTGCCTCAAAATATATCATCTCAAGGATGGGCTCAAAAATAACATACATCTATATCTATTAACTCAAAAGGTGTACAAAAGGATAATAAGAGGTCAAGTGAGATTATAAGATAAATTCTCTGAAATAAGTTAATCACATTACCTCCTATGCATCCTATAAAGAGATCAAAATACTATTGTGGATATCATATAATTCATGTTCATCATACAGATAATTATTGGGATTTGAAGAATAAAATACAAATTATCATTGATAGTGGTGATCATATACTAGATAAACCAATCAAACAACCTAATCACACTACAATTGCATCTCTTAATAAACAAGAACAATCAGCATAAATTAAAAAATTATAGAAAAAAAGGCTTCAAAAGGAAAAATTAGAGAAATAAAGGTTACAAAAAGAACAAGATAATAAATTAATACTACAAAGAGAACAACTACAAAATAAATAAATTGAAAAGGAACAATTATTTAAAGAGCAATTACTCAAAGAAAAGTTTAAAAAGCAAACTCAAGATAGGAAAGAAGGAATCCTTAAGAAATGGTTTCTCATAAAGGATTTTTACAATCAATTTGTTCCTAAATAGACTAATGGTACAAATGTGGTTTCTAAGGATTCAAATATTATATCTACTCATGCATAGAATAATAAGATAAGGCCAATACTACAAAATCTATGATTACATTATCCAATCTAATAAGTCAAAGAAGAAACAAATTTATCTTCTCATTGTTCAAGTAATGATACCTAATTTTTCTCTAGTTTTGAATAAAATGCAATATCTTGATAATGAAGCACATATTCAAGAGCAAGAAATTTTAAATAATATAATATCACAATATGATGTGTTTGGTTTTAAATATAAAGATGCAAAAGATTATCAGAGTGTCATATCACAATTTCAATACCAAGAGGATGACTATGATTATAATACTCTAGAGGAATGGTACAATAGTGATGAAGAAAAAATCAATCAAATTAATGATTTTTCAAACAATGATACAATGAATGATTCAAAAAATGATAAACATGAGTGATGGTATACTTATACTCACTCATGAAAAGTGGTTATTTATTTTTTGGATACAAGAACTAAATGGGGGCATCCCATTCATGGGATCATCAGTTGATAATAACAAATTTCATCCTACATAGCTTCTTTATGCCTGTTTAATGTGTTTATCCATTATATTATTCAACCTTGGTGCACATGAGTACATATTCTCTTACATAGACATTTCTTATACCCCTTGGATTTGTTTGCCTTTTGATTGGCTATCCCGATCTAAACATCTTGTAATAATTAGCACATCTTTTATGTCATGTTACTTTCTCATTATTTAAAATTCACTATCTACACATAATATTGGTTTCCATTTGAGCTTACATGATTACAATCTCTTACTTCTAAATACCACATGATCACACATTGATTCTTTCCCACTAGCGGTATGCATATTAATATCTCCACATATAAAAGTAAACTACATTATTTTAATACACATACATAATGGGGGAATATAGCTTGCATAACTCTCTCCACATAGCCTTGTTATCACACCTAGTGCACACTACACATTAACACATTTTGTAGATTATTCAGATCCATCCATTTCTTCTATTTTCAAAGTCTTTGTCACTTGTATCAATATTTAAAATTTTAATTATGTCTCAAATTTTAAAAATACAAAAAAAAAAAAAAAAATCAAAAGTCCAGAAAATAAAAATATTTCAAAAATACAAAAACATTCAAAATTCATTTTTTCTTATGGTAAATCCTCTCATGATTTCTTTGTTCATCCTAAATTCATATCTCCCTTATCATTTCAGGTTGATGGTGACATAATATTCTTTGGGAAATTTTCCCTCCACTCTTCTCATACATGTTCTCAATAACATTGACTGTAACATTACTATTTAAGTGAATGGATTGCTTACCTTGCATTTATCTTCTTAATTCACCTTGTAGCTTCTTGCTTGGTAGTTCTTCTCTCATAGGACTTAACTCTCTTTGTCCTTCTTCTTTTTTTATATCCACTTCTAATATGATTTGTTATCTTGTTTAACCTATTTTTGGGCTGAAATTGTCCTCTCTTTTATCTTACAATTCTGATTTGAACTTATCTATTTCTTGACTGAGATCATCTTTCTTCAAACTTGCTCTCTTTTTCAAATTGTCTTCTTTATGAGGAATATGTTTGTTCTCCTCTTTTCCTTGTTCTATAATTAGCTTTTATGTTTCACTTTTTTACTTCTCCACATGATCATGGAGAGATTCTTGCTCTTGCATCTCCATACTTGTACAAACAACATTATTAACACAAATCCACTTAAATTTAAGAGGCCTAATGGACTCTTCAAGGGTCTCATGACCTTCCATATCTTCTCTCTTTATTGAGTGCTCCTCAAGTTTCTTCCAAAATTCTCTTGGTTTTTTTTTCCATTTTCCTAAGATCATCCTCATGCTTCCTTAGTTTACCTTGTTGTGGTGACCTCTTCTTTCCCATTGCTTGATCAACTAATCTCTTTTGATCCCTTAGCTTTGATGTTAACCTGAAATCTCCTTCATCTCTTCTTGGATTTCCTTGAATTTGATTTTATTTTCTTGAACTCTTAACTATCCACACCTTCCTTTTCATCTCCTTTCATAGTTCAATGCATGGTTTATTCATGGCATTAGATCCAAATATACTTATACTTGTTTCTTATTGTATATAAACTTGTCCACTTCTTGGTACTTGCCTTGTAACATTTTTATAATGTCTTTGTAAACCTTCATCATACTTGATTGCTTCATGACTTTTGTCAAAATTGAATTCTACCTTCCTCTCTGAGTTATGTACCTACTCTTTATTTGGTTTTTCATCATAAGTAACTCTTTTCTTGTACTCTTCATTCTCCACATCATCAACCTATCCTTTAGGTCCCATTGGCACTTTTTTTTCTTTGTTTTCTTCAATTTTTGAGATTTCCAATTGAGAATTTTCTTTTCTAACTTGTATACCTATAATCACACATTGAGATACATTGTTAGAATCAAAATTTTGAGGCCATCTTGTCTTCTTCATGGTCTTCTACATATGCATGCTCATTTTTAAGATTTGTGCTTTTATAAACATTTCTTTCTTGTATGCTTATTATCACTCAACAGATATTTCCTCAACAGAATCATAGAGTTCTTCACCATCTTTAAATGTTTTTTTTATATCCTGGAACACTTTAGCCTCATCATCATCTTCAAACTTTTATTGAGCATCATGCCATACCTCTTTTTCATCTTGCTTGTCTTCAACTATGATAACCTCTCTAATCTCCTCATTAGATTGCTTCTCTAATATATTTATCATCTTTTTCATTCCTCTAAATTCTTTTTATCTCTTTCTTCTTTCCAAAATTTACTTGAGTGATCATTTGACCACCTTCTTTATGCATATCTATTGTCTTGATGGATCCCATTCTTCTAAACATTGATTCAAATGAGCTAAGGCTTTTCTTCAGCTCATCTATTTCCTTCTGGATGCCCATGTTTTTTCTCACCTCATTATGTGTTTACATTAGACTCTTCTTACTTTTTTATCCTTCCATTTTTTTCTTCTTTTATTTACCTCTTTCTATGCCTTGATATGTCTCTTATCAAATCTTAAGGCCTAAAAATAAATTCTTGGTACAATAAAATTTACAAATGAGATACAAAACAATAAAAAATATATACTTACATATGTATTTATTCCTCTTGAGCCTTAATGTTCTCTTCTTTTCACTTTCTTAAGCCTCAATGGGCTATAGGACTTCTTTCTTGTCTTATCTTTCTATTTCTCAGGATTTTAAGAGACTATCTCAATTGTTTCTCCCTCAACAAGGTCCTCACCCAAGTAATTTTCACCTTAGTCTATTAGCCTCCTTAGATCCTCACCTAGGTCTATTTCACCCTAGTCTCTTGATATTTTCTTCTTAGATTTTTTTTTAATTTTGATTGTCTTCTTCCTTCCCAAGAGATTTTGATAAGCTCTGATACCACTTGATGTAAGTAAACCTCTTTGAATGTCTCTTACACTAGGTTTATAACTTACTTATAGGTCTACCCTCAACTATCAATAGGTTTGTGTTTATTTTATAGCTTAAACTTAATTTAGGGTTTTGGGACTATCAAGGACCCAATATCTCTAGAATAAAGAATTCTAGAGTTCTAACATTTTCAAATACTTCTTTATTTTAAATGAGATCCTTTACAACTTCCCTTTATTCTATTAAATTCCCTTTAAGTCTTATTATCCCAAGATTATGTATAAAATGTTCCCTTTTTTAGATTGTTACAGTCTGCCCTAAAAACATAGACCCAAGAGAACACTTTTTAGAAACAAATTAATTTATGATAATTTTCAAAGATTATTTCTTCCCTTACTTAAGATCTTTGAATGATTATCCTACCCTGTCAATAGTTTCCTAGTCCTACTAATCATAAAATTACATAAGATACATTCAATTTATCAAATTGTGCCTTCTTAAGAACCTTATCTTCAACTTGAAAGTGAGAAATTCATCATAAGAATATCAAACAAGATCAATAACATTAAATAATATGATCTTACTCATTCATGAACATCTAAGAAGTATTTTTTTAATCATGATAACACCTTTATTTATTGATATATATTCAAAATATATGTACATTATTATAGAACTCACCAACCTTTTATTACTACATACACAAGTCTATTAATCTATGCCTTACTCTTTAATCATCCTCCTTTCTTAATACTTTCAACTTATCATCCCCTATCTTCATGTAACCAACTCCTTACTTGTATCTAGACCACTTTGTCTTCTTACTCTCTTACAACTTCATGCCAAAATCCTCTCCTACGTATAACTAATTCACTTAATAACTTAAGAATTAACATTAAGTGGAATAACTTGAAGTGTACATGATCCTTTATGAGGAAACAAGTCTCCCTTTCCAACATAATAGCACCAAGGTTACTACAATCATGATAAAACATTCTAAGATACTTTTATAATTTCAAATATTTAAATTCCAATTTTGACAAAAAAAATTGAGATTATACACTAAAAATGTAAAATGTACAAATATGAATCATGGGAAAACATCACCACACTACAAATGACTCCTAAATTTAAGGTACAAAATCAAGTATAAGAAATATAAATATGAAAGCTTGATTGAAAATTAAGTTTACACTATAAAAAGACCATAACCCTATTGATAGTTGATGATAAACCTATAAGTAAGTTACAGACCTAATCTAAGAGACCTTGAAAGAGGTTTACTTACATCAATGTCTCTATGAGATCATTGTGTGGTATGTGTGACATTTGAGAATGCACATTTTTTTTGTCCCATGGCTTTATGTGTGTGAAATATTTATTTATACGACATTTAAACATGTCCCTTATGTGTATCCCTTGGCCTTATTATATTGCACTATGTGACACTATTGTGTGTTGCATTTGTGTGATTTTTAATCTTGGTTAGTGGTGACATGATTCTTATCATGTAATTTTATGGTATAGCTTGCTTTAGCTATGTTTACTATACTGCATACCTCAATGATATATATATATATATATATATATATATATGAAACTTATGTTCTTCAAATTCAATATGTTACATACCTATTTCAATGACAATTGTATTTTTTATGATAGCATACTCTCCAACATAATGAAATTATAATATATGATCACATATTTATCAAATTGATAAAGTTGAATCTTATTTTGATATGAGTGACTTGCATGTTACATCCCTCATCTCAAAAGGGGGGCATCATAATGGAAAAGGGAGGCATAAAAATAGCATTGTTTTAAGATATTCACACCTCCATCAACATATTTCAAACATAATATAGGTTTAAAGATACAAAATACATGTTTTACAAATACAAAATACATGTTTTTAAGGATTTAAAGTAATTCAAAATCAGATTTTATAATAGAATACAGATTTTCAAAGACAAGTAAATTCTGAAATCAAATGTATAAGAGATATTACCATATCAATACGGATTTTAGGGGCATATAACATACATATGCACTAACTTCTCAAAGATTCAAAATATGTAGTTATACACACTTGAAGGCATATTCATGGGCACGTCCAAAACAATTACAAAATAAAAGTTACATGTTATAAATACAATTACAATTTTGAGCATATAGATACATAGAATTTTATACAACTGACACATATTCAATGACGAAATGATACTCATTATTCTCAAACTATTCAAATATGTAAAATTCAAATTTTAAAAGTTTAAAAAGTTCAAAATTTTAAAGATTAAAGAGAAAAATATGCTAATTCAAAGGCAAAATATTCATATCAAATAAAATTCCATGAGCAACATAATCATGATGGGCAACATGAATAGAATTCATTCCTTTTCGATCATGCAAGGTTAGAACCTAGATATGTCTGCAACAATGTGATTTAAATCTAGTCAGGGGATAAACATTCAAGTCTAGTAACACTCAATGGCCTTGGCATCACTTCTAGTGATATAACATGGTTCCATATTTTTTGGGTTAGTGTATTATGCACTATTCCTCATTTTTGAGATTTGAAATAATACATCTTTCCAATTCATGGGATTGATTAATTATATCTAAAATTTGAGACTTGATCACTCACAACTCTTCAAAATCACTTCAACATAAGTAACTACATTCTACAAATGCTTTAGTAAAGGTGAATGGTTCTCCATTATCAATTATAATTTATAGGGCAATTTGGTTTCACCTATGTATAGGTGTACTCCTCCATTGATCTCTTTTCAAATTTTACAATTTTCAAAATTAACCTTTTTCAAATTTCAAATGGATAAAATGATTACTTCATGAGTTATTATAGAGTTTTTTAAATTAAGGTTCTCTATATAATTGAATCATCTGCTAAATAAAAAGTGTGTTATACACACTTAGGTTCAACTCTTTCTCCTTTACTCTAACTATTTCATTTCTAGAATAAAAGGAAGGTAAATGTAGATACATAAATTTGTTCATGGTCACGGGTACTTGACAATGTTAATTCTTGACTCTTATTGGTCATTCCATTAATCCATTAATCTATATGTGCGCCTGAACATTTTTTTCTTTATTATTATACATAACCTTCAATCCCAAATGTTCAAATTGCTTAAAAAATCATCATATTATCTCCAAATTAGGACACATGTCCCTAACTTTTATAGATAGGTTTGTCCTAGGTAAATGTAGATGACATTTTGTGATTATGTATAACGTCAGTATTTTACACTTAGAAAACTTAGACCTTGCTTTTTCCTCTTAGTTATACACATGCTTTACTTTCACAAGCCTTGCATCTACTCTATATTATGCCCCTTGGCCTATCTCTTAGTCCGACTAGCCTTATATTGATGACACAAACATCCCATCTTGCCCAGAATGCTTAAAATGTATTTATCTTACACCTTTACAATTTTTGAGCCTTTGCCTACTCTTCTTCTCCCTAAACACTCACGTCTGGGATAGACATTAATGTCTAAGTTAATATCCTACCCCGATGCAAGTGTTAAGTGCACTAAAGTCATCCAATTTTCAAATAAAATGTATTACAATGGTTAGCCTAAGTTCTTTAATGCAAGTTATATCTTGATAGGATTGGTATAAATATAATATCAACCCTAATTCATTACTCACCTAGAAATCAAACTAAAAATGCATTTAAGAAGCACTCAAGTTATCAAAATCTTTCATATTCTATCTTATTCTGATATAAGTTAAAGGAACAACTCAGATACAGTGCTAAAGTACTAAAGGAATAGTCATAAGGTCTTATTTTCCAAGTTACATGTTAGGTCACTATTGTACTTGCTTTACAAAAATTGCATGATTCACACACACCACAATATGTGTGGGAGAACTACATTAGTTTGAGGCCCTCTTCTAGAGTATTAGCTATGTAGGCAATACCCTCTGATATTAGGATTAGTGTGGGTCAACTCAGTATTGTGTGCCTACTAACCCATTTTTTTTCAAGGTCATATTGAAGATAGAAAACTAGGGTTTTACCATTTCACTAGGAGTGATATTCCATGACCCATATTTTAATACACTAAATTGAAGGTGAATGCAAACTCAAAAGTATCCAAGTGGTTACATCATGTTTCAGCTGATATTCCATACAAGACACTAGCATCAAACATAGATAGTAGTGTCGATGCAATCATTCAGGATATATAACTATCTAGAGAATCAGAGGCACCAGATTCAAAATTTGACAACTATTCCAAATTTTTATTTTTTCATACTTTCTACCTATTCTAGATCCAATATTATGTTAGCATCAAATCTAGCTAAGTACTTTGTTTTATGTCATATCTATATATAGCATAGTTATACTTTCCATTAATAACTTATCTTAGTTTAATAAATTTAGAATATGGTTCATCTGAGTTTAGCACATTAATTACCCTATTGTAGATCTGATAATCACCCTTGTGCCCTATCATTTCTTATCATTAACTCTATCTACCAAAGTAGGATCCACATCTAAATTGGGGTTAGACATTTGGTGAACTCGACACCTATGAATGCAAATTTATTTGATTCCTAGGGTTTTTAACCAATTAGGGTTTCAAATTGTTATACTTTTTAATTTTTTATTGGTATTTTTTGCATGAAACCTAGACGTATCCCTAGATTATGGGGTGTATTTATTAAATATATTTAGCTTCCCCTCAATCCATCTAAGATGTCTCAAACCAATGAGGGATCTCATACCTTGGATCATGATGATACCCATGTTGATAATGAAAAAAAATGTTGATAAGGTTATCATAGAAGAATATTCTAATAATGAAAACATAAAAATAAATAAAAATGAGACAGTAGACCATGATCAAGTGCATTTAATTGCAATGTTTTGTGAGTGCATTCGACAAAACACAAAATATCTTGATAAAATCTTAAAAACTATACTTGAAGCCAAAAATTCAAAAACTTTTGTGGATACATCCCTCCCATTGAACACACTACAACTTAATACATCTAATGGGAGAACAAATTATGTGTTTAAACCTTTGTTCCCTAAAATTACTATTGATACATCTATTATGAACTTACCCAATTTTTCAACACAAATATCGGTTTCAATGTCTATTGATAATCAAAATATGTTTTAATCCCCTTTGGTGACTACTCAATTGGCTAATCAAAACCCCAATAGGTCTAAAATTCAAACACTCCTTGAATTCATAAAGACCCTGGAGGACAAGGTTACAAACATTGAACAAAAGGATTAAAAGTCTTCACATGCTATAGATTTGCAAGATGTGTTGCATAACCCTCTTGCACTTGAGATATATTTGCAGCTTTGCCAACTGGATTTTCCACACCTAAGTTCACATTTTATGATGACAAGGGTAATCCTAAATAACATATTTAAACCTTCTATGTGAAATGCTTGATTATGCTTCTAATGATAAAATTTTGACCAAATTATTTCTAAGGATCCTCAAGGACTATGCTTTGAAGTTGTTTTATGACTTAACTCTCCAATCCGTGAAAGCATTCAAACCTATTGCAGTTGTTGGCACACTTTTCTATTAACATTATTAAAAAAAAATCCTATGCTCAAATTATAAAAATCAAACAAGGAACCAATGAACCAATCAATGAATATGTCTTGAGATATAAGACAATATTATAGCCAAAATGACCAATCCTGTAGTAGATAAAGAGTTGCAAGACATATTCAAGAAAAGTTTTCTTGCTCTTTTATATGAATCCATTATTTTCAATAAGTCTCAATATTTTGATGACTTATGTCATGTTGTGCAAGACCATGAAATGAAGCTTATATCATTGAATAAGCTCAATCATGTGGAAAACACACCAACTGCATCTACATCTAGTATAAAATTTATAATTTAACCAAGTTAAAAGGTAAACCCTTCTAAACCTAAAAAGGAAATAACCACCATGGTTAACACAATTTCACAATAAACTAATCAACTCAAGTCCTATCTAATTCACCAAGGAAATAGTTTACATGTTTACATAAGCCTCTTGATTCATTACTCTTGTGGTTGTAAAATTTTCATCTTATATCTCTCCCTCCACCTATAGAGGTTAATATAAATAAACCTCTATCCAAAGGATATGATGTAAATGCTTATTATGACTATCACCAAGGCCTTGGGAATTCTATGAATAGATATTTTACCTTAAAGCATAAGATACAAGACCTCATTGATGACTAACAAATTACATTTGATGATCCTTCAAAGGAATTAGGTTCACAACCTGATGATCACCATAAGCAAAAAATATTTAAAAATCTTTTGAAAGACCATTCTAAGAAGGAACCAGAAGTCCAAATGAAATATAATGCACATCCCCCTCTGTCTTATTATGGAGACACACTAGATGGGGTTATTGGTACTTACACATTACATATACTTCTTATGGTTCAAAAACTAGCCATTTTCTTTGATGACATTGAAATTAAGGATGATGACTCTAATATTCATTCTCTATTCATTTGAGCATACCCTAATAAACACCCCATGCATAGTGTTATGATTGATAATGGTGTGAGAAAAAATGTTTGCACCATGACATTACTTATGCACTTGGGTTATACTCATCATGATTTACATCCCTCTACTAGATCAATCAGAGCATTTGATGGGACCTCCTAAAAAGTTCTTGTCAAGAGTGATCTACCTTTATAGGTTGGTCCCACACATACAATTACTACTTTCTCATTTATACCTTTTGTAGTTGTCTTTGGCATGTTGTTGGGATGACCTTGGATACATACTCTTTGAGTAGTACATTATACAATACATGAGTGTATTAAGTACATTCATTTCAATTGGGTAATTATAGTTTCTAGTATTCTGTATGAGCATCCTCTTGAATAAGAGAAATTGATACTCAAGTAGTTAATTATCAATATTATTAAGACTAATCCACCATAAAAGGGTAAGTAACAAGCAATATCCTTTACTAAGTATCGAGTACTTGAGATACCCTTACATCATAGATAGACATTGGGTTCCATGGAATCTTTGTCTTCTATGCACCATATTCAGATATCCATAGCACCTAAACATGTTCCTTATGTTTTTATTCCAAACAAATCATAGAGTATATAGAGATGGGTTCCAAGAACCCATATTTATTTTATTGGTACTTCATGACCTCAAAGTCTTATTATACATACATTGAGCATCACAAATACTATAATGTTAGATATTTCACATATACATGCTCCTTATCAATACCATTAGTTTCTTGCACTAGGTTATGAATAGGAAAATAACTATAATCATCCTTTAGATGACATTATAGGATGATATTTTCCTCATCATCAAAAATTTACAAAAATACCAAAAAAATAAAACATTTAAAAATCCAAAAACATTGTTGGTACCTACATGTTCTTTTGGATCCTTGGCATCTATGTGTTAGATCCATGTTGAGGGCTAGCATATTATTTACTCCTACATACACATATACATGATACACTTATGGGTGTTGGTATTTCCCTCTAATCACATTGCCAAGACATTGGGGGCATCCCTATTTTATGATCTTGATACACACATGTTATATGATTCGATGATCACCCTACTCTATCATGATTGAGCTTACTTATGTCCTTACACATACCTATTATCCATGATTACATCTTACACATGGTACTTGATATGATATACAATTTAATTTTTTTTCTAACACATTTGATACATGGGCAACTATGACATGTTTATGTTGGTTGCTTATGCTTCACTTTATACACTTACTTGAGTGTTTTGCCTTTCTATTGTCTTGCTTGTTTGAGTATTTGAATCTGTTCTATTATATGCATCCCTTATTCCTATGTTTGCCTTTTTGGATATTTTAATATGTCATTTCTTGTTCTATAGACATTCGAATATGTCATTTCCTTATTTTGTGGACATTTGACTGAGTCATGTCTATTCAATTTTGCATAATTTGAATATGCCCCTTGTTTGTGATCTCCATGTATCATTGCTTGTTGACATGTTTTTAAGTGATCATGTGTTTGTGTTTGTGTTTCTGTTTGTGTTTGTTTTCTTATTTATCTTGTATTGTAATTATATAGACATGGTCATGATTTTTATCATGCATCTTAGGCCTACATGTGATTACAGTGGTTCTATGTACTTTAATGATACATTTACCTAGACATATTTTCTTTTATATGCTACATGGTTGCATTCATAGATTTTACAAGTCTTGCCCTTTTGAGGTGAGGTAACTTCTAGGTAATTATTCCCCTCACCTCAAAGGGGGCATATTAATGGAGGCATGATTGGGAATCCTGTTATCTACACTTTGCATAATTCTAAGATTCATTGGGGTCATGTTATATGGAAATGGCTTCCACACAATAGTTTTTTAGATTCAGTAGGGGCATGCTTAGAAAGCATGTTATCCACATTCATTCATTATTTGGTACTTATATCAGTTTGAATATTTGGTGGGGGCATGTCATATGGACATGGCTTCCACACTTTCCTAGTTTCCATATTATAGTGGGGGCATGCTTTAGAATCATGTTCTCCATATATATTCAATATGCAGTACATATACCAGTTTGTAGATTTAGTGGGGCCATGATTTGAAAGAATGTTCTCCACATTCATTCAATATGATACTTATATAAACTCATAGATTCAGTGGGGGCATGCTTTGAAAGCATGGTTTCCACACTTACTTAGTATTCAACATTTCCAATTTATAATGGGGGCATGTTTTGGAAACATGTCCTCCATATTGGTATTTATATTAGTTTCAGATTCCTCCATATATAGTGGGGGCATACTTTGCAACCATGTCCTCCACGCTTACATAATTATGTGAATTGGCCAAAGCACATAGTTATATGATTTAGATTTACAGTTGTGACAAAATTATATACATGGTACCATTGTTATACACAGTTTTAAAATGAGACATATCTAAGGTGAATATGTTATGCAACATATGTCTGATATTAAAAAATTAAAAATCAATCTTAGGTTATAAAATAATTACACGTACTGATACCCTGCAGACTTTTATAAACTTTAGCAAACCAATCTACTACAGTAGTTGGCTCACCTTTTGGTATGGATGAGGTGATTAAATCACTTGATATTTCTAAGTTTTTAGGTTGGATCTAATTGTATCATCCAACCTTACTAAGTTATAAGTATCATTGGGCTATATGGTTGAGCTAATCTCAAATACCAAGTGGTAACTCACTTTTGCTCCAAAGTTGGAGGCATATGCCTCTCTCTCTCTCTCTCTCTCTCTCTCTCTCTCTCTCTCTCTATATATATATATATATATATATATATATATATATATATATATATTTGGATATATACACTTTAAATATTTATATATATTTATCCTAATCTCAATTTTAGAGCCTTACATTGATATATATATATATATATATATTTGGATATATACACTTTAAATATTTATATATATTTATCCTAATCTCAATTTTAGAGCCTTACATTGATATATATATATATATATATATATATATATATATATATACACTTTAAATATATTTATCCTGATCTTAATTTCAGAGCCTTGCATCGATACATATTTTATAAAAAACAACTTGCCAATAGGCAAGGCAGTTACATTAACACACAGGTGTACTCCTAAACCTTGTTCTTTCAATTTCAATCTATTTCAAGTAATTTTAACATAGATTATATGCATTTATTTTACACTATAACATGTTCTTAGTTGTAGGTCAGTCACCAAAAAATCACTCAAATTCAACCCAAGTAAATACAAGGTGTGCATACACACCAAAGTACTTATTCATTTCCTTTAAACTAGTAATTTCATTACTAGATTAAAGTGGGGAGGTAAATTTAGATGATATTTTGTGATTATATAACACCTCAGTCTTTTATACTTGATAAACTTAGACCTTGATTGTTCCTCTTATTTATTCACATGCCTTGCTTTAACAATCCTTACATCTTCTCTATCGTGTGCCCCTTGGCCTATATCTTAGTCTGACCATCCTTATATTGATGACATAAACATCCCATCTTATCTAGAATGCTTAAAATGTATTTATTTTACACCTCTACAAGTCATAAGCTTGTGCCTACTCTCCTTCTCCTTGGATACTAACATTTGGGACAAATAGTAACATTGACATTATTGTCTTACCCCAACACAAGTGTCCAATTCCCTATAGCCATCTAATTTACAAATGAAACATATTACAATGGCCCTCCTGAGTTCTTTAATGTGAGTTATCTCCTAATATGATTGGTATAAATATAATATCAATGTTCAATCACTTATCACCTAATAATCGGGCCAAAAGAGCATTCAAGAAATACTCAAGTTATCAAAAAATTTCTTATTATGTCATATTTTGATATAATTCAAAGGAAAAATCTAGCTATAGGTCTAAAGTATTAAAATATTAGTCATAAGTTCTTATTTTCTAAGTTACAAGCTAGGTCATTATTATACTTGCTTTACACACATTACATAATTCACACATAATCTAACATGTAGAGGAGAACTACATGAGTTTGAGGCCCTCTTTTGAAGTATTAGTTATGTAGATAGTACCCTTTAAACAATGAGGTCATTGCAGGTCAGCTTGACACCATGTGCCTAGTAAAACCTATTTTCCTTCAAGATCACTTTGAAGATGGAAAAATAAGGTTTTACCATTTTAGCAGGGGTGATAGTCCATGACCAAGCTATGAATGCACTAGAGTGAATCTGAAGCCAAACCCAAAAGCATCCAAGTAGTTGCATCCTATTTTAGTTGATATTACATACAAGACACTAGCATCAAACTTAAATAGTAGCATCAATGTAACTATCTAAAGCTGACACAACTATTCAAAGAGCTAAAGGCACCAGATCTATAATCTGATAATTGTTCAAAAAATGTCTTTTCATTTGATTTTTACATATTCTAGATATATCATTGTGCTAACATCAAAGCTAGCTAAGTACTTTGTTTTATGACATTTTTATATCTAGCATAGTTTTAATTTTTATTAATATCTTATCTTAGTTTAATAAATTTAGCATATGGTACATCTAAGTTTAGCACATTAATTGACTTGTTGTAGATATGATATTCATCCTTGTGACCTATCATTTATATATCTTAAACCCTATCTACCCAAGTAGGATCCACATCTAAATTAGGGTTAAATAATAGACAGGGGCATAGTGAATTATTTTTCACTGAGGTTAGTCACATCCTACACAAAATAACAATTAGTGTCCAAATTTTAAGTTATCCTTTTGGGTTTTCCCACAAGTTTCATAAGGTCAACTAAAGGAATTCATAAAAAGATTCACCTATAAATACATATCAAGAATCATTCATTTAGGACAATTGATATATTCATTTGGCATAAGCATTTACACTTCTACACATTGAGCAAATCTGACCTATTATGCCCAAATTCTACACTATTCATAAGGATCAATCATAAGCCAAATCAAGATCCCTCTAAAAAAATTCAAGAGCTATCATTTTCAAGCATAAAATTCAAATTCTAGCTACATACACATAGTCAAAAATTACAATTAAACATTCACTAGAGGTGGAAGAACTACGTGGGCTTGATTTCTCTCCTTAGAGTATTGGATACATAGACAATGATCAATAATTAATGAGGTGATCGTGGTCAACTCATCCCCTTACACTCCCCTCTTTTTTTATAAGTTTTAAAGCTATCAAAGTGCCCTAAGGGTTTCAAATAAAAGAGAATACTTACAATGATTTCTACATAGCCAAACCCTAAGTCTGATATCTCATATTTCTCCTCATTTTTAGGGGCAACAAGTGTAATGATCAAATTAGACACATAGTCAATGTAGACAGGTTTACGGGCAATAGTTTGAGGGGCACTATGCAATTTTTTCCTTGATATGCTCCTCTTTAGATTCAACTTCTATTTCTACTTATGTTTTGTCATTTTTAGATTTATGCTTCCTTTGTCTATCCCTGACTACACTCTATCACAGTTAAAAGGAAAAATTTCATGATCAATAGAATTGGGTACATTATGCCACCATTCACTTAAAATGCATCTATCTAGATTTTATTTTTGATTTTATACCTGATATTGAGCCTACACAGACACTCTTTATGTTGTTTTTCATAATCAAATAACTAGAATAGTCCATAAAGATCAGTGCGTGAGATAAATATATCTCCTCATGTAAATTTTATAAACTAACAACTTTCTATATTTATTATTTTGTTAAAATCAGAATAGTTAATAATTGTGCATCTTTAACATTCTGATATTTCTAATTTTACACCTATAATTAGCATTAATTTGATTCTAGTGTTTTATCAAAAATAAGGTAAAACAAATCCCATCTATAAAAGGTCATATTTCAAATGTTGTGTGTGGCGTAAAATGACAAAAGTCAAGTTGTACCTAAAAAATAGTGAGTAAAAGCATTTATTCTTAGGTTCTAAAGTTCTAAATCATTTAGCTTTAAGTACAATAACTAGCTCTTATTTTTCCCAAGGGCCATGACTTATTTTCCAAATACGGATCACAAAATATTATCTTTTAGTGTGTTCTGACTCAAAAACGTAATTTTTGGAAATGTTGAAAGGGTACATAAGTCATCTAAATTTTATATTTAGAGACCCTTTCTCATTCATCCCAGTCACAAATTGGTAATCCCATAATGGAAAAGAAAATCAATATTAGTATATTGCGTAACCATAAGATGGACACATAAGATGTCATCTATATTGGGTAGTCCATCCTAAATAGGCTTGTCAATTAGAGATGGTCACAACTCTTGTTGCTCCCAAGCTCTATCAAATACATTAGGTATTCTACAAGTTAAAATTTTCCAAGAATCCACATCGTAATGTCCAAATTTTGGAAGACATCCTCACTAATAGGAAACAACCACCACCAAAAGATATATATTTAGTGGTAGAACGTGGCAAGGTATGGTAGTTTTATCACTTTGTTTTTATCTCTCCATCTTCCTTCCACCTTCACTCTATCATTTTTCCAGGTCCCTTTCTCTCTTTGAAATATCAATATAATTCATTAAGATTACAAAAAACCAATACATGGGCATAATTTATAAGCCTAGATATGCTCATAATAGTCTTATAAAATAGAACTTTGTTTCAAGTCTCTATGGAGAGTGTATAGCCTATTATGCATGAAAAATCATATGGCAAGGTGAGCAAACTAAAGTCTCCAAGCTCCCAATTTCTCCATTGTTGCTTCAAGTGCAATCTAACTTGAACATTAATGAATTTATCAGAGATTGGATCTAATAATGATCTGTTCTGATACCAAATCTAAGCAAAATATCAATATAATTCATTAAGCTTATAAAGACTAATACATGGACGTAATTTATAAGCCTATATATGCTCATAATAGTCTTATAAAATATAACTTTGTTTCAAGTTCTTGTGGAGAATGTATGACCTATTGTGCATGAAAAACAGTACGACAAGGTGAACAAATTGAATTCTCCAAGCTCTTAATTTCTCCATTGTTGCTTCAAGTGCAATCTAACTTGCACGTTAATGAATTTATCAAAGATTAGCTCTAATAATGATCCATTGTGATACTAGATCTAAGCAAAATATCAATATAATTCATTAATCTTATAAAAAACCAATACATGGATGTAATTTATAAGCCTAGATATGCTCATAATAGTCATATAAAATAGGATGAGTAAATCATCTGTAATCTCCTATTTTATTCAATGACTAACTTATTCAAAAAATTAACCTTAAAATACTATGTGGTTTATTTTATAGGATAACAAACCACATTTACAAACATAGGTGAATTAATTTATTCTAACATTTTCCCCCTTAATTAATCATAGTAAGAGAGTACAAGAGAGAGAACTTTTGAATACCTCAAACTTATCACGTGCAAGTGACTTCATGAAGACATCTGCACACTGATCTTGAGTGGGGTAATATTGGAGCTATATATTGTGTTGTTGAACATGTTTGCGTATGAAATAGACTTGAACTTCAATGTGCTTCAAGTGTTCATGAAACATTGGATTGCAAACAAGTTTAAGAACACCTTGATTGTCATAGTTTAGAATTTTTGGCTGAGTTTGTGGAAATCCCAATCCTTCTAGTATGTGATGTAACCATATTTCCTTACAAACAACTCCTCCTATAGCATGATATTCTACCTTAGTAGAAGAATGAGAAACAAAGTTTTGTTTCTTGTTAACCCATGATATTGGACCAAATCCAAGAAATAATACAAACCCAAAAGTGGATTGTATATCATCAATTGAACTTACATGATCTGAGTTCGTGTATCCTATTAAGAAGAATTTATCATTCTTGTTATATGTTAGGCCATAATCCATTATTCCTTGAAGATATCTCAATACCCACTTAGCTACTTTCCAGTGGCTTGCCTTTGGATCTTGCATGAACTATGAAAGATAGTTGACAGCATATATGATATCTAGCCTAGTGTATATGAGGTAGATGAGACTCCCAATCAATTGGTGATAAAGAGCAGCATCTACTAGCGGTGATATATCTAAGTGAGACAGTTGAAGTCTTATCTTCATGGGTGTAGACATTGGCTTAAAATCCATCATCTGAAACCTCTCGAGCAATGTCTTAGTGTACTTCATCTAAGATATGAATATGTAGTGCCTTTTTTGCCATACTTCCAATCCAAGATAGTAGTGCATTATCTTGATATCTATCATGTCAAATGAATCCCTCTTTGTTGCATTAATTATTTTCATTGAGCTATCAATGATGACTAAATCATAGGCATAAACAACAATAATAACAATCTCCCCTCCTTGATTTTTAAGGTAGAGATTGGGATCATATAGATTCCTTAGAAATCCATGTTTCATGAGATGTTCATCAATTTTTATATACTAGGCTCTAAGACCTTGTTTGAGACCATATAGAGATTTTATGAGTTTTCACACTTTCTACTCTTTCCCTAGTGTGACATAACCCTCTGGTTGAGTCATATAGACCTCTTCCTATAGATATCCATTTAAAAAGGCACTTTTGATGTCTATAGAATGATCGTTTCAACCAAACTGTGTAACCATTGCAAAGATTATTCTGACTGTCTTTATCTTAGCTATAGGAGCAAAAGTCTCCTCGTAGTCTATACCTTCCTTTTGAGCATAACCCTTTGCTAGGAGTCTTGAATTGTGATTATCTATACTACCATCTACTTTGTACTTGGTTTTAAAGACCCATTTTCAACCAATAGGTTTATTCCCTAGTGGAAGATCAACATGTTGCCATGTGTCATTCTTTATGAGAGACTTAAATTTTACATGGCATATTTCTAAGGTTTGGACTCTAGGGCTTCATAGACTATATAGGACTTGAATGTTTCTACAAATATGCTCATTAAGGATAATTTTACTTCTTGAAGAGACAAGCTGTGAGTCCTCGGTCATGTAGATGAAGTGTTTGGAGGTCCATCCAGTTTTACTTATTGAATTATATGCATATACCATTTAGGCATACATTGAATAGTTTTAGGTGGTGTTGGATCTTCTGATTAACCTTCACCATTATTTTCATCTAAAAATATTGCAGGTCTAATGCCTATGGAAGATGAATTAATTTCACCTTTTTCATCAAACATTACATCCCTACTGATAAGAATCTTCATAGTTTTTGAATCAAGAAGTTGATACGCTTTTGACTCTTTACTATATCCCACAAAAATACATTCATTGGTTTTGTTATCCAATTTATTTATTTTCTTCTTTAGGATATACATGTACGCTTTGTAACTAAAAAATTGAAGATGAGAGACTTTCGGCTTTGCCCAATCCATGTTTCCTGTGGTATTATTCCATCAAGAGCTTTGGTGTGGTGTTATTCCAGTTGTGCATCCTCAACCATGCTTTGAAACATCTCTAAAATTACACGGTTATGCTATTATGTAACATCATTTTATTGTGGTATGTAAGGAGCAGTGTATTTTTGATATATTATATGTTCTACAAGGTATGTAGTGAACTTTTTACTAGTGTATTTTCCCCCATGATCTGAGTGGAGGGCCTTGATTTTGTGACCAGTTTCATTTTCAATAGAGGTCTTGAATTCTTTGAAGGCTTGAAAATCTTGATCCTTAGACTTTAATAATGAAACCCACATCTTACAAGAATGATCATCAACAAAGAGTTGAAAATACTTGTATCCTTTGTGACCATTAGCCATAGGTCCACATAGATCAGTGTGCACCAGATCATGTGGATACAGAGACTAAAATTACTTTTGCCAAAAGGAGCTCTTCATTGTTTACTAGCTAAGCAACTAGGATAAATATCAGAAGATTGTTTGAGTGTTGTAAGACCTTTGACCATTTTATGTTTGTTTAATGCAAGCAAATACCCATAACTCAAATGACCACATCTTCTTTGTCATAGTTGAGATTTGTTTGTATTATTCACAATAAGTGCTTGATGATGTTTATTTACAAAATCAAGTTAAAACATTTTGCCTATATTTGAAGCTTGTACAATATTTGTAGAGCCTCTTGACTTGTTTTTGATAAGGCAAAATGTTTTACCATCTTTGTGATCAAACTCAACTTTGAGATTGTGATCAAGAAGTTGATTTATAGACAAGTTTTTAGTGAATTCAGGGACATATAGGACATTTGTGATCTTGGTCATTCTATGACTAAGTTGTAAAGAAACATCACCTCTACCCTGAATAGTGTATGAGGAATCATCACCAAGAGAGACATTACCCTGAGATCCTAATTGGTGTAATGTGGAAAATAATTCTTTTTATCCTATCATGTGCCTTGTGTCACTAGAATCAACATACCAGATATAATTTGAAGAATAAGGTTCCTCAAGTGTTTGTATAGTAAAGATGTGATCATCTTCTGAATAATGATCATCCTTGGAAACATTCCCATGATGTTGTTTTTTCTTCCAATTATGTTTCGAATGGGGTTTTGTCTTTGATGACTGAGGTGAATTTAGGGAAGTGGATTTCTTGTTGGATGATCCCTGTGTGAATGTATTATACCAGTAATGTTTTAGGCCATGCCCTGTCTTTCCATAAATAATACAAACTTTCTATCAATGAGGTTTGTTCCCCTATTGATTTTGTTGTTTGTTCTACTTAGGGTTCTATTTAGATGCCTTTATTGGCTTCTTTCCTTTCTAAGAGGAGGCAAGTGCATGCTCTTCATTAAGTTCCTCTATACTATGTATGGCTTCCTCTTGTTGAAACATGTTAACCAATGAGACAAAGGTTGGTTTATAACCCGTAACATTCAATGTGGTCACAAATATTCTGTATGCAGGGGGTAGTGCTCTTAAAACAATGGGGACCAAAGATTCATCTTTCACTGGGTCTTCTAATGCTTCAAGCAAAGCCCACAAGGTTGAAACTCTATAAAGAAAAGACTCAACTTTTTCCTCTGATTTCAACTTGAGTGAATGGAGCTAGCTTAGGAGATAAAGAATTTGATTTTGATTCTTTTCTTCATACACTGTTTGAAGCTTATCCCAAGCATCTTTAACTTTAGTGGCATTACATTAATGGGGTTGTACCTCATCTAAGACTCCAAACATGATTATGAACTTAGCCTTCTAATTGGCTTTGTCAAACTTTCATTGTTGATCAGTGTCAATAGCATGTCAGGTCTATGTGCCATCAACTACTATCCATATTTTCTCATATTTCAATTGTGTTTTGACCTTAGTTTTCTAAGCTATATAGTTGTCACTTTGAAGAAGTTGTGTGGCTGGTGTAGCAAAACACGGTATATTTATGGCCATATGTGCAAATATGATCAAACTAAATAAAGCTGATGGATTGGTCCTTTATCACTCCAAGTTTCAAGGTCTCTCTTTTTATATATTGTCAAATTGATATACAAGACCTTTCTATATGTGTACCCTTCCTTTATACCCATCAGTACAAAGAAAAAGCTCACCCTTTTTGTATACCCAATAGTACAAAAAAGAGGCATAAATGTATGGAAAAGAATCTGATACTTGGTACCTAGATAGTACTAAAAAGGGTTTGTCCAATCACTAGGACCTGCTTAGATGGATTTCCACATATGTGCATATAACTTCTCTATATATTTAGAAATATCACCAATCAAGATTTACGCTCTTCGATTAAAACAAATAGGTAAATAGAAACAAGGCTATGAATATCTCTAAACCTTATTAAACTTTGAGGATGTAAAGGGTTGAAGCCTAGATGTCATTGTAGTAGCTATGTTAAGCTATAGATGTAGTAGATCAAAGCATGATCGCATTACCTGTGAACATGAACTAGAGATGTCATTTTGACCGAATGCTCTGAATGAGATTTTTACAATCTCTTTGATTTTTTGAGGCCAAATATATATTGAAATTTTATAATTAAAATTCAATTTACAATTTAAAATAAATGGAAAATAAATCCACTAAGTAAAAAATAAATATTCCCATCTTTGTAATTTTACCTTTTACTAATTATAGGAATTGAACCTTGCACCTAGTTTGACTAAAAAAGTGACTTAAACACTTAGAATATTGAGAGTTTATGATTTATAATTCACTTAATTTCACAAAAAAAATCTGAAAAAGTGATTAAAAAATAGATCTTATCTCTTTATTTCTCCATGCAAAGTGATGTTGATATGGAGAAATCTGAATCAACAACTCCACCTATGATTTACATGCAAATTCCATTCAACAAGCAAATTTAGAACATCCTAAAAGATGGTACGGTAGCATGCACATCTATACATCCAAATTTCAAATGGAAGAATAGTCAATAAATGACCAACTCCAACAAGTATATCTCCACTTGCACATCTATACGTCCAGATGTGGAAGATAAAAAAATGTACCATAATTTCACTAGATGATTAAATCTACTTAATGAGACTTTGACTGCTCTAGAATACTATACGATAGCCTTCCCACATGTGGGTGAAAAATTTAAATGATGCATCATTGATTCGAGATTAGTCTGCAAAAATCAGATTCTGATTTTGATGATCGTACGGCCCATAAATGAGGAAAAACAAACTGCAACTCAAAACAAAAAATTGTAGTCTTGTAGGCTCCCAAAAGGTGGTAAGACCTACTGCACTTTGGTATGGCCTAGATCAAGATCATGGAAAATTGAGTTGCAAATGTCTCCAAAAAAATTTAAACCTGAATCAATCTGTATGCCCTGATATGAACAAAAAACCGTACGAATCTACTACAAAAGATGACAAAACAAGATCTACTTGCTTCTAAAGGCCGAAAACATTGTATGCCCTGGTCAAAATTGACTAATCCAAATTATAGAGGGTGTAAAAACCAGAAAAGAATACCTTATATTAATTTTAAGTGTCTGTGGAGAGTGTACACCCTGTTATGCATGAAAAATCGTTTGACAAGGTGAGCAAATTGAAATCTCCAATCTCCCAATTTTTCCACTATTGCTTTAAGTGCAATATAACTTGCACGTTAATGAATTTATCAGAGATTGCCTCTGACAATGATCCACTCTGATACCAGATCTGAGCAAAATATCAATATAATTCATTAAGCTTATAAAAAACCAATACATGAACGTAATTTATAAGCCTAGATATGCTCATAATAGTCTTATAAAATAGGACAAGAAAATCATCCGTAATCTCCTATTTTATTCAATGACTAACTTATTCAAACAACTAACATAAAAATACTATGTGGTTTGTTTTATAGGATAACAAACCACATTTATAAACATATGTGAATTGATTTATTCTAACATTTCCTTATCACGAGAATGGTTATAATAACTCTATAGCTCAATGGATAAGCTATCAATTCTTCATTTCTTCCAAATAAGAATTCCCCTAAGAGCTGCCAAGAATTTAGTGTGAAAATACTATGCACTAAGGCATGAGCTCTTACTCTAATCATTTTAAATAAAAGCACAATTTTGAAGCAGAACTATAGGTTAAATACCTAAATGTATTAAATCAACCGTTGTTTGCACCCATTGCATCAAAATGCATCCAATGACGCACTTTTAGAAGCCTAATTGGACCTCAAAACTATGCAACATGTTTATTGTATTACGATGGGATGTAGTGGGTGAACCAAGTGGTCGAAGCCCAAACTCATCTCTGCCACACAATCCAATCCAACAATCGACATATTTTCTAAGCCTACTCAACAAGGTTTTCAAAGGGGAGTTGTGCCATTGAACAAGGGAAATGGATGGGACCCATGAGCAATGCAATCCAATGGCCCATCAACAAAGCCTACTCATTAAGGTGATCAATATCGAGTTATGGCACTAAGTGAAGGCAAATGAAGAGGTGGACCAAACTACACCAACTAATGGAGCATCAACAAGTCCCTATCATGGAGTTTGTTAGAGCAAAAATGCACCATTGGAGGAATACACATAAGCATGGGTCATGCCACATCAAAAACAATCAATAGAATTGTTCCATTAGACACAAGAAAGGAATGAAAACTATGATTTTTTTTAATTGAAACACTGCTTTTATACGTATTAGGTGTACAAAATGCTTCTTTGGTTTAGTTGTCAAGGATTGAGGGGTATCCATTCTATCAAATTTATCTGGGGCACAATCCTTGGCTCATCCTTTTTTTGTATCTTTTGGGATTTGTACCTTGGTGGATGGCTAGGCATCACCTTTTACACCATCATCCTCACCACTAGACTGCAACCCACTTGATGAAACTGCAATATTCAAATGAACTAATACCAAATTTACGTAGGAGGCATTTAGATTGGTAGGAAGGCACGTAAGATTTGTCCACAAATTTTTTGGTACCATTCTTATCACACCGAAATAACTAACAACACTAACATCATATTATGATCTTTAATTGGTATTCAGCGTGTCTTTTATTTATTAAATGTGGCTTGTTAAAGTTTTAGTAGCTTGTATTATTTTATAACAAATGTTCTTATTTACTCCCATTCCTTACCTCAGAATTGGTACGATCACCTTTAACAAAAATACTATGCAAAATCAAAATCAGGTTTCATTTTAGTGGGCCATATTAAAAAATCCATGGAAGCCCTGAGGTGAATCGGATTCGTAATGGTGGCAAATCAGTTTATAAGGCATATCATTACACAAGGGAATCATGCGATGTCATGTAATGGTGGCAAATCAGTTTACAATTCAACCCAGCTTTTGGGGCTTTAAGAATTTAAGTCCCCCACCTTATTGATGTCTCCACACAGAATGCAACTGCTGCTCTCCTCACTTTTGTGGTTGTCGATGCAATTTTACTCATAATCACAAAATATTACCTCAATAGCATATAACATTGATTTATGCTTTAAAATCCTAAAGACTGAAACGTTTATTTGAGTCATTGACTAAACCCTAGATGAGAACCAAAAAAACTAAGAGACGAGGAGGAGGAAAGAGATACGAACATAGAACAACTGAAAGTCTAAAACCCATTGAAATGCATTGCCATCTACCATCAGCAAACCATTAAAATGCAGACACATGGGAAGGAGCATATTCGCTTCACGGTTTTAAAGATGCTCAGCGGTTTCAAACAGGGCGATTTTCAGAAAAGGGCAATTTCTTAACTTCATCTGCGTATGCTCAACAGGATGTCATCAGAAGGGTTGATCTGCGGATATAATGGACAAGAGGATACGCGATCCGGGTGGCAAGTAGAGCATGGAGAGGGTGTTGTTGGTAACACTACAGTGCGCTCAGCCGAGAGTTGTATGCCGTCCATCCATATCGCAGGCGCTTGTCATCCTTGAAGCCATTGATCGGCAAACACCAGACGATCATAACGTCCAGGGTTCGAACCTCCTGGAGCAGCCTTTTCGTCCGACAGCATTAACGTTGTTGCCATATGAAGTTCTGTTCTTTTCTTTTCTTTAACTCAGCCCAAAAGCAACACCGCCACCATTCTTTTTATCTCAGCTGTTTCAACTCAAGCGGAGCCGCATTCCATTTCAGTCAAGGATTTCAACGGACTCGGAAAGCCCCTTTGCGCTTTCAACAGACTACAAATCTGCGTTTATCTCCATGTCTGGACATGACATATATATAATGTATATGCACTATGGTCGTGTTTCTTTCAGGGAGTGCAGTGCGAGCCGCTTCACCCCTGTTTCCTGCATTTAATAATTATATCGTGAAAGCGACTTTCTTCGATTCCCTCACGAGTTTCATTATGCGTTGGCCGGCGCATATTTGATTTTACTTTATTGTGAATTGACGGGAAGGGTATATGGAGACCCACATTTAGTTTGTTATTATAATTTATGATTGCTTTTGGGGCTCTGTTTGTGAATTAAATGGTATGGTTAAATTCTTAAAAAATGACAATATTTATTGTCATTTTGATAAGTTATGGATGGTCTTTTTCATCATTTCAATTAGTTGTTGTGAGTTGTTTTGTTGAGATTTTTAAAATTTTGCTAATTATTATGATTGTTAATTCTTGTTACATAGATTTATATAATTTAAATGTTTATTTTTTCTAGAATGTAAGTATTTAATTAAAAAAAATTAATGTTTTTAATTAGTCAAATAGTAATGACAAAGTTGGTGCTGGATCATGGAAATAAGATCAATAAATATTGTGTGAACAGTGTAACAGTTGTGAGGTCATTATCATTCATATGATTTATATATTATATAAAATAATATTTATATGTATTTAATATATTATATATTAATACATATTAGATATAATCACAAAATAAAAATAGACAATTCCTTCGGCTTTCTTTACACCTTCTGTGAGATATTCATCGTAGACTTATACCTAAAAAGACCTCTGCCACTTATGTAATTATAAAAAATTATATCTTCCATCCTCTTTGTTAAACTTTATAAAAGATATATCGTAGACCTCTACATTAAAAGTAGATATATGATATATAGACCTCTACATTATATATCAATATATATATATATATATATATATATATATATATATATATATATATATATATATATACATGATACATTATCATTATATATATATATATATATATATATATATATATATATATATATATATATATATATCATGTGTCTATATACATGATATATATATACAACATGTGTATATACACATTATATATATATATATATATATATATATTTGAAATTTATATAATTTTATATTATTGAATTTATGATATATTTATTTTTATAAATTTATAAAGTTTTTCGAACCAAACTGAATTAATCGAACCAATTTTTTATAAAATATCAAACTTTTTCTTCTTTTTGAATAACTTGAACTTTTCAAACATGCTAACTATGTTGAAATGTAAGAGATCCTTAAGCATGTGATTCTCGAGCTTTATAAGGCCATTTGCCTCTTCACATCTCCCTCCCATAGTGAAAACAAAGTAAAACAAATGGCACTGAGAGTACAAGCATTTGTAAACTTCTTTAGCTAGTCTCGTTTTATCGATCCCACTCATTCTATGTATACCCACTTTCACCATCTTCTTCTGATCATTTTGAAGTAAACTGGGGACATGCTCCACAGAGAACTCCAAACCAGATCATTTTGGAGTAACAAGATATACCTTATACAAGTGCAAGATAAAGAAGATTGTCACTAATGGTGAAGTTGATCAAAGTCATTAAGTTTCCCAGAAAGGCAAGGATTGTGCAAGTGAGAATATTTCCATGGTATAAGAGTACTTCAATCATTGGAAGCAGTCTAAAAGTAGTAATAATTTGGCCAGAGAGCATTTAACACATACCACATCTTTAAATGCAAGGATGAAGCAATAGACAAGTGGCCTAATAAGTGCACACATGTTCAAATAAGCACTTCTATATGAGGTCTTAGGTCATGGATTTGGAGGCTTCACCGTTCTATTGCCTACTTATTTATTTAATATTCTATTTTGTAATTAAAAATTTTAATGCAGATTAATATTATGTTAATGCTAAGGCCATGTGGAGGATATCATTGTTTTACTTTGGTGAAGAGGTCTTATGGAATAAATGGATCTATACTTTATTTTTAATTGAATTAATAATGTGCCAATGAGAATATATTAATATGGCGATAATGTTTCATTTTGAAAATGGCTTCTACCAAAACATGTCAGCCAACACCGAGTAAAAATGACATATGAGTAGAGATAACCAAACCAGACAAAGAAATAGGTGTCCCATGAGAATAAATAGATCTTCTCCATTTATTCTTTCCCTTCAGAATAAACCTTGACCACATAAGCTTTGCCTTTATTTTATCAACACCTAGTTATAATTGATCATTATGTGTGCATGGTTAACATTCTTGCATAGTTATTGTTGAGATTTTTGTTCCAAAAACCTCATTACATCTAACACCCTAAAGGAGACCCCCTTTCTATTTTTTTAATCAAAACCCTTAATCCTCCAAAAGCCCATCTTTCCTTTTACCTTGCAGAATTTGGAACTAGATGCAATTCTCACCTATGCAAATTGCTTTGCAAGTTTCAGGTCCTACAAAGCACCAAAAGCCAAAACCATGGAATCCAAAACTCACCATTCACTTTCCATGTTCTCAAACATGCAAAATGCAAGGTGGGCTTCAGATCTTACCATGCACCCAATCTGATGAAATCTAGAACTTGGTGTGTACTTTGCACATTTTCACAACATACAATGTGCACGACATGCTTTGGATCCTGCCAAGCCTTTAATAACCCCCTTCCATGGAATGTAGGACTTGAAGTGCACATTACACATTTCCAAACATGAAAATTTCACCACAGTCTTCACATTCTGCCAATAGTCACCTTTATATACTATAGGATGCAGAACCTCGAGTGCACTTTGTACGTTCCAAACATGTAAAGTGTCCCATTGATTCTGCCATCCACCAAATTCTACCATCTCATCTGTGGAGGGTGGACCTACTTCAAGCAAGTCCAAATTCTACCAACCCACCAAATCCCTTCTTGTAGAATGTGGAACCCAAAGTGCACATTGTACGTTTTCAACATGCAAAGTGTACATCGAGTCCCACTTCCTACCAAGTCTAATTTCCCCATGGAGAGTGGACCTGCTTCAAGCATGTCCAACCTCCACCACCAACCACATGAGATCATATTTATTATAGGATTTTTCTATAAAAGCTAATTTATTAGGGTTTTTTCATTATCATTGTTATTTACTAATTGTGATCTTTGAGCTCCAACCATTCACACCATTAATTCGAACCTTGAGCCACATTGGACCAAGTACCAAGCCACATTTGTGTTTTAATTGTCACATCATTTCCATGGTATTTCCCTTGAGTTTTGCACATATATTCCTTTGAGTTTGAAATGTTTTTTGAATTGTTTTCCTTTTCCTTAAAAGTTCAGTCTTGAATAAAAATATCATTACTTTTACATAGCATCACTCTAAGACTACCTATGATACTTTGTTGCTTATCGAGAGGCTTACAGTCAGGTCTTTAGGGTTATTTCTAGGGTTAATATTTTTGTTCCCCAAAAGATCATTTCAAGAAGAAAACCCCTTATTTTTCCCTCAACGATTAAGCTTTTTGCAACCAAGGTTTCCCCATAGTGAATATTCTAAGCATATACCTCATATTCAAAATCTAATGAATATTCCTCCAAAGATTCCCCCAGCATTCCCACAGACACTGGACCTACCTTAAACACTTGATAAGCCTAAAATATTTTTTAGCACCATAGAGAGTGGAAATGCTCCAAGCACCTCCCACTTCTGACGGAGATATCCTGTGCCTCAAGCACCTTTGAACCTCACCAACTCTTAGTGCACTGTGGAGAGTGGGCCTGCTCCAAGCATGTCCCACCTCCATCATAGATTTCATGACCCTCAAGCACCATGGACACTGGACCTACTCTGATCACCTCCAAGTTCTATCAGAGAATACAAGTGTTCCAAACACTTGCAGGTTCTACCAACTTTCATAGTTGGTTTCTCGAGAGCAGTAGCTTTAGTTTCCATGCCTCCCAAGGAAATGAATTTCAAATCTAAGGGCCTCAAAGTAACTTCTTGCTTGGAATTTAGTATGGAAGAGATAACAGATATAGATTTAGGTCGCATTGACCTAGGAGATTTTTGGGATAGGATAGGTGCAGACTTCAAAAGTGACTAGATAGAGAGTATCTATGACACTGGTTTACCACAAGCTACAACCTTTCCTCTTGTTATTCAAAGACCTAATTTGATCCTCAAAATGGCTCAAAATTATAACACTAATAGGAGACAAATCTTCATTGAGAAAGGGGAGAAAGTTCTAGATCTTGACCCTGACTTCATCGACACGGTGCTTGCCATCACTGAGTTTGAGAGTTATTTGGATATAACTCCAAAAACATATGTATAGTTCTACGAGGAGAAGAAAGATGGATATCAGAAGATTATCAACAAATAATGGCTCAAAACTCCTAAGCATTCCTCCACCAGATTGCACAAGACTCTGCATAGGTTTGATTTTATAGAGGAGGTGGGAAATATCATAACAATGTTGCATAGAGTCACTGGCAATCCTAATGCCAAGTGTTATCAGGATTGGATGTACCATTATATCTAGATCATCAAAGAGAATAAGTAGCAGATACATTGGGCTCAACTAATAAGTGTTTTTCTCCATAACCAGATGGTGGAGGTGCAAATGACCAATAAAATTTATATGATATCATATATTGTCTATATCTTGGCCAAACAAAGATCATTCTCGGGCCTTAATATAATCTCTAAGGAAATAACCAGAGTCTATAACTACTACCCTGATCTCACGTTATAGGCTAATAGACAGTAATTTAGGAGAGTTAATGATGATTTCATTTACAACATCATCATCATGTTTGATCAAGAGCTTGGGAAGACAAGGTTTTCCCAAGCAAAAAAAAATGAAATTACCAAATGGGGCTCCTTATTTATACAGTTCCCCACCTATTCCTACATATAGGTAGTTGGATTTAGTGGTTATCCTTACACACTTCCCCAATATGAAAGCGATAAATAGGTATTGTTGGAGTTGGTTAAGTAGCTAGTGGATACACATAAGCTCCTTTTAGACAAACACAAGGTAGGGATACGGTTCCCTATTTCTATTGGTTGTTATACATGCCAATCTCTTTTAAAGGCCAGAATTGTGGAGGCAGAGATGTGTCAAGTAACATTGAGGACCCTAGAATCTAGACCTTACTTTGACCCATAGGGTAAGGTCACTACTACACTAGAGATAGAAACATATGAACATGTGTCATATTATGAGGATTTCTAGGAAGACTGTGATGATGAAGAGATGGTCAAAAAGAGGGACTATTCTAGAATGTCCCTATAACAAATAAAAAACTATGATCTGGCACCCATCCCTGATGACTTGGTGGATGACAACTCAAGGGTAGATCTAATTTACTTCACACATATCATTGTCAGACCTCTACCACTAATAAGGTGGTCAGTTTCTAAATCTTTCTCACTATTTGATATAATAGCCCTAGTGATTAATAGAACTATCAATTGAATAAGGAGCAAAGGAGTGAAAATCACAAGAGAAACCATATGGGTTAAGGAGAGGTTGATGAAGCTCAAAGTAGAAGGTCTTGATTCATCAGAGGAGGGTCCTGGGGAACCTTCAAAGGAACTAAGAAAAATAGGAAGACAAAGATAAACTCAAGAAAGGGGTAATCCAGCAGATAAGGAGAAGTTGTAAATGAACCTATTGACCTTTCAATGGAAGAGATAGTAATAACAGCATAGGGATCTATATATTTAGATCCCATATCATTGGCTCTTATTTACACTACTCCCCCTTCTCCTACACATATTGTATAGGAGGTTTCAACACCTCCACTAGATATCTCTACTCCTCAATCATCTCAGTTTCTCATTGTTCCATAGGTTTAAGTTCCTCCACCTCCAATGTCAACCCCTCCACTTGTCCCCACTTCATCTACCACTCCACCCACCTCAATAGGCCAAGTGCAATCAACACAAACAATTCAAGTGGACATGCAGGGTCCCCCTATAGTGGAATTTCAAGTTTTCACTTCACTTTCCCTTCCGCCCACTTCACCTTCCCCATTCAATCCATTCTTATTTTCCATTCCATTTATAATTCCTTCCATTTCATCACCATTAATTCCCAACACCACCCAACATACATTGCCTTAGAGGTTGTCATCTTGCCTATGGTTCCATAGGTCACCTCAACCCCTAGGGTAAGTATTATTTCCCCTTCATCTCAACCTACTATTTTCACTTCACCAACCCTAAGTGGTCCTACACACCTAATTGACACATTTAGTGATTTGGATTTCACCCTTCCATCGGTTCCTAAATTCACAACCTTTGTGTCCATTCCATCCTCCACTCCCCTAGCAAGCACAACTACTTTCATTACTTCCACTTCCCCCATTTCCACTTTTTCATCCATGCCATCAGTTGAGGTTGGAGTAGCCCAGACACTTTGTGCAAATATTGGATTACAAACTATTGGTGAGGATGAACCCTCACAAGCACCTCTTAAGCAGACACTAGTATCATCTCCCTAGGAATATGCCTTGGTCACAATATCAATTAGTGCAACTACATAAGCTATAGATTATTTGGTGACTGTGGCAGATCAACAAAAGGATACCCTTAGTTGGTTAGCCCAATTAGTGGGTAAAAAGTAGAAAACAATGATTGATCCCAACACTTTAGAATTCAACATGCTAGAAGTCAAGAAGAATTCAAAACCCACTCCCAAGATCCTTTTGAGGACATTCATTGATGATAAGAGAGAAAGGTATGTTGAGATTGCAGTTCCCCTACAAGATAAATCAAGAGAGGATATTGTGGTGACATATTATTAGGTTTCTCATATACACCTTGGTTGGTAGATGAGAGAGGGACTCAAGCATGATGTTCAGTTAGGTAATAACTCTCTCTTCTAGAGAATTGATCATGATAAAGCCACCAAAGCTAAATTGAAAATAAAGATAGATTAGTTGATCGAAGTACTAAACTAGTTTGTAAAGCCCAGTGAAAAATCATAAAAACTGTAGGCAGTGCATATATTTCTCACATGGGAAGGGTTATGAAATAATGGTCTAAATAACTAATCACAAGAGGTAACAAAATTCTTACAGTCATGATGGAACATTATAGAGTCATCATGGAGAGAAAATAAATTTTGAAGGAGCAGATTAACAACTCTGAAGGAGAGATTCAAAATTTGAATCTATATTATCCCAAATTAACATCCATAAAATCAATTGATATGGATACCCTCATTATTGATAAAATATTGAAGAGTGATGCAGAGCATGAGGAACTACACAAGGCTACCTAGTTTTGTATAAGAGTATTAACAAAATTTATGGAGCGAGTCAAGGAGGCTCATGACAAGGCTATTGATGTGCTATACAGGATTGATGGAATTATGAAGTTAATGTCATGATGACCAATGGATGATGCCAACAATCTCCTTCAGGTAGAATAGGTTCAAAATCATTTTAAGGTAATAGTTGAGAAGGAGTCTACAAAAGACATGGTCTTTATCTCAAGTTCCATCCATAGGTTCATCAAATATGAGAAGGCAATTGATCAGATGAGAACAAAAATGTAGGGCATAAGTACCTTCAAAAGAGAGTTTTTTGATGTATAAGCAAATTGTGCAGCTTCTAACATTTATTCTTACAATCTAGATGCAGAGAAAATATAGGAAATATTCAAGGACTTTGATACATACATAGAGAAGCTACGAGTAGAGAATGATAGGAAAGTTAAAGAAGTTATGGATATCAGTTAATTTTCCCTCTCTTTTAATATTTTCAAATATTACTATCATGTGTAATTTCATTTCAAAGACATTGTAAATTATAATTGCAAAAGTACATCTTTATTTTTTATAACTCTTTTGAGAAAGAGAAAGGCATATTTTTACATTTTATATTTCTTCATAAAGTAAAAGTTTCAAAAAGCACAAGTGCAAATTACACTTTCTATTTTGATAAACATGAAATGTTAAAAAGGTGCAAAGTCATGAAATGTGAGTTGCATGGTTCCTTTTTTACAAAAAGTGATAAAGACTTGGAAAGTTGTACAAGCTTCACTTTAGATTTTTCACACTAGGGTTTGCATGAAAATAAACTTGAAATTAATTTTTAATTTTATCTTTTATTTAGAAAAGTCAACTTCTATTTTGGGCATTGCTTCTTGCATGGAGAGCTATTTTCAGTCACTATAAAATGAAAAAACCTTGTATAAAGATCTTCAGTTCCATCCATGCTATGTTATGCCTAGGATCACGTCCAGCTCATGCATGCTATGTTACAATTGTTCCATAAGTCCAAAATGCTAAAAATAGAAGATCTCACCTTTTTTTCATGAGTATTTTTAGATATGCATGATTTTCTAAACTGAGTGTTCAATTTCCAACAACTACATGTCTTCTATGGCATATTTTGTATAAATATGGGTAGACTGCATGGCCCAACCTATTTTTTTGTTGTTAGTTGTATTATTTTTTCATTTTGAATGTATTTACTACAAGTTGTAACTTTTGAAGAAAAATAAAGTTGAACTTTTGTCTTTCTTGTCTTTGGAATCTTTGTGTTGTGCAAAGTTATTTGATTTTATGTGAAAGATTTATCTTTTATTTCAATCTCAAGAAACGTCATCTTGTTATTTTACCCTATTAATAAATATTACTTAAAATAAATATCTTTTTCCTTTTTCTGAAGAATAGATAAAATACTATCTCTGATTTCTAAATTTACATAAGTCTATATCTAAAAACAAATTTAACTTATTTTCTACTGTATTGTGTTTGTCAAGCAAGCATCTAGATCCACTATACAATATTTGGTGCAATCACCATACTTTCAATTTTCTACAAATTCCAATTTTTTAAACCCTTTTCCCCATCAAGACCCTAATTTAGGATCCAAAAATCACTAAAGAGTGAGATTTCCAAAATTTTGATATTTTATCAATTTGCCTCAGATTTAGTGAAAGGAAGTCAACCTTATCTAGAGATTAGCCTCAAATTGCCAAGGTCCCATGGCTTTGGAGGTTTTTCCATTGTATCATTAGGCACTTACACAACAAGCTATAGAATCAAGACAGGTGCAATCCTATGTGATAATAGTTTTTGGAATGTCTGATGGGACCCAAAAATTACACAGAGATCGATGTTATTCTCAGTGAGCATTTTATGAGTTTCATGCAAATATCAAAGCACCTAGTGACTCCACTAACTTATAAACTCATGATTTTAAGGTGATGTATGCCAAGCAAACAAATAAGATCATATACCAAAAGTAAGAGGGCTGATTTTTTAGAATTGCCATTTCCATCTAAAAAGAGATCAAAAGCAGTCACCCCTCAACCTAAGGTATATCCTACAATTTTATTCCCATCCCCTTTGGTCACTCCTATCAGTGTTATACCTCCCATAATGTCTATAAATCATAATTTCATAGCTTTCAATATATGTAGTCCACTCATTTTGGCCCAACATGATGATATACTTATCTCAGCCTTAAAAAATTTCCATATTTTACTGATGAAACCTCTACCACTACTTTAGAATACATACAAAATATTGCTAACCTCTGCTTGATCCATAATATGGTCCTATATAATGTTGCAATCTAACTTCTAGTCTCCTCTTTCAAGGGGAAATCTTTACAATGATATAGATGACTTTCTCCTACCCCAATCTGATTTGGGATGAATTAGGTGCTATGATGTGCACCCATTTTGAGGACAAAAGTGACCACCTTTCCTTGGTTGAATAGTTATCTACTATTCAATGAGCTCCTCATGAGAAAATGACTGACTTCAATTAACATTTCTAGAAGATCTAGAATAGAATCCCAATCTTGGTTAAACCCACTACAAATAATGCCTTCTTTTATTACTTGAAAACCCTCAATAGTGATATAGCCATAATGATTCAGTCAATGGGTGGAACCACACTTATTGAAGCTTATGATATCGCAATAAGGGCATAAAATTATTTGATCCAAGCTAAGAAAATTACACTAAGGCCACCAATGCCTTTATTTATAGAAATATCCCCTATTCCCCCACCTGCACTTGCTGCAATTCCCACTATGATCAAGGCACCTATTTTGACTCTTGCACCTATAGATAATCTATATGAGGTCAAATCATTACTCAAGAGTTTTGGAAATGAGTTAGTGGTGATGAAAAGGTAGCAAGCCCAAAACTATAAACCTTTTCAACCATCTAACCCTATATATCAAAGGAATAGAAAGCCATATTAAGGTGATAACCAACAATAAGGATATAATTCATAGCTAAGACCTCCAAACACCCATGCTTTATCAGTGTCAGGAGCTTCCAAAGCCATTATCCCTATTCAAAATAATTTGGCTCAAGAGTATAATTGGTGTTATCTTTGTAATCAGCCCCATAATTAGAACACTTACCCCAATGGTGTAATTAGTCAAGTCTTGATGGTGCAAGGTATATAAAATATGCAAGGACAATAGGAGGAATCTACTTCCCAACAAGCAAATACATAATAACCTGCTCAAAGTGAAGCAAATATTATAAACTAGCAAGAGGATGATTTCAGTGGAATAAGCCAAGATGAAGCATTTTTCAATGGTGGAGGTCCTATAGAAGCTAATACACATTCCAAGAAAAGAGCAATAGAAGCTGATCAACCCCCCAGGGTAGAGAAAGCTTCAAATTCTAAAGCTGCAATGAAACCAACAAAGAGAAATCGAGTGCAAAGGCCATCCTTTATACTTATAAATCAATTCAAAGTGAAGGTACCCACTCTAAATCTTGTAAACAAGGATGCATCCCTGATGAAAACACTGGAAAAGGTTGGTAATATCCCTTTTAGCATAGTTGATCAAATGAAGAATACTAGTCTAAACATCACCATGTGGGAAGCACTATCTATACCATCATAAAGGGACTTGTTATAGGAGGCTCTGAAGAGTTTCTAGATACTACAAAAGGTTCCAGCCAATGAGCTTACATTTGTAATAAATTTATATCAACCTCAAGCTAATAGTAAAACAAGAAAAAATGGTAATACTCATCCCTTCTATCTTTCACTCATAATAGGGAAACATCTGGTACACAATTACATGGTGGATTTAGGGGCTAGTAGTTCTATAATGCCCAAGATAATAGATGATGTTTTGGGAATAAAATACACACTTGTTAATAAAAAAGTGGTGCAACTAGATGGGACTATTTTTTGAACAATAGGAACCATAAAAGGACTAAACCTTATTATTCATGCTTGCCCAAGCCTATCAATTACTCAAGATATTTAAGTTGTATATATCTTTACCCTTTGCCATTTATCTTCTAAGATATTTCAGTGCAAATATGGGAGGGTACCTATTTGTTGATTGGTCTCACATATTACTTAGAACAAGATATGGAACTAGAGTAACAATAAGAGTTGAGCCAATTTTCAAAGATCATATGAAGCCATACAATCCTATTTCTCCCGTAAAGATAAATTGTACATTGCAATATCAAGAGGAGAAAGAAATAGATCTAGAGAATGTAACACTTGTAGAATAAATCCCAAACACTCATTTGGATTAATAGGGTTTATCCCTTCAATTTGATCCTTATGAATATGTATAAGATGCAAGGTTAGCGATTTATTGCATTCATGATAAAGATTTTATTGTCCCAAATTTAGTCAAACCCATCAAAGATCTTTAAGAGATGTGGCAATTATTTTTTGATGGCTCAAGAAGTAAAACTGGTGCAAGTGCATGAATTGTATTAATTTCCCCATAAAAAGAGAGCTACTTCTACTCATTTAGACTTCAATTCAGTTGTACTAATAATGTAGTTGAGTATGAAGCCCTGATTCGAGGCCTCTAGTTGACCAAAGATAAAGGAATCAAGCTTTTGTAGATCTTTGGTGATAGTGAGCTATTCATTCACCAAGTTAGATAAAAAAGTGTAAACAAAAATAATTTGCTAAGGTCTTAAAAATATGGGGTTTGGGACCTGTTAGAAGATTTCACTACTTTGAATATTCAAGAAGTACTAAGGGCATAGAATAAAGATGTTGACCGCATGTCCTCAGTGGGGTCCCAATATAACCTACCAGTGGAAAAAAAGAAGAACAACCAGCAAGTGAGGCTGATCATAAGGCCTTATGTCCCTAATAATGTAACTAACTGGCAAGTCTTTGACAATAACAATTAGATTGTAATTTTTTTGAAAGAAGAGACTAAGTTTTCATAAAAGAATCAACCAAGGCTATAAGACCAATATGGTGATCAGATTATACAACTGAAAATAAATAAGCTACCTATGGGTCTTGTTACACTAGAAAACATCTTCAACTCGGATGACCAGCTGAAAGGTGAAAAGAAGATCATTATAGTCAATGAAGAAGATTATAAACCCATCACCATCTCAAAAGGTAAATCTCTCAAGATAGGCAAGGTATTCAATATTTTTGAGAAGCATGATTTTGTTCAATTATGTCAAGAGTTTGATGATAAATTCACTTAGAGTTATCATGATTTAAGAAGATTTGATCCAAGTTTACCACAACACACTATAGAACTAAATCCAAATACAAAACCTATCAGGCAAAAATAGAGACCCATCAATTTGAAGATTGAACCCTTTGTGAAAAATAAACTCTCTAAGTTGATAGAGGCTAATATAATATTTTTGATCAAACACTTATCTTGGGTACAAAATCTAGTCTATGTTAGAAAACAAAATGGTAAAATCCAGCTGTGCATGAACTTTAGAGACTTGAACAAAGCATCATTGAAAGATCACTATCCCCTTCCCCCTATGGAACAAATTCTATAGACATTATCAAGATCTAAAAGATTATCTCTTCTAGATGGTTATTCAGGTTATAACCAAATCCTGGTATACGAATCAAATCAATTTAAAATTGTCTCCACCACCAAATAGGGCATGTATGCATACAAGAAGATGCCATTTGGTCTAACAAACGTAGGCATGAATTTTTAGAGAGACATGGATATGAAATTCCAGGTTCTGATAAATGATATAATCCTAGTATATTTAGATGATACTACAGTCTACTCAAAGCATGTTGGTGCACATCTAGATCACCTAAGAAATATTTTTGAAAGGTGTCAAGAAATTGATGTTTTCCTTAACCTAAATAAAAGTGTGTTTGCAGTATACAAATGTAAGCTACTAAGACATATAGTGTCAAAAGAGGGTCTTGAAATAAACCCTAAATGAGTTAAAGTCATATCTATATTACCACTTCCAAGTCACAAAAAGGGCCTACAAAGCTTTCTTGGGAAGATCAACTTCGTGAGGAGATTTGTACCGAATTTTACCTTTTTAAAAAAAACCCTTAATGCAATGCTAAAGAAAGGAACTCTTTTTAGCTAAACTCAAGAGGGAAAAGAAATCTTCAAAGCCATTAAACATGCCATATCCCAAGCCCCTACCCTAGTTAACCTAAACTATGAGAAATATTTTATCCTCTGTGCATTTGGAGGGGAGGGGAGTATCTCAACAATTCTAACTCAGCAAAATCAAGAAGATTTGGAGTAGTCAATATCTTTCTTTAGCCAATCTTTGAAAGGTTATGAAGAGAGTTATATTTTCATGAAAAAGCAGGTATATGCAATAATCAAAGATCTCAAAAAATTTAGGCATATGCTCTCTAAAATAAAGGTACACCTAATGGTGAGCCATCAGAGCATTAAAGAATTTCTATTGAGTAGGGAGATAAACAAAAAATGAGCAAGATGGATTACCAAAGTCATGGAGTACAGTGTGGATATCATGATCACAAAGCTGGTAAGAGAAAAAGGATTATGTGAATAACTGGCTGCCAACATCAAGACTGATGAGCCAATATATGACACAATGTATGCTCAAACTACACCTCAGCTAGATAATCTACCTTCTTTCAATAACTGGATTCAAGACATCACTCATTTCTTGTAGATTAGCGAATAACCCTATCACTTCCAATAGTCAAAGAAAAGGTATTTTTGACTCCAATCAATTACCTATGTCATTATTGATGAAATTTTATTTTAGAAGGATATGAATGGAGTATTTTTAAGATGTATTTAGCATGATCAAGTTCCCAAAGTGCTCAAGCAATTTCACAATGAACCGTTAGGAGAACATTTTTTTGCAAGGACTACGACCATAAAGATAATGAGAGGAGGCTACTATTAGCTTGAATTATTCAAGGATGCCCATCAGTGGGTAATAAATTTTAAAAATTAAGCTTAATTCATTGGTAAGCAAAGACTAGTTGCACTTCCTCTCAGACCAATTCAAGCAGATCAACCATTTTCCCAATAAGTGTTGGATTTCATCAACATGATCAATCCACTATCAAGTACGATTCATAAATGGGTTCTCATAGAAATGGATTGTTTTGCATGATGGACTAAAGTGGTTTCTCTAAAATATGCCACTAAAACATCTATTCTAAAATTTATGGACAACATAGTGTCAAGGTTTGGTGTTCTTCACACCATAATATCAGATAATGCTAATGCATTTTTGGGCACTCAAGTCAATGAATGGGTTGTCAATAATAATGCATACCTTAGCACTTCTTTAAATTATTACCCCTAAGGTAATGGCCTAGTTGAGTCAACCAACAAGAACTTTATTAGAATTATCAAATGAACTATAGAAGATAACTAGAAAATGTGGCATACAAAACTAAAATTAGCATTATGGACTGATAGAATTACACCAAAGAGAGCCAACAGTAATTCACCTTTCATACTGGTATATGGAAGAGAATCATGAGTACCACTGTCAATCGAGCTTCCATATTTAGAACTCATCATCAATTGGACCTAATTAACAATGATGAGATGATGTTGAGACTAGCTAGACTCATGGAGCTTGAAGAAATCAAGCATCAATCAATGAAAGTCTTGAAAGTGAATTAGACACAAACCAAGAAGACTTTCAATAAAAAGGTAACTACAAGAAGCTTCAGTGAAGGAGACATGGTCCTAAAATGGGATGTAAATAAAGCAAAACTAGGCAGACACACCAAATTTGATGCGATATGGAGTATTCCATATATCATCACTCAATACAAAGGAACTAACACATTCCATCTCTCCAAGCTTGATGGATCAGAACTGCCAATCCTAGTTAATGGGATATACCTCAAAGCTTGTTTTTGAGGTAAGGAACTTGTTCCACAAGGATTAATTTTTTTAAATAATAGGGTTAGTTGTGTTTTAATAAGTGCTTTTGCACATATTAGACTCATTAGGAGTTGTTTCTTTGGGTTATTTTTTCCTATTTTGTTTGTCTATTTTGTTCATGTCTAGGCAAATCCCAATTTGTTCTTTCTTAGGTTAGAGTTTTGTTAGAGAAAAACTGAATCCATGCCCAATGTCTTTAAAGGCTACTAGATTGAAAATGATTAGCAGGCAATCATCCCACAAAGGTTGCCAAAAATGTTGAGATTTTTGTCACAAAAATCTCATTACATCTAGCACCCTAAAGGAGACCCCCTTTGTTTTTTTAAATCAAACCCCTGAATTCTCCAAAAACCAATCTTTCCCTTTACCTTACAAAATCTGAAACTCTAAATACAATTTTCACTTTTGCAAATTTCTTCATGGGTTTTGGGTCCTGTAAAGCACCAAAAACCAAATGTGTGGAATTTGAAACTCACCATGCACTTTACATGTTCTCAAACATGTAAAATGCATGGCAGGGTGTGGATCCTACCATGCACCCAATCCAATGGAATACGGAACTTGGTGTGCACTTTGTCTGTTTTCACAATGTGCAATGTGCATGATAGGCTATGGATCTTGCCAAGCCTTTAATAACCCCCTTCCATAGAATGTGGGACTTGAAGTGCACATTACACATTTCCAACATGCAAAGTGCACCACAGTCTCTGTGTTTCACCAACACTCACCTTTATACACCACGGGATGTGGAACCTCAAGTGCACTTTGCACATTCTAAATGTGCAAAGTGCCCTATAGGTTTTGCCATCCACTAAAGTCTACCATCTCATCTGTGAAGGGTGGACCTACTTCAAGCAAGTCCAACTTTCGTCAACCCACCAAATCCCTTCCCATGAAATATGAAACCCAAAGTGCACATTGCACATTTTTAACGTGCAAAGTGAACGTCGATTCCCACTTCCTGACAAGTCCAAGTTCCCTACAAAGAGTGGACCTACTTCAAGTAGGTCCAACCTCCACTACCAACCACCTGAGCTTGCATTTATTATAAGATTATTTTTATAAAAGATAAGTAATTAGGGTTTTTTCATTATCATTGTTATTTTTTAATTGTGATTTTTGAGCTCCAGCCATTCATGCCATGACTTTGACCATTGAGCCATGTTGGACCAAGTATTAAGCCACATCTACGTTCCAGATGCCATATCATTTCTAAGATACGTCCCTTGAGTTTTGCACATATATTCCTTTAAGTTCGAAACATTTTTTGAATTGTTTTCCTTTTCCTTAAAAGTTTTAGTCTTGCATAAAATTATCATTACTTTTTTGTAGCATTGTTTTAGGACTACCTATGATACCTTGTTGCTTATCAAGAGGTTTACAATTGGATCTTCAAGGTTGTTTCTAGGGTTAACATTTTCATTCCTAAAAAGATCATTTATAGAAGAAAAACCCTTGTTTTTTCCTCAGAGATTAAGCTTTTCATATCCAAGGTTTCCCCAAAGTGAATATTTTAAGCATATATCTCATATTCAAAATACAACAAATATTCTTCCAAAGATTCCCCTAGCATCCCCATGGACACTGGACCTGCCTTAAACACTTGATAACCCCACAAGATTTTTTAGCACCACAAAGAGTGGAATTGATCCTAGCACCTCCCACTTCTGCCAGAGATCTCCCATGCCTCAAGCACCTTCAAACCCCACCAACTTCTAGTGCACTATAGAGAGTGGATCTGGTCTAACCACATCCCACCTCTGTCAGAGATTTCATGACCCTCAAGCATCATAGACATTGGATGTGCTCTGAGCACCTCCAAGTTATACCAAAAAATACAAGTATTCTAGACACTTGTAGGTTATACAAACTTTCATAGTTAGTTTCTCAAGATCAGTAACTTTAGTTTCCATGCCACCCAAGGAAATTAATTTCAAATCTAATGGCCCTAGATTACCTTCTTACTTGGAATCTAATATGGAAGAAATAACAGATACAAATTTAGGCCACATTGACCTAGGAGATTTTCGGGCTAGGATAGGTGTAGACTTTAAAAGTGACTGGATCCATAGTATATATGACTCTGGTTTACAACAAGTTGGAGCCTTTCCTTTTATTGTTTAAATCCTTGAGTTGATCCTCAAAATGGCTCAACATTATGACCCTCATAGGAGACAAATATTCATTGAGAAAGGGGAGAAAGTTATGGATCTTGACCCCAACTTGATCGACATAGTGTTTGTCATCTCTAAGTTCAAGAGTTAATTGGATATAACTTAGATAAATCTACATAGTTATATGAGGAGAAGAAAGATGGATGTTAAAAGATTATCAACAAACAATGGCTCAATACTCCCAAGCATTCCTCCACTAGATTGCCTAAGACTATGTATAGGTCTAATTTTATAGAGGTGGGAGATATCATAACACTGCTTCACAGAGTCATTGGCAGCCCTAATGCCAAGTGTTATCAGAATTGGATGTACTATTATATCTGGATCATCAAAGAGAATAAGAAGTAAATACATTGGGCTCAACTAATAAGTGATTCATTCCATAACCATTTGGTGGAGGTACAAATGACCAATAAATTTTATATGACATCATACATTGTATATATCTTAGCCAAAGGAAGATTGTTCATGGGCCTTAATACAAGCCTTGAGGAAATAACCAGAGTCTATAACTATTACCCTAATCTCACACTACAAGCTAGTAGACAACAATTCAGGAGAGTTAATAATGCTTTCATTTATAGCATCATCATCATGTTTGATCAAGATTTTGGAAACACAAGGTTCTCCCAAGTGATAAAAAATGAAATTACCAAATGGGGCTCCTTCTTTATACAGCTTTGCACCTATTCCTACATTCGAGTACCTAGATTCATTGGTTGCCTTACATACTTTTTTGATATGTAAGTGATAAATGTATATTATTGGAGTTGGTTAGGCAGCTAGTGATACACATAAGCTCCTTTCAGACATACACAAGGTAGGGATACAATTCCCTAATTCTATTGACCATTACACATGCCAATCTCTTTTGAATTCCAGAACTATGAAGTCAGAGATGTGCCAAGTAACATTGAGGACCCTAGAATCCAGACCTTACTTTGACCCATATGGTAAGATCACTACTGCACTAGAGCTGGAAACATATGAACATGCGTCATATTATGAGGATTTATAGGAAGACTATGATGATGAAGAGATGGTTAGAATGAGGGAATATTCTAGAATGTCTCTACAACAAATAAAATACTATGATCTGGCACCAGTCCTTGATGACTTGGTGGATGACAACTCCAAAGTAGATCTAATTTACCTCATGTATATCATTGCCAAACCTCTACCAGTAATAAGGTGGTCAGTTCCTAAATCTTTCTCATTATTTGATAGAACAACCCCAATGATTAATAGAACTATCATTTGGGTAAAGAACAAAGGAGTGAAAATCATAAGAGAAACCATAGGCATTAAAGAGAAGCTCCTGAATCTCAAGGTAGAAGGTCTTGCTTCATCAGAGGAGGGTACTGGAGAACATTTAGAGGAACTTATGAAGAAGAAGACAAAGATAAAGGCAAGAAAGGTGGAATCCAACAGACAAGGATTATCTATAAATGAACCTATTGACCTTTCAATGGAAGAGACAACAATAACAACACAGGGATGTATAGCTTCAGATCCTATATCATTGGATCCTATTTCCACTACTCCCCCTTATCCTACACATATTATATAGGAGGTTTCAATACCTCTAATAGCTCTCTCTACTCCTCAATCATCTCAAGTTCCCATTACTCCACAACTTTTTGTTCCTTCACCTCCAATGTTAACCCTTCCACTTATCCCCACTTCATCTACCATTCCACCTTCCTCAATAAGCCAAGTGCAATCAGCACAAATGAGTCAAGTGGACACTCAGGGTCCCCCTAAAGTGTAACTTCAAGTTTATACTTCACTTTCCCTACCCCCGATTTTACCTTCCCCATTAGATCCACTCACTCTTTCCATTCCCTATTACAATTCCTTCCATTTGATCACCATTAATTCCCAACACCATCCAACTAGTACATTACCTCAAAGTTAGTCATCTTGACTATGGTTTTGCAAGCCCCCTCAACCCTTGGGGTAAGTATTATTTCCCCTTCATCTCAACCCATTATTTTCACTTTACCAAACCTGAGTGGTCCTACACACCTAATTGACATATTCAATGCTTTGGCTTCCACCCTTCTACCAGTTCCTAAATTCACAACCTCTGTATCCATTCCATCCTCCACTCCCCAAGCAAGTACAACTAATTTAATTGCTTCCACTTCCCCCATTTCCACTATTTCATACATACCATCAGTTGAGGTTAAATCAACCAAGACACTTGGTGTAAATATTAGATTACAAACTATTGGTGAGGGTGAACTCTCATAGGCACCTCCTGAGCAAACACTAGTATCATCTTCCCAAGAATCTCCCTTGGTCATAGTATTAGTTAGTGTAGCTATATCAGTTGTAGATTCTTTGGTGACCGTGTTAGATCATCAGAAGGCTACCCCTAGATGATGAGGCTAATTAGTGGTTAAAAGAAAAAAATAATGATTGATCTTAGCACTTTGGACTTTGACATGTCAGAAGTCAAGAAAAAGTCAAAACCCACTTCCAAGGCCCTTTCAAGGACATTGAATGATGATAAGGGAGAAAGGTACATTAATATTTTAGTTCCACTATCGAATAAATCAAAAGAAGATCTTGTGGCATCATATTATTAGGTTTATCATAAACACCTTGGTCGACAGATGAGAGAGGGGATCAAGCATGATGTCTAGTCAGGTAGCAACTCTCTCTTCCAGAGAATTGATCATGATAAATCCACTAAGGATGGATTTAAAAGGAAGATAAGTTGATTAAAACACTAAACTAGTTTGTAAATCCCATTGAAAAATCACAACAACCATAGACAGTGCAACCAATCAATCTATATCAAGCTACAATTGATTTTGTATGAGAGATTGCTTACATTTGAAGGACTACGAAAGAATGGTATGAATAATTGATCACAAAAGGTAATAGATTTATTGCAGCCATGATGGAACATTATGGAGTCATCATGGAGAGAAAATAAATTTTGAAGGAGCATATAAAGAGCTATGAAGGAGATATTTAGACTTTGAATCTATATTATCCCAAATTAATAGCCATAAAATCAATTTATATGGATACCCTCATTACTGAGAAAATATTGAAGAGTGATGATAAGCACGAGTAACTACACATGGTTACCCAATTTTGGATAAGATTATTAATAGAATCTATGGAGTGAGCCAAGGAGGCTCATGACAAGGCTAATGATGTGTTATATGAGATTGATGGCATGATGAATTTAATATCATGCCGACCAATAGATGATGCTAATAATCTTATTCAAGCAGAATAGATTTAGAATCATTTTAAGGCAATAGTTGAGAAGGAGTCTATGAAAGACATGGTCTTTGTCTTAAGTTTCATTCACAGGTTCATCAAATATGAGAAGCAAATTGATCAGATGAGAATGAAAATTCAAGGCATAAGGACCTTCAGAAGAGAGTTGTTTGATGTGCAAGTAGATTGTGTAGCCTCTAACATTTATTCTTATGGGTCAAATGCAGAGCGAATATAGGAAATATTCAAGGCCTTTGATACATACACAGAGAAATTGTAGGCAAAGAGTGATAAGAAAGTTGAAGAAGTTTTGGACACCAATTAATTTTCCCTCTCTTTTGATATTTTTAAATATTACTATCATGTGTAATTTCATTTCAAAGACATTATATTTTGTAATTGCAAAAGTACATATTTATTTTTTATAACTCTTTTGAGAAAGAGAAAGACATATTTTTACACTTTACATTTTTTCATAAAGTAAAAGTTGCAAAAAGCACAAGTGTAAATTGCACTTTTTATTTTGATAAATGTGAAATGTTAAAAAGGTGCAAAGTCATGAAATGTAAGTTGCATGGTTACTTTTTTTTAAAAGGGGATAAAGACTTAGAAAGTTGTAAAAGTCTCACTTTAGATTTTGCATGCTAGGGTTTGCATGAAAAGAAACTTAAAATCAATTTTCAATGTTATCTTTTATTTAGAAAAGTTAAGTTCTATTTTGGGCACTGCTTCTTGCACGGAGAGCTAATTTTAGTCACTATCAAATGGAGAAGCCTTACATGAAGATCTTCAGTTTCAACCATACCATGTTATGCCTAGAATCATACCCAGCTCGTGCATGCTATGTTCCAGTTATTCCACAAGTCTAAGACACTAGAAATAGAAGAACTCACCTATCTTTGTATGAGTATTTTTAGATCTGCATGATTTTCTAAATTGAGTGTTCAAGTTCCAACAACTACATGTCTTCTATGACATATTTTTTATAAATATGGGCAGACCCCATGGCCCAATCTATCTTTTTGATGTTAGTTATATTTTCCTACATTTTGAATGTATTTACTACAAGTTGTAACCTTTGGAGAGAAATAAAGTTGAAGTTTTGCCTTTATTGTCTTTGGAATCTTTGTGTTATGAAAAGTTATTTGATTTTTTTTGGAAGCTTTGTCTTTTATTTCAGTCTCAAGAAAATTCATCTATGGTATTTTAACCTCGTGATAACTATTGTTTGGAATAAAGATCCTTTTCCCTTTTCTGAAGAATAGCTAAAATATTACCTCTAATTTTCAAATTTGCATAACTTTGTGTTTAAAAATAAATTCAACCTATTTTATACTCTATTATATTTGTCAAGCAAGCATCTAGATCCACTATAAAATATTTGGTGCAATCACCATACATTTAGTTTTCTGCAAATTCCAATTTCTTTAACCCTTTTCCCTATAAAAACCCTAGTTTAGGATCCAAAAAACAATAAAGAGTGAGATTTTCATAAATCTGATATTTTATTAGTTTGCATCATATTTAGTGAAAGAAAGCCAACCTTATCTGAAGATTAACCTCAAATTGCTAAGGTCCCACGGCTTTGAAATTTTTTCCATTGTATCATTAGGCACTCGCACAACAAGCTACAAAATCAAGATAGGTGCAATCCTATGTGATAACAGTCACTTATAATGCTATCAAACACTTCTGAGCATTTTAATGACTCAAAAAGTGTAATGACCACTCTCAAGGTGGATACAATTGACCATATTGACGTATGAATTTAGACAAAATGATGTTATAGTTGAGTATGGGATTTGTCGGCATGGACGTAGACTAGTTTACAACATAAATGCACATACATAGAACCATAGCAATTGGTTGGGCTTGTTTAATTCCTCAACTAATGGAAAAAATTTTAATTAGATGGTGAAAGTTGAGTTGAGTTTAATAGCATCAATTCAAGATAGTTTGCATCTCTTGACAATGAGAAAAGCACTTGAAAATTAGCTACAACATAAAGACACAGATTCAACTCCTTCAACATCTAATACATTTTTAATCCCATTAATAGAAAATAGAGAGCAGACTGATAAGGATTTGAATCATCATTTAAGGATTTTATCTATGCAATGGCTTACATTCTTTATGGAAAGAGGTAGCCTCTTTGCCACACAAATTCAACTCCTTCAACATCTATTACAATTGTAATCCCATCACTAGAGAATGGAGGGAAGATTGACCAGGGTTTGAATCACCATGTAATGCTTTTGTGTACATGATGGCTTACATTCTTCATGAAAATAGATACCCTCTTTGCTCACTGACTATGTCAAAACTACAACTCCCTTGATTTTAATTAGGTGGCATTTATATTGCTTGGTTTAAGACCCCAACATGTTAGGGTTGGGCCAATTGTGCATGATCAAGTTTGACACCCATGAGGGCATAAGGACGAACCCCATATCTATTTCCAAACAATTTGTCCCCCTCTATCTTGATGATTGCAATAGAAATTTTGTATTTGTTACAATTACACCAGTAAAATTAGGTCCACACCCTCAATAATAAGACACATATGACCAAACAACATGCAAACCTTCCAAAGTGGGATAGTCAACACCTTACACTGAAATAAGGAAAGAACATTTAACAAGCTTGTAACAAATGCTCAACCAATACCCAATAAAAATGACCTCTGAGTAGAGATAACCAAACCATATAAAGAAATAGGTGTCCTGAAAGAAGAAATTGGTCTTCTCCCACTATTTTTTATCTTTAAAATACACCTTGACCACGTAAGATTTGCCCATGTTTTATCAACATGTAGCTACAATTGATCATTATTCGTACATGGTTAACATTCTCAGATAGTCACTTCTAATGCTATCAAAAACTTATGAGTATATTTATGACTAAAAAAATGTAATGACCACTCCCAAGGTGGATACAATTGAGCATATTGACCCAAAAAGTCAGACAAAATATGATATTGTTGACTATGGGGTTCGACGACATGGATGTAGACTCATTTGTAACATCAACACACATGCAAAGAGCCATGAATTTAGGTTGGGCTTGTTTAATTCCTCAAATGATGGAAAAAATATTAATCATATGAAGAATGTTGAGTTTGAGTTTAATAGCATCAATTTGAGGCATGTTGTTTCCAAAATCGGATTAGCTCATTTTTGGGAACAACCCCCTATGAAACTTGTCTGTTTCATCTTTTATCTCTCTAAGTTTGTTTTTGAGATGAATTTTAAATTCGTTCTCATCTTGCCCTAGGCATGTGAGAGTGGTTACGATCTTGTTGCGACCAAGGAACCCCTCCCCTAGACTACCTCTTCCAGAGTTGGTCTTTTCTTCCATTCCGTGCACGGGCGGCAAATTTTGCCGCCAGTGCATTTTGACCTTTGTAAAGTAATGGCAGAAAAATTTTCCACCCCTGCGTTCAAACTCACCAAAACATGCAAGGGTGACAAATTTTGTCGCCCAAGCATGCCTCAGTTTCTGTGCATAGCATTTATTACCATGTGCGATGGGTTGTTGGGGTCATTTTTCACCCCATATAAACCGATTTGAACCCCATTTTTTCTCATTGCTTCCTCCTCTCCTCTTGCCTTCTGTGTCTAGACCATTTGACGAGCAATTTGAAGCATGTTTTCATGGATTCGAGCTTGTGACGCGTGCGGCTTTCTAGGTAGGTCTTGTTTTTTACATTTTTTTATTGTTCTTCCTCAGTTTCTTTATCATCTTTAGGATATTATGGAAGATTTCTACCTATTGGGGATGGCTAAAAATGCCATCCATCTCTGTTGCCTGCAGTCTTATTTGATCCCGCACGAGCAGCAATTTTGCCACCCATACCCTCGGGTTTTTTTTCCCAAAACACGCAAGGGCAGCAATTTTTGCCGCCCCTGCGTCTCGGCTTCCCCCCCGGTCTTCACTTTTGCAGGTGGCAAATTTCACCACCTGCACTCACTCTTTCGTGCATAAGCGGTGAATTTTGTCACCCACGTACGCTCTTTGCCAGGCACGCATCATGGCAAAATTCACTGCCAAAGCATGTTCAGTGTGCAGGGGCGGCGTTAGTCGCCGCCCCTACCTTCTCCCCTTTTGTCTCGCAAGGGTGGCAAAATTTTCCGCCCATGCAAGCCATCCCTGTAGGGGCGGTGAATTTTTCCACCCTTGCATCTTTTTCACTCCAACCTGCAGGGGCGGCAAATTTTGCCGCCCATGCATCCCTCTAGATTTTCCTAACTCTGGAGGATTTTTTGTGTTGTCTTTTTCTTTCCCTTTCTTCCTCATTTTCCAGTCCTTTTTCCAATCCGGATTTTTTAAGTGACCTCCGTTGACCATGATCACTTAAATTGCATTTTATCCATTAGTCTACTTTCCTCTAATCTCATAATCATGTCTACAGTACCTTCAGAGAACTCTTGCTCATTGACAACTGTCTAACCAAAACTAGTTCCCATGTCTGAAGTGTCTCTGAAAAAGGCGAAGACCATGAAATACAAATATCAGGGTGTCTTCCCGCTCACGTCAGTCTCCTCAAATGTCGATGACATCTGGGACACCGAAATTGGCCACGTAGACATGGCCGAATTCATAGCTCGAACAAAGGTGACAAACCCAAGCACCGAGATAAAAAGAATCATCGAGAGTAACATCCACCTTGTGGCCGCTTTTCTGGTGGTAGCACATCATACAGAGTTCGTTCTCCAATGTGCCCACTTCTACAACAAAGAGACCAGGTTAGTCTCAGATGCAAGTGGCAATGTGATGATTCAGCTGGATCTCAAATTCATCGATAAAGTTTTCATGTGCCCTCCAGCCATCGAAGTAACCAAGATTGACTTCGTGAATGCCTAGAAGGAATACGACAAAGACCTTGAGAGGGCAAAGAAAGTAATGAACTACAAATGGTTGAAGACCCCTAAGACCAACTTATCAAGATGGCCGCAGAACTTTCTGAGGAGTGACTTCATTGAGGAGGTTGGTGACTTGATCACCCTTCTCAGCAGAGTACAAGGTCTCCCGTCTTCCTCATTGTTCCATGAATGAATGTATCCATTCATCAAAATCATCCTCTAAGGCAAACAGGTCATCTTTTATGGAGAGCAGATCAACAACGCCCTCTATGAGTAGCTAACCAAGGTACAAACTTCTTACAAATTTTATATGACTTCATACCTTGTGTACATAGCTACCGCAATGTGAACTTTTTCAGGCTTAACCATAGAAGAGGATAGAAAGACGACTCCAGTGTACTCATATTACCCCCAGCTGACTCTGCAAGGGTCAAACCATCATTTTAAAATGGTAAATGATGCCTTATTTACCGCATTTCTATGTCTCTTCGACCCTCAGCTTGAGCAAAAGAGAGTATCAGATGAGGTTTGGACAGTCGTCAACGATTACGGGTGCATGTTCCTACAATTCTCCACTTTTTGCTATCTTCGGGTTGGCTTTTTTCAAGGCTACCCCTATATGCTCCCTAGGTTCCCTTCTGACAAGCTGATTCTAATAGAACTTTGTTGACAACTGATTGTCATGCATACCAGACAAATGGAGCTGAAAAAGCCAAGTTTCTAGTTTTCAATCAAAATTGGTAGATATTCCATTGCAACAGTAGCTAAAGCCAAAGTCATGGAAACATAAATGCAGATGGTCACTCTAAAACCATTCAAGAGAAGAGAAAATTTTGACTATAGGGGAGTCAAGGACAAAATTAAGAGGAAGACTCAGTTCCATGAGCCCATAATTGAAGACATCTGGATAGACCTAAGAATGGCCGAAGAGATCAGAAAGATGGATTATTACAGGCTGACCCTAGACCAGATTGAATATCTGGGACTTGTAGAGATCCCCTCTAATCTAATCGACGATAAGAACATCATCAATAATAGATACCTGGCCGAAAAGGTTGCTGGCTCCCCTCTTCCTCCAACTCAGTGGTCTCAAAAAGAACTGACTTCTCTGAGAAAAAGATTTGAACCAATATTGGCTAACACCAATGATTGGTTAGCAGCCAAAGGGATCATCCTAAAAGAATTCATCACGGGATCAGAGGCTGAATATCAAGCAGAGATAAAGAAAAAAATAGAGAATAGAACCAAAAACAAAGGTGATATACCTTCCCCTTTTAGGCCTCACAACCCTAGAATCATCTTTGTATCTAAGAAACTAAAGACTGCTGAAGAGCCTGAAGTGGCAACAAAAGAAACCGAAGAACAGAGCCCTCAAACACATGCAGCCCAGCCAATGGAAATAGATGATCAACCATCAGGGCAACCAAGAACTACACCTCCATTCTCACAAGAAGAAGCGCAGCCACTCAAGAGCATCTCTCCTTCTCTCCCTCAATCTCCTGTGGTACCCTCTTCTCCTATCTCTCTGATTAGTGTTCCCTCCTCTCGAGCCGCCTCTCCTTCCAAAGTCATATTTAGAAATCCTCAGGGCGCTTCTTGAGGTTTTACTCACTCTTCTGGGTCCATTCCAAGTTTATCATCTCCTTCTTTCAACTTGGCAGAAATCCTTACACAAGAGCCAGAATCAGTAGTTGGTACAGTTTCGCCGGTTACTCCAACTATGACCACTGTCACCATTAGCAGTGTAGAAGCTGTCGTAGTAACACCAACTAAGGGAACCATTGCCACAACAGATACTTCTCTCTCACCTTGGATGACAGCTTTCACCCTCAAAAGAAAGAAGTTGGCCATCTCTCCAGATGACTTTGACTTTGAAAAAATAGTGTCGGTGAAAGCCAAAGCTCCAAAGAGGCCAAGGATCCTCTCGAAATTAGTCAAGAAAAAAGGGCAAAATTTTCTAGAAATTGCCAAACCTCCACATAATGCAACCCTTGAGTGTTTCAAAATGAGCAGCTATTCCATCTCTCATGTTGAACTTGCCAAAGTTACTTATGAAGGTGTGCAAAGTGACCTTCAGTCTGCTATGGACATCATGGTCCAGAAATTTGACCGAGAGAAGGAGATGAAAGATTATTACAAGGCCAAGACAGAGCAGCTAACGACAGTAATAAGAAAGTTCACTCTTCCCCCTGAAGCGGCAACTCCAAAGGCCTTCTCCGTAGATGACCTAGTCATTCAAAAAGTAGAGAAGACTTACTTGAAAGAAAAAGTCCTGGAGGATTATATTGAAAGAATGCATACTCAGAGAATTTCTTTGCTATCAGAGGTTGTAGAAAGGATGGGTAAGATGAGGAAGGTAAGAGCAGAGTTGGATGACTTTATCTCTCTTATCTCTCAAGAGATTGATAATTCAGAAAAAGAACATAGAAAATGGTAGGAGATGAGGGATCTGAAGAAAAACACCTTAATATCTATCAGTGTCATCTCCAGCAAGGACTCTTATGTTGAGATTAAGGAGTCACTAATTTTCAGGATCCAGGTACTCAAAGATTTAATTGATGATCTCAAAGCTTTCAAGGAGGCTAGTGAGAAGAGCAACCTAAGCCTGCTAAATAAACTAGAAGAGCTGTCTTGCGACCTAACCTCTAAGGACAATCAGTTCCTTCCGACAGAAAAAATGATTCAGAGTTTCAAAGAGATGATTCGGAGAGATTTTGAAGAAAAATCTTTCTCAATGTCTTCTATGGACAATATTCTAGATGCTCAGTTAACTTTGAAAAACCTAAAATCCAGGTTAACTGGTCATGCTAAGGCCATCATAGCATTGAAGGACACATTAATCAGAGCTAGAATCATCTCCAAGAACATGGTTGCGCTAGACAACGTAGAAATTTAGGCATCTATCACTATGTACGATGCCCATATGAAAAAATCTGGCAGTAAAAACTGAATTTTTTCCCTTCTTTCTTCTTCTTTCCTTATGCACTTTTGTTTTGTGAAAAGTGCATGCAATTTTGTAAGATGTAATTACATGTAAATATTTCAGAAAAATATCTCAAAGTCAAAGATGAGTCATCTTTGACTGAGATATTTTTGTATTTTATTATTTTCTAGTTTTTGAGGATTTTCTCTCTATATATAGTAGAGACCTCATTTGTAAATGATCTTGGAAAAATAGAGAGCAAACACTTTGCTAAAATTGAAGTAATTTTTGAGACTTTGTGCTCAAACTTGTAAATCATATTGTGTTAAATAAATGAGAAGCAGGTTTATTTCAAACTTTGTGTTGAAGTTATCTGTATTGTCTAGGAAATAGTTTCTTATATTCTCTTTCTTGATGATCTCTTGTTTATCTAATTTAATAAGCAAAGTGGGTGTGTTAATATTATCTGAGAGCACTTCTAAAAAGAAGAGGATAGACTTTGAGCTACCTTTATCTTTGAGATTCAGTTATCTTTTGTAGTTTCAGGCAAAGACTTTGTGCTTCATTTTATTCTACAGTTACGCTTGTCTTAGATTGGTAAAAGAAGCCACAGAAGACTTTGTGCTTGTGCGAGTGCTCTTGTGGACCTTATCACTTCAGGTGATCTCCTGCTCCCCGTTTGATACCATTCTTGAAAGAAGAGGAGTGTTGTTGGCCAATGACCAGGATTTCTCTTTTTTTATTCTTTGTACATTACCTCTGAAAAAAGAGAGGTAGATGTTGTTATACCACCCCATGTGTTATTTTCTGCTTAATTATATATATATATATATATATATATATATATATATATATATTTAGCACGTAAATATTTATAAGGAACTTCCCCTTGATGAGAGGAGAGATTTACTTCCTCCAGATCTGCAAAACTCATACTTTTTATGGTGTAAATCTCCTTATGTTGTGGTTGATATACCCATTTTGTCATCAGTTAGTTGATGACAAAGTATTCACCCAATAATTTTTTGGCAACTCCACTGGGGACACGAATGTGCATTTTGAAGCCTCAAGCTCCAACTTGAAACAGTTTCAGTCCCTTTTCCATTTAAAATCTGGAAAATCCACGCTACATTAGAAGCCAGAGATCTAAGGGTGTTTTTGACCCTGTGTTTGAGTTGGCACAACAAAGCAATTTTGACCTGTTTCCTCCACCGCCTTTCCTCCAACGATCTAGAAGTCTTCCTCTTGACCTTATCAGATCACCCTCGCAAGGAAGAGCATCTTTTCTTGCCGTCAATCGTGCCTTGCCTATAAATACCCCACCAAGGTTTGTTATCCCACAATTTAATCATCCCAACATAATGGCTCAAGGCCCGTGGGGTAATTCCTTTAGTCCTCTCAATTTGACTGCACCTCTGCATGAAATACGTTGTAGTTCTAGAAAAAAATTCTTAAGTTTTTTGGTGATGGAAAGGTTCATCCTGACGAGCATATTACCGCTTTTTCCATAGCATGTGGCATGATCGGCATGGAATTCGAGGATGTAGCAGTTAGGCTTTTTATGAAAACTTTGTAAAGAGCCGTCACGGATTGGTTTTATCACCTGCAGGTCAGGTCAGTAATAGACTAGGATATGCTCAAGTCCAAATTCAAAGCTAGGTTTAAACATGCTAAAGATGCACATGCTTTGTTAGCTCAGCTAACACAGTTGAAAAAAGAATCCCAGGAACTCATGAGAGATTTTATAGCTAAATTCAACAAGTTGAGAAATCAGATTCCAACTGTGGCTCAGCCCACGCCAGAAAATCTCAAGTGCTTTTTTATCAATTCACAACTTTTTGAAGTAAGTTTCTTGTTGAGGCGAGCTGGCCCTATGGATCTAGCCTTGGCTTAAAGTTTGGCTACTAAGATTGAGGATGATCTTATCTTGGTAGGTAAGATCAGAAAATACCTTAGTAAAAATAAATTTTCTTCATCTGTAGAAAGTTTTTTAGGTACTACAGATCCTATGGTACAAAAATTAACGAATGAACTGATAGCTTTGAAGAGGTAAATAGCCCAAGGTACGTCTGCTCCTACCTATCAAGATGCGCCCAAGAGAACATTCTAGAATCAACAATATCAAGGTAATGCTACCCGGAACCAAGGGCAATCCAATCACCTACCTCTCCCTTCAGGGAGATTGGCCATTGAAGCATCACCTGCCAATTCGGCGATCGATTACCTAGAGGCTGAGCACGACAATTCATTTCAACCTCAGTTGGACTGACAAGAAGATGTTAATCTCTTTGATGAGAAGGAAGAAGAATTAGCTGGCGATTCTAATATCAGTTTTCTAGATTACCTAGACGAACCTGAAAGTAAAGGGAAGGGTTTAGATGGATCTTATGTTATTTTCACCAGATCTCAAAATTAGTCGGCTTCACAGACTGACAAAGAAAAGGCAGAGGAGGAACCCCAGCCAACGGTTTCCATCGCTAAACATGGGACTCCATTGCCTCCACAATCAAAAGAGCAGGTAATTCATAAAAAAGTAATTTCATCCAACCACGCCGTCCCTTCCACTTCTGTTGCTCAGACCAGTGTCGTACCTACTAAAATTTTTGATGATGGACTCTCTTCGTCTGTCTCAATTTTTTTTCAATTATTTGATATAATTAATCATGATAGAAAAACTAAAATTTAAATGACAGAGGTTGAATATTTGAGAGCTAACCCAGAATAGTTTGATAGGTTAGTAAAATATATAAAAAATAAAGCCGTCCCCGTAGGACAAGATTCTTTGAAGGCCGTTCATGATCCCCTAAAGATAAACCGGGCCAAAACAATCTTGTTGTGACTCCTCTTGTTGCTCCCAAGAAAATAGAACCTTTCTATGTTTCCCTACTTATAAATGGTTATAAACTGAGTAATTATATTATAGACTCTGGAGCTTCAGATAATGTCATGCCCGCAAAAGTGGCAGATTCTCTTGGCCTGACTTTGACCAAAAATTTTGGGAGGTGTTTTTCTATGGAAAATAAGCAAGTCCCTCTCTTTGGTCAAATAAAATATGCTCAATATGCCTTCGCGGCTTTTCCAAAAAAGTGGATAAAAATGATAGTTTTAGTGGCCAATGTTCTAGCATCTTATGGTATCCTACTTGGGCAAAATTTTTGCAAAGATGTCGGAGGCGAGCTAAATATGGACTTGTCAGAAGCAAGGATTCCAGTTCAAGGTATCATGAACAAGTTGCTTCCTGAAAAAGAAGCAAGGTATGTAGTTATCCGATCGTCATCACCGGAAGCTCAAATTTTATTTGAGTCTTCAGGCATGGGCAACTACTTCTTATCTACAGATGGAACCCATGAGACATCTGATAAAAATCTTACGGGTAATGACTTGAGATTGTGTTCAGCTAGCACAGTGAGAAAATCAACAAATCAAAATGAACACATGAAAGAACCTCTTTCCCCAAACAAAGGAGTTTTTAAAGAAAAGGTAGCGTCTAACGAGGTTTAGACCTTAGAATTTGATGACAGCTGCTCTTCTACTATTTTGAGAGTTGGAGTTGTGTTGGTATCTTCTCAGAGAGACATTATTCCTTCATCCTACAAATTGAAGTTCAACAATACCAACAACACGACTGAGTACGAGTCCCTATTGCTTAGACTACAGGCTGCTAGAGAAAAGGGCATTAGGCTACTCCATGCTAAAGGGGATGCTGAGTTGATAGTCTGTCAGGTGAAGAACCTCTATCAGATAAACAATAAAAGGTTGTGCCATTATCGCAACCTGGTCTGGGATCAGATTGAAAATTTTGACGCTTTCAACATCTCTGTCATTCTAAGATAATTCAATGATCGGGCAGATGCATTGGCTGTCTCTGCCACCCTTCTAATCCCTCACCTAGACTTTAAGGGAAATAGGTACACTATTGAATTGGTCTTTTGACCAAGTGTACCAGATAATGCCGGCCACTGGCAAGTATTTAACAATGATGATCAAATCATCGCCTTCTTAGAGCAAAAGGACAATTTCGAATAACTGCATTTTGAAGGTAGTGAACTCCGAGAATGTGAAGCAACTCCTGAGACCAATGCAAACATAGGTGAGAATTTCCTACAACTTAGGGGGAATAAGATTCTCAAAAGTCTGGTTTCCCTAGAGAAGTTATTTGATAACCACGACAGGTTTATTAAACAACAGCGAACAGATTCAAATTCTTCTCAAGATTTTGATTAGGTCAACTTGAGAACCAAGCGCGATCCTAAGTTGGTAAACATTAGAAAATGTTGCACTCCCAAAAAAAAATTTGAGCTTGCTAGTCTACTCTGCCAATATATGGATGTATTGGCCTATTTCTATGATGATTTAAAATCACTCAGGCCAAATGACATCTGTCACGACATTCCCCTAAAAGCCAACTCTGTACCTTACAAGTAAAAATCCAGGCAATATAATCCAAAAATCTCAGGTACTATTTTAGCTAAGATACAAAAGATGCTTGATGCCCAGATAATTTTTCCAATCCATCACTCAACATGGATTGCCAACATAGTGCCTGTCAGAAAAAAGAATGGTGAAATTCGAATCTGTGTGGATTTTAGAAACTTAAATCAGTTATCTTTAAAAAATAACTACCCCTTCCTATTATGGATCAAGTCTTGCAGATAGTAGCAGGTTCAGAAATGTTATCAATGCTAGACAGTTTTTTGAAGTACAATCAGGTCGAAGTCAGAAAAGCAGATCAGCACAAGACAACATTCACCACACTTTGGGGCACATTCGCTTACCGAAGAATGCCTTTTGGTCTGATAAACGCAGGTGCCACCTTTCAAAGGGTGATGGATCTCGCTTTCAAAGATGAAATAGAAAAATTCATTTTAGTATACCTGAATGATCTAATAGTGTTTTTAAAACATCATTCTGAGCATGTTCACCATTTTCAAAAGATACTGGAACGCTGTTGTTAGAACGATATCTCTTTAAACCCAAAAAAATCTATCTTCAGAGTAACTAAAGAGAAACTTCTCAGACACATCGTGTCCCGAGAAGGTATTAAAATTGATTCAGAAAGAGTCAAATCTATCAAGGAACTTACTCTGCCTACCAGCAAGACCGCAGTTCACTCTTTCTTTGAAAGGTGAATTTTTTCTGAAGATTTATTCCTAAGTTTGCTGAGAAAACCCGTCACATTTTTAACATGATGAAGGGCAATTCTACATTTAGGTGGACTGCTGAGGGTAAATCAGCGTTCAAAGAGATTAAAGAAGCAATCGCCCGTGCACCAGTTTTAGTCTGTCCAGATTATACTAAAAGTTTTAAAATATATAGTTATGCCTCCGAACATACACTATCGACTATTTTGGTCCAGCAAAATTTAGAAGGTGCAGAATCCCCTATCTCATTCATGAGTTGTCCACTCAAGGATCATGAGCTAAAATATTACCTTATGGAGAAGCATGTATACGCTATGGTCAAAGTGGTCAAGCATTTCAGGTTTTATATCCTGAACTCTCACACCGAAGTTCTCGTACCTGACACAACAGTAAAATTCATTTTGACCCAGTAGGAGTTCGGTACGAAGAGAGGTAACTGGATCACCAAGACTCAAGAGTTTGATCTGGATATCAAACCAACCAAGCTTGTATAGGGAAAGGGTCTTTGCCAGTTGATTGCCAACAACATTCTAGGTGAAGCAGAAAGTGAAGAAGTAGAGATCGAAGGCATGCCTACGGTCCTCTTTGTTGCCACTACTGACGAGTGGTATTCTGACATTGCTCATTTTTTGACATATGGTGAGTGTCCCGCTCATCTTTCTTTTAAAGATAAATAAAATGTTAAATTGAAAGCAGTTGGTTATATTCTGTGGGACAATGGTCTTTACAAGAGAAACCTGAACGGGGTATTTCTTCGTTGTGTTGACAAGGCGCAACAAGAAAGACTCTTAAAGTCTTTCCACAATCTGGCATGTGGGAGACATTTTTTTACACCGATGATAGCACATAAAATTCTATGATCAAGGTATTATTGGCCCATGCTTTTTTAAGATACCTACAAATGGGTACATAGGTGTGAATTGTGCCAACAATTCATTGAAAAGCCTAAGCTTCCTGCATTGCCTCTCAAGCCGATAGTGATCGAAGAACCATTTCAACAGTGGGGTATTGACTTCATTGGGGTATTCAATCCATCTTCAAGTGCCGAACATGATTATGTCCTCACGGCAATAGATTATTTTACTAAGTTGGTGGAGGCCATCCCAACCAAGCATGCTACGTCTGTAGTGGTATGCAGTTTTCTCAAAGAAAATATCATCTCTAGGTTTGGGGTCCCACTAAATATCGTAACAGATAATGTGGCCTATTTTTCATCACATGAAATTACTCAATTCTATTTTTATTAAGGAATTACCTTATCCCATACTTCAGATTATTTTCCTCAAGAAAATGGCTAAGCAGAATTGAGTAACAAGAACCTGGTCACTATTATCAGAAAGTTGGTGGATGACAATTAGAGAACGTGGCACAAAACAACACCCAAAAAGGCTATAAGTATGTCCCCTTTCCAACTTTTTTATGGTTTAAATGCAAAAATCCCCATCACCCTTGAACTACTAGTGCTCAGGTTAACTAAAGCAATCGAAGACTCAACCTTCGAAAGCTCAATCGACAAAAGAATCATGTGTCTAAACGAGCTGAATGAGCATCGAGCCATGGTAGTGGATCGAATTATGGAGCATCAAAATTAGGTGAAGGCACTATTTGATAAAAAAACTAAAATTCGTGATTTTTGAGTCGGAGATCAAGTCTTATTGTGGGAGAAGAGGCGAGAACCAAAAGAGATGCATGGCAAATTCAAATCCCTGTAGAGAGGCCCGTTCACCATTCAACAGCTCTATGGTAAAGCTATTTTCTTACTAGAGTGCCAAGATGGAACACCATTCGCACTACCTCACAACGGGCAACATCTGAAGCTGTTCAATCTTTGAGGCTTGGAGAAGTCTATTTGTATATATGTACAATTTTTATGTTTGGTCTATTTTTCTTTCATTTTTGGCCTGACTCCGTAGCCCAATGGCTTGGATGAAGGCACTTAGAGACTAGTTTCTACTCTCGCTAATCAATTTGATTAACGGAATTTTTCCAACAGGAGCCAGTTGTTGTTTCCAAAATTGAATTAGCTCATTTTTGGGAACAACCCCCTATGAAACTTGTCCGTTTCATCTTTTGTCTCTCTAAGTTTGTTTTTGAGACGAGTTTTAAATTCGTTCTCATCTTGGCCTAGGAACGTGAGAGTGGTTACGATCTCGTTGCGACCAAGGAACCCCTCCCCCAGACTGCCTCTTCCAGAGTTGGTCTTTTCTTTCGTTCCATGCACGAGCGGCAAATTTTGCTGCCAGTGCATTTTGACCTTTGTAAAGCAAGGGCGGCAATTTTTGCCGCCCCCACATTTTTCTTGTAATGGCAGAAAATTTTTCCACCCTTGCATCTTGACCTGCAAGGGTGGCAAATTTTTCCACCCCTGCGTTCGAACTCACCAAAACATGCAAGGGCAGCAAATTTTGCTGCCCAAGCATGCCTTAGTTTCCATGCACGGAATTTATTGCTATGCGCGGTGGGTTATTGGGGTCATTTTTTACCCCATATAAACCGATTTGAACCTCATTTCTTCTCATTTCTTCCTCCTCTCCTCCTATCTTCTGCATCTGGACCATTTGAAGCGCATTTTCACAGATTTGAGCTTGTGGTGCGCGCGGCTTTCTAGATAGGTCTTATTTTTTATATTTGTTTTTCTTGTTCTTCCTCAATTTATTTATCATCTTTTGGATATTATGGAAGCTTTCTACCTGTTGGGGATGGATAAAAATGTCGTCCCTCTCTGTTGCCTACGGTCTTATTTGATCCCACACGAGCGGCAATTTTGCCACCCGTACCCTCAGGTTTTTTCTCAAAACACACAAGGGCAGCGATTTTCGCTGCCCCTACATCTCAGCTTTCCCCCCGGTCTTCACTTTCACAGGCAGTGAATTTCACCACCTGCACTCAATCTTTCGTGCATGAGCGGTGAATTCTACCGCCCGCACATGCTCTTTGCCAGGCACACATCAGCGACAAAATTCACCGCTGAAACATGTTCAATGTGCAGGGGCGGCATTATTCGCCGCCCCTACCTTCTCCCCTTTTGTCTCGCAAGGGCAACAAAATTCATCGCTCATTCAGGCCATCCCTGCAGGGGCGGCAAATTTTGCCGCCCTTGCATTTTTTTCACTCCAACTTAAAGGGGCGGCAAATTTTGCCGCCCATGCATCCCTCCTCTGAATTTTCCTAACTCTAGAGGATTTTCCGTGTTGTCTTTTTCTTTCCATTTCTTCTTCATTTTTCGGTCATTTTTCCAATCCAGCCTTTTTAAGTGACCTCTGTTGACCATGATCACTAAAATTGCATTTTCTTCATTCATCCACTTTCTTCTAATCTCATAATCATGTCTACATTACCTTCAGAAAACTTTTGCTCATCGACAATTGTCTGACCAAAACCAGTTCCCATATCTGAAGCATCTCTGAAAAAGGTGAAGACCATGAAATACAAATATCAGGGCGTCTTCCCGCTCACGTCGGTCTCCTCAAATGTCGATGACATCTGGGACACCGAAATTGGCCATGTAGACATGGCCGAATTCATAGCTCGAACAAAGGTGACGAACCCAAGCACCGAGATAAAGAGGATCGTCGAGAGTAACATCCACCTGGTGGCCGATTTTTTGGTGGCAACACATCATACAGAGTTCATTCTCTAATGTGCCCACTTTTACAACAAAGATACCAGGTCGGTCTTAGATGCAAGCAGCAATGTGGTGATTCGGCTGGATCTCGAATTCATCGATAAAGTTTTCATGTGCCCTCCAACCACCGAAGTAACCAAGATTGACTTCGTGAATGCCCAGAAGGAATATGATAAAGACCCTGAGAGGGCAAAGAAAGCAATGAACTAAAAATGGTTGAAGACCCCCAGGACCAACTTATCAAGATGGCCGTGGAACTTTTTGAGGAGTGATTTCATTGAGGAGGTTGGTGACTTGATCACCCTTCTCAGCAGAGTACGAAGTCTCCCGTCTTCCTCACTGTTCCATGAATAGATGTATCCATTCATCAAAATAATCCTCCAAGGTAAATAGGTCATCTTTTGGAGAGAGCAGATCAGCAACGCCCTCCATGAGCAGCTAACCAAGGTACAAACTTCTTACAAGTTTTATATGACTTCGTACTTTGTGTACATAGTTGCCGTAATGCAAACTTTTCAGGGCTTAACCACAGGAGAGATAAAAAGATGACCCTAGTGTACTCATATTACCCCCAGCTGACTCTATAAGGGTCAACCCGTCATTTTAAAAAGGTAAATGATGCCTTCTTCACCACATTTTTGTGTCTCTTCGACCCTCAGCTTGAGCAGAAGAGAGTATCAGACGAGGCTTGGGTAGTCATCAATGATTACGGGTGCATGTTCTTGCAATTCTTCACCTTCTGTTATCTTCAAATTGACTTTTTCCAAGGCTACCCCTATATGCTCCCTAGGTTCCCTTCTGACAAGCTGATTCTAATGAAACTTTGCTGACAACTGATTGTCATACATACCAGACAAATGGAGTTGAAAAATCTAGGTTTTCAGTTTTCAATCAACATTGGTAGATATTTTATGCAACAACAGCTAAAGCCAAAGTCATAGAAACAGAAATACAGATGGCCACTGTAAAACCATTCAAGAGAAGAGAAAAATTTGACTACAAGAAAGTTAAAGACAAAATCAGGAGGAAGACTCAGTTCCATGAGCCCATGATTGAAGACATCTGGATAGACCTGAGAACGGTCGAAGAGATCAGAAAGATGGATTATTGCAGGCTAACCCTAGACCAAATTGAATATCTGGGACTTGCAGAGATCCCTTCTAATCTAATCGATGATGGGAACATCGTCAATAACAGATACCTGATCAAAAAGGTTGTTGGTTTTCTCTTCCTCCAACTCAGTGGTCTCAAAAAAAACTTACTCCTCTGAGAAAAAGATTTGAACCAATATTGGCTAACACTAATGATTGGTTAGCAACCAAAGAGATTGCCCTGAAAAAATTCATCACGGAATCAGACGCTGAATATCAAGCAAAGATAAAGAAAAAGGCAGAGAATAGAACCAAAAACAAAGATGATGTACCTTCCCCTTCTAGGCCTCACAATCCTAGAATCATCTTTGTATCTAAAAAACCAAAGACTGCTGAAGAGCCTGAAGCGGCAGCAAAAAGAACTGAAGAACAGAGCCCTCAGACACATGCAGCCCAGCCAATGGAAATAGATGATCAACCGTCAGGGCAACCAAGCACTGGACCTCCACTCTCAAAAGAATAAGCGTAGTCGCTCAAGAGCATTTTTCCTTCTCCCCCTCAGTCTCCTGTGGTACCCTCTTCTCCTATCTCTTCGATTAGTGTTCCCTCCTCTGGAGCCGCCTCTCCTTCCAAAGTCATATTTGGCAATCTTTAGGGCAGTTCTGGATGTTCTCCTCGCTCTTTTGGGTCCATTCCAAGTTTATCATCTCCTTCTTTCAACTTGGCAGAAAGCCCTACATAAGAGCTAGAATCAGTAGTTGGTACAATTTCACCGATTATTCCAACTATGACCACTATCACCACTAGCAGTGTAGAAGCTATCGCAGTAACACCAACTGAGGGAACCATTGCCACAGCAGATACTTCTCTTCTGCCTTGGATGATAGCTTTCACCTCCAAAAGAAAGAAGTTGGCCATCTCTCTAGATGACTTCGACTTTGGCAAAATAGTGTCAGTGAAAGCCAAAGCTCCAAAGAGGCCAAGGATTCTCTCAAAATTGGTCGAGGAAAAAGGGAAATTTTTTTTGGAAATTGCCAAACCTCCACAGGACGCAACCCTTGAGGGTTTCAAAATGAGCAGTTATTTCATCTCTCATGTTGAACTTGGCAAATTTACTCACAAAAGTGCGAAAAATGACCTTCAATCTGCTTTGGACATCATGGTCCAAAAATTCGATCGAGAGAAGGAGATGAAAGATTATTACAAGGCCAAGACAGAGCAACTAACGGTAGTAATAAGAAATTTCACTCTTCCCCCTGAAGCGGCAACTCTAGAGGCCTTCTCTGTAGATTAGCCAGTCATTCAAAAAGCAAAGAAGACTTACTTGAAGGAAAAAGTCCTGAAGGATATATTGAAAGAATGCATACTCAGGGAATTTCTTTGCTATCAGAGGTTGCAGAAAAGACGGGTAAGATGAGGAAGGTAAGAGCAGAGTTGGATGACTTTGTCTCTCTTATCTCTCAGGAGATTGATAATTCAGAAAAAGATCTTTGCAAATGGAAGGAGATGAGGGATCTGAATAAAAACACCTTAATATCTATCGGTGTCATCTCCAGCAAGGACTCTTATGTTTTGATCAAGGAGTCACTGATTTTCAGGATCCAGGTACTCAAAGATTTAATTGATGATCTCAAAGCTTTCAAGGAGGCTAGTAAGAAGAGCAACCTAAGCCTGCTAAATAAACTAGAAGAGCTGCCTTGCGACCTAACCTCTAAGGACAATCAGTTCCTTTTGGCAAAAGAAATGATTCAGAGTTTTAAAGAGATGATTTAGAGAGATTTTGAAGAAAAACCCTTCTCAATGTCTTCTGTGAACAATATTCTAGATGCTCAGTTAACTTTGGAAAACCTAAAATCCAGGTTAACTGGTCATGCTAAGGCCATCACAGCATTGAAGGATGCATTAATCAGAGCCATAATTTTCTCCAAAAACATGGTTGAGCCAGACAATGTAGAAATTCAGGCATCCATCACTATGTACGATGCCCATATAAAAAAATCTGGTAGCAAGAACTAAATTTTTTCCCTTCTTTCTTCTTCTTTCCTTATGCACTTTTGTTTTGTGAAAAGTGCATGCAATTTTGTAAGATGTAATTACATGTAAATATTTTGAAAAAATATCTCAAAGTCAAAGATGAGTCATCTTTGACTGAGATATTTTTGTATTTTATTATTTTCTAGTTTTTAAGGATTTTCTCCCTATATATAGTGGAGACCTCATTTGTAAATTATCTTGGAAAAATAGAGAGCAAACACTCTACTGAAATTGAAGCAATTTTTGAGACTTTGTGCTCAAACTTGTAAATCATATTTTGTTAAATGAATGAGAAGCAGGTTTATTTCAGACTTTGTGTTGAAGTTATCTGTATTGTCTAGGAAACAATTTCTTATGTTCTATTTCCTGATGATCTCTTGTTTATCTAATTTAATAAGCAAAGTGGGTGTGTTAATATTATCTGAGAGCGCTTCTAAAAAGAAGAGAATAGATTTTGAGCTACCTTTATCTTTGAGATTCAGTTATCTTTTGTAGTTTCAGGTGAAGACTTTGTGCTTTGTTTTATTCTACGGTTACGCCTGTCCTAGATTGGTGAAAGAAGCCACAGAAGAATTTGTGCTTACGTGAGTGCTCCTGTGGACCTTGTCACTTCAGGTGATCTCCTGCTCCTCGTTTGATACCATTCCTAAAAGAAGAGGAGTGTTGTTGGCCAACGACCAAGATTTTCCTCTTTTATTCTTTGTACATTACCTCTGAAAAAAGAGAGGTAGATGTTTTTATACCACCCCATGTGTTATTTTCTGCTTAATTCAATATATATATATATATATCCAGCACGTAAATATTTATAGGGAACCTCCCCTTGATGAGAGGAGAGATTTACTTCATCCAAATCTAGTAAACCCATACTTTTCGTGGTGTAAATCTCCCTATGCTGTGGTTGATATACCTATTTTGTCATCAGTTAGTTGACGACAAAATTTTCATCCAACAAGGCAGTCTAGGTCTCTTGACACTAAGAAAATCAAGTTAAAAAATGGCTACAACATAAAGGCACAAATTTAGCTCCTTCAACATCTATTATATTTATAATCCCATTAGCAGAGAATGGAGGCCAGATTGATCAAAATCTGAATCACCATGCAAGGATTTTATCTACATAATGGCTTACATTCTTCATGGAAAGAGATAACCTCTTTGCCGCACAGATTTAACTCCTTCAATGTCTATTCTAGTTGTAATCCCATCAACTTAGAATGGAGGGTAGATTGATCAGGGTCTAAATCACCATGTAATGCTTTTATCTTCATGATGGCTTACATTATTCATGCAAAGAGATGGCCTCTTTTCCCAATGACTATGTCAAAACTACAACTCCCCATGTTTCGATCAAGGGACATCTATATTGGCTAGGGGGTTGGGCTAACTATGAATGATTGGGTTTGACACCCATGAGGACATATGGATGAACCCCATGCCTATTTATAAATAATTTATCCCCCTCTGTCTTGATGATTGCAATAGACAATTTGTATTTGTTACAATTGTGACGACAAAATTGAGTCCACACCCTCAACAATAGGACACATACGACCAAACAACATGAAAACCTTCCAAAGTGGGCTAATAAACACCCTACATTAAAAGAAGGTAACAAACCTTTAGTAAGCTTCCAATAAACAATCAGCTAACACCCAATAAAAATGATCTCCAAATAGAGATAACCAAACCATATAAAACAATGGGTGTCCCGCGAGATGAAATTGATCTTTCCCTGCCATAAGAGAGAAGATCATCCAAATTCCATTGAGAATAATCATTAATAGTAGATGTTGATGAGGGGCAATGATAAAAGTATTTCTTATGATATCATACAATAAAGTGCCCATATCATAGACATGCCCTAATTTTAGGGCATTTGTTGGATTTACATACCCCACACTTATTACAGAAAGGTTTGTAGCAATAACATTACACACCAAATTACAACCCATATACCACATCAACACTAACATCATTAACTTTGGCATTGTTAAAATATTATTCTTCCCTCCTACCTCCTTCACTATACTAAACAACTGCAACCACCTACTTGAATTTAATGCACCCTCTTTCAAATTTGAAATTTGGGGCCTGCTTGGAGTTTGGGGGGAAACATTGGGGTAGGTGAGACAACTATAGGCAACATCCAATAGAAGACAAAAGGAAATAAAGGGGAATGAAAAAAAAAGATAAAGACACGCAGGAATAGTCAGAGAGAATTTTGTAGTAGAAAAAAGGGGAGAAATTCTTGGTAGTAGAGAAAAGAACACAACAACAATCCATAGTAAGAGAAGAAAGAGAGAGCAACAACCTGTAATAGGAATAGGGGAAGTCAACTGTAGTGGTAGTCCATAGTTTGAGAAGATATTTCCAGAAGTTAAGAAAAGTTTTTTATTCTTTTTGTATGTTATTTTGCAATAGTAGCAATTATATGAACTTGTTTATGTAAGAGGAGATTTTTTAGAATTTAATATATACAAGATTTAGTGTTTATTTTTCCATTTTTTCCCTTATCTATTCCATCTTGTATTATCTATTTGTTGCCCAACTGGGCCTATAGTTTTTGTGATTCTCTCTCTCCTATATAGTTGAATGTGTTGTAAAGTATTTTCAACAACTGGTATCAGAGCCATTAGTGAAGGGTAGCTAGGTTATGAGTATTTCAAACATAGCAGTAGGAAGTTCAGGGTCTTGGCAATATCCTCCCATATTTGATGGGAAAAACTATGATGTGTGGAGCATCAAAATGAAGACAATATTCAACTCTCAAGAGCTATAAGAGTTGGTTGAAGTTGAGTACAATGAGGTTGCAGACATGGAAACCTTCAATTTATTAACTCAATCACAAAAAATATATTAAAGAAGAATAGGAGGAAAGATGTCAAAGCATTCAACTACATACAAATGGCTTTAGCTAACTCAATCTTTCCTAGGATATCAACAACTATTCATTTCAAAAAAACATGGGATATCTTAAAAAATGCATATCAAGGGAGCGATAAGGTGAAGTTTGTCAAGTTGCATCTCTTAAAAAGAGACTTTGAAACCTTAAAAATGAAGGAAAATGAGTCTATCAATGACTTCTTCACAAGGACAATGAATATTGTCAATCAAATGAAGACATGTGGTGATACCCTTGAAGATCATAAGATCATTGACAAGGTGTTGAGGAGCCTTCTAATTAGATTTGACCCTATAGTGGTTGATATAGAAGAATCAAAGGTTTTGAAGCAAATGATGGTTGATGAGCTAATGGGTTCTTTGCAAACCCATGAACAAAGGTTGAACAGGTCAGTCACCTTCTCTCATGAGCAAGCATTCAAGATCAATGTAAATGTGAAAGGAAGGGGGAGAGGATCAAAGAATAGAGGAAGAGGAAGAACTTGCAGAAGTGAAGAAGGTGGAATACATGGCCATCAATAACCACATGGAAGAGGAAGAAGAAGGAGCAGCCGCACTTCTAGAGGTGGTTCTACAAAAAGATATGATAAATGTAGCGTCCAATGTTACTATTGCAAGAGGTATGGACGTTATCCTAGTGAGTGTAGAAAGGAGTATGACATGAATACACAGAATTCTAATTTCACTCATACATAAGATGCTAAACCTAATAGGAATGAGAAAATAGGAAGCTTGTTTATAACATGTAACATTACTAAGCAAAGTGGCAAAGAGACATGGTATTTGGATAGTGGTTGTAACAACCACATGAGTGAGAACAAAGAGATTTTCAGCCACATAGATGAGATAATAAAATCAGAGGTGAAGATGGGAAATAATGATAAGGTTTCCATCATAGACAAGGGCAGCATTTCAATCTGTACCAAGCAAGGTGATAAAATATAAATTCATGATGTTTACTATGTACCGGATTGAAACACAACCTTATCAGCATAGGGTAGCTTGTGTAAAAGGGGTACAACGTAATATTAATGAATGGTGAGTGCATTATCTTTGATAGGAGTGGCTGCAATAGGAATATAATAGCAATCAAGATGACAAGCAATCGGATGTTTCCATTGAGAATACAAAGTGAGCTCGCAGCAACATTCAAAATAATGATGGTAGATGAACCTACTCTTTGGCATCTTAGGTACAGACATTTGAGCTTTGGAGGACTAAACCTTCTTCATAAGAAGCACATGGTGAAGGGGTTGCCCCTTATAAAATAACCAAACAAGGTGTGTGAAGGATGCATATTAAGGAAGCAACATAGGAATGCATTTCCTGTGGGTAAGGCATGGAGAGCTAGAGCTCCTTTAGAGTTGATACATTCGGACTTGCGTGGTCCAATGGAGACCCCCTCCCTATCCAAAAATGTTTATTTTATGACATTCATAGATGACTATAGCTGGAAGATATGGGTATACTTCTTGAAGAATAAATCAGAAGCATTTGAGACCTTCAAGCATTTCAAGGCTATGGTGGAGAAGCAAAGTGGCCACTACATCAAGATTTTAAGGATGGATAGAAGAGGAGAGTATATCTCTAATGAATTCATGAATTTTTATAAGGATCATGGCATAAAGAAGCAATTTATAGCCAGGTATACACCACAACAAAATAGTGTGATTGAGAGGAAGAATAGGACCATCTAAGAGATGACAAGGAGCATGCTAAAGGCAAAAGGTTTGCCTAATGATTTTTGGGCTGAGGTTGTAGCAAAAACCATGTACTTATTGAGTATTTATCCAATGAAGAGTGTAATAGATGCAATCCCCCAAGAAGCATGGAGCAATCGGAAGCCAAGTGTTGAACACCTTAGAGTGTTCAATTGTGTAGCATATGCACACATGCCCAAGTAAAGAACAAAATAAGATGACAAAGGTGAGAAGTATATTTTCATAGGGTATAATGACCAATCAAAGGTATATCGATTGCACAATCCCATCATCAAAGATCTCATAATCAACTGAAATGTTCAATTCATTGAGCATGAAGCTTGGGAAGAGAGATAAGGAGAAGAGCATGTTGAAACAAGGGTTGGTCGACCCTTCATTAAATCTAAAACACCAGGTGGTATAGCCACCAATGCATCAACATGGACCCCTATTTCACAAAGGACTGATTCATCTAGTGGCAACAACCATCAAGGAGTTCAAGGAGTTTTTCATGAGTCAACATCCTCCTCCTCCAACTCAAGTTAACACCAAGTAAGGACAAGAAGCTTGTAAGAAGTTTATGAGCAGTCAAGGTATGAGTAAAATGAGGATGAAACTATGAATTATGCACTCTTTCTACCAGCTAATCTAATCTACTTTGAAGAAGCAATCAAGAATAGAAAGTGGTGTGACACTATAGATGAAGAGATGCACACCATAGAGAGAAATGATACATGGGAGTTAGTTGACCTACCCAAAAAAAAGAGGTCATAGGAGTTAAGTGGGTATACAAAACAAAAACTACTCCTGAAGGCAAGATAGAAAGGCATAAGGTAAGGCTAATGGTGAAAGGTTACAAGCAAAGTTTAGACGTGATTACATTGAAACATTTGCACCTGTAGCAAGGCTAGAAATCGTAAGGATAATCATAGCCATTACTGCCCAACACAAGTGGAAGCATCAAATGGATGTAAAATTGGCATTCTTAAATGGAGTGCTAGAAGAAGAGGTCTACATGGGATAGCAACCCAGATATGAGATTTTCAAGCATAAAAAACAAAGTGTATAGGTTGAAAAAGGCATTGTATGGGCTCAAGCAAGCCCCAAGAACATGGTACAATCGTATAGACTCATACTTGTTGAGCAACGATTTTAGCAAGAGTGCTAGTGAGCCCACACTATACATCAAATCATGCAAGGAAGGTATGTTGATTGTTGTATTGTATGTGGATGATCTAATATTCACTAGTAATGCAAATCAACCCATTGAATAATTCAAAATAACCATGATAAATGAGTTTGAATTGATTGATTTAGGCTTCTTAAAGTACTTTCTCAGGATAGAGATCAAGCAAACGGATGAAGGCATATTCATATGTCAATCTAAGTATGCAAAAGAGGTTTTGAAAAGGTTCAAAATGCTAAATAGCAAGCATGTATTCACTCCAACTGAGACAAGCCTTAAGTTATGCAAAGATGATTACAACAGCAATGTAGACCCCACACGTTATAAGAGCCTAGTGGAAAGCCTAATAGATTTGACTGCAATAAGGTCGGACATCATGTATACAGTTAATCTTATATCAAGATTCATGGATATGCTAAAGGAGACACATTGGCATGCAAACAAGAGGATATTGAGGTACATGAATAGAACAAGAGATTATGGTGTTTCATATGTAGCAGCAGACGAGTTTTAACTTGTTGATTACACAGACAGTGATTGGGCAGGTAGCCTTGATGACCAAAAAAGCACTTCCGAAGATGTATTTCATCTTAGGTCAGAAGTCATATCTTGGGCTTCAAAGAAACAACCGATAGTGTCATTTTTCACAGATGAAGTGAAGTATATAACAGCGAATGCAACAACATGTCAGGCTATATGGTTGAAAATGATAATTTCTAATTTGTATGAGGAGCAACAAGGAGGTTTTATAGTCCATTGTGACAATGTATCATTCATAACATTGTCAAAAAACCCTATGTTTCATGGTAGGAGCAAACACATTACAATCAGTTATCACTTATTTCGAGAGTTAGTTAAAAATCGTGTCATAGAGGTTAGTTTTTATAAGTTTGATCAGTAGCTAGCTGATATTTTCACTAAGCCTTTGTCTAAAGACACTTTCATGCATTTAAGAGGAAGGTTAGGGGTCATAAATGTAACAACATTAGGCCTGCATAGTGTTATGGTAGATCCAGAGTCTTACAACAGAGCTACGGACTCAAACATTCCAGCTACAGACTCTTATAAAAAATCTATGGACTCCATCAATCCAGCTACAAACTCCTATTAAAAATCTACGGACTCCATCAGTCCAGCTACGAACTTCTACAGAAAAACTATGGACTCCATTAGTCCAGTTACATACTCCTACAATAAAACTATGGACTCCATCAGTCCAGTTACATACTCCTACGATAAAACTATGGACTTCTACAGCGGAACTACAGACTCCATCAGAAAAACTACGGACTCTATCAATTCAACTACGGACTTCAATAACAAAGCTTCATACATGCATAAAAAGGATGCAATAGCATTTAGTAAGTTAAAAAGAAGTTATACGGAGGTTTTAGAAACTGAGATAAATTTAGTTGACCATGGTAAGAAGGTCAAGAATAAAGGGAGTGTTAAAATATTATTCTTCCTTCCTACCTCCTTCGTTATACTAAACAGCGACAGCCACCTCCCTGAATTTAATGCATCCTCTTTCAAATTTGAAATTTGGAGCCCGTTTGGAGTTTGAGGGGAAACGTTGGAGTAGGTGAGACAGTTGTAGGCAACAACCAATAGAAGACCAAACAAAAATAAAGGGGAATGAAAAAAAAAAGATAGAGGCACGCAGGGACAGTCAGAGAGAATTTTGCAGTAGCAAAAAGGGGAGAAATTTCAGGTAGCAGAGAAGAGAACGCAGCAGTAGCGTGTAGAAGAGCAGTAGTCCGTAGCAAGGGAAGAAAAAGAGAGCAACACCCTGTAATAGGAACATGTGAAGTCAACTGCAGTGGCAATCCATAGTTTGGGAAGATATTTCCAGAAGTTAAGTTTTTGATTCATCTGGTATGTTATTTTGCAAAAGCGGCAGCTGTATGAACTAATTTATGTAAGAGGAGATTTTTCAGAATTTAATATATGCAGGATTTAGTGTTTATTTCTCCATTTTCTCCTCTATTTTGTTTCATCTTGTATTGTCTATTTGCTACCCCACTGAGCCTGTAGTTTTTGTGATTCTCTCTCTCCTACACAGCCAATAGTGCTGTAAGGTTTTTCCAGCAGACGTCCGTCTCTACACAATCAAACCATCAAAGCTAACAACGAAATCCTAACAGTGCATGACAAATCACATGACCCCAGTGTCACCACATCACCAACAAGGGAAAAGCCACATCAGCTCACCAATCCGAGAAGACGAAACACCTTCGTACAGCAACTCCTCTAGAAAGATTACGCATATAATAAGACCATCTCCAACCCAAAGAACATCACCAAAAAAAACAAAACATTTATTCCGGCGTCCTTCCACCCTTGGGGCAACTGCTAGTTTTATCCTTGGTATGTTGTTAACCATTAGACCAAAGAAGTTGTACTGGGGTCCGCCACATCGGATGAACCATTAGCATACCTCCATTATTGACTGCTCCAAAATTGTGCCAGTTTTCGATCCCTCAAATCTGACGATCAGCATTCCTCTAAAGCAGCAAAAGCGAAGAACACAGGCCTGCATAACTACATGAAATGAATTTTATATCAATCTCCATGAAGGTAATAGACGCGCGCAAATCGAGTGCACCATTTCAAGAAGTTAATCCGCCACGAAAATGGAGAAATGAATGCTCAACGTTGAACTAGGCACTGCTATGGTAAATCGCCATAATGGGAATAATACTCAGTAATGGCATTTGCGTCCCTTATTAGATGTAACTACAGTCCAAGTCCGTTACTATTTCAATTTTACACGAAGATTGGGAGGCAAAATTGGTACAGGCAGCACAATAATTAATTCCCCTCTTTTTTGGTTATAAATGTAATAATCTCATTCAAGTAAAGGATCGTCAATTTTTTCCTTCAGTTAAGACTGTCCTTTGTAAAAATTGTGCAGGAGATAGCCTTACTGTACGAAATATTATGCAATCGTATAATCTTGAAAGAAATCAATAAAATATGTTGCATAGATGTCTTCCCTTTGTCTCTAAAAGTTTATTGGCATTTAATTTGTTAAAATACTAAACGTATACCTTTTGCATCATATTTTTATAGTGCATATGGTTATGAACTCTATGTTGAATCTTTCGATTACAAGAAAGATATGATCGTCCATCTTGGTGCATCACCTTCCTTTTCTTTTAGTAATTGTATTTATTTTCTTTCCTTATTTTCTTCCTTTTTCTTGCTTGTTAAGACAGCAAAGGATCCATCATTTACATTTCATAGGCTTTATCTTATCAATCGTCACATAGTATAATTTCTCATTGTTATGCTTTAATAACAGGTTCCTAAAATCAACTATTTACATAGTATAATTTCTCATTGTTATGCTTTAATAACAGTCTCTTAAAATCAAATACTTAGGATCATCAAGAATAATCATAATCATCATTGAAATTATACATGTCTTGCATATTATCATTTAAATAAGATACACCATTCACATTTACATTGCTAAGAATCCATATTGCAAACTTGAAATAACAAAAGTATACCAAGCAAAGGCACAATATACTATAAACACAAAAGCAGGTTCGAAAAAAGTACAAGATAATTTATGTTTAATGGAATGTAACAAAGAAAATCATAAACCCTAAGGAAGAAGCAAGGGGTACGCCTAATGGGAGAGTGTAACCAAGAAAAGGTTTAATAAACCTTAGGTGCAAAATTAGAATCAATATGCAATATAAACATAATATAACTCTAAGGGGTGTAAGATGGTATGAGTTCACCAAAATGTTTTATATAAATTTAGAGAGCATAATTAAAGAAGGGTTTAAGAAATCCTAAGTGAAAAATCTGATCTAACATACAATATAAATATAATATAACCTTAAGGGGTGTAAGATAACATGGGTTCAACAAAATATTTTATGAGAAACTAGTTTACATTTATAATACACTATAATAATTTCCTAAATACATGTGTATGATTTAGATATAAAATAATTATATAAATGTAATAGTATAAAAAAAACCTAATTATATAAAATTAAAGTTTTAGAATAACTAAAAAGTATAAAGTTAGGGTTTTAAGATAAATATCAAATTATATCAAGCATGTGTACTATCAAAGGTTAGAATCAGGAGGAAATAGTTATAGACAGTGGAAGGAACAAAACCCATAAATCTTTTCGCGTATGACAATTCTAAATTTTTTTGATTAGGAACATTGTGTATGGTTATGGTTGCATAGGATAATCCTAATCACTAAGTACAATCCTTGTCAAGCTAAAGTGTAGTTCTAACAACAATCCTTTTTTGAAACAAATTTTATGATTGTGTTTCTCTGCTCCTATACTCTGAAAGCCTTGCTTGTTTTGTTTGGATCGATTAAGGATCACCTAAAAGGTCTTCTCCTTTCTTGAAAACCTACTTCACCTTTAATTCCCCTATAAACCCATAAAAAGGGGGTGGATTAGGGATCATGTCTTAGTCATACCCTTTTTTGGAATATGTTTTGAATATAGTACATAAGTATATATGCAACTCAATAGGTAGTCCATTATAATATGAAGATCCCAACCCTTATCATCATCAATGAGATACAAACAACTAGAATATGGTATATGTTCTTTCACTAATCCTTGAATTTTGCTTTTGATACAAGGGTGTTATTATAAGAATGTAATTATTTGTTATCACAACCTTAATATATGGATCTTACAATTAATTCTTTGTCATAAATGCACTCATGCATTTATATACTTATTGAATTCAAATTAGGCAAGTAAGAAAATTCGATAAAAGGGGAGAAAATTACCAAAAAGTGAAGAGTGGAACTAAGGGAACCCAAAAAGAAAAAATACCATGATGGTACACTATGGTCTTCGTTAAACTAGGACCATACAATGTGGTCTTGGTTAGCTAGTCATGTACAATATGGTCTTGGTCAGCTAATATCATACAACACAATCTTGGAAAAAAGACCAAAATGATCAAGAACAGGAATAGAAAAAGAAAATAGACTAGGAGAGAGAGAGAGAGAGAGAGAGAGAGAGAGAGAGAGAGAGAGAGAGAGAGAGAGAGAGAGAGAGAGAGAGAGAGAGAGAGAGAGAGAGAGAGAGAGAGAGAGTAGGAAAAATAGAAGGAAGCCATGACACAACATAGAAGAACAAAGAGTTGTAAAAAGGAAAAGTAAAAACAAATATGTCACAAGTGTTACAAGAAGACATGAAAATACACCAATAAGAGCTTAATTTGAACCAATGATCCAAAACACATAAATACACTACTACTAGAGCAAATAACTAGTCATGTACCAAAATTAGGTATCTACACCACACACTCAACAATATTAAAATGAAGTATTTGTATTCTCTACCATGAAGTGGACGTATTGACCATCTCTAAGGTCTACAATACTTTACCAAAATCAAATTGAAATTTGGTTATAAAGTTCCTATCAACATATAGGTCTATGAGCGGTTAGTTATGCCTTTCAGTGTCAATAATACATTGTCTACATTAATGCACCTAATGAATGACACACTTAATCCCTTCATAAAATCATTTATCATTATCTATTTGGATGGAATTATCATATATAAAAATAAATGAGAAGAGTTTATACAACATATTATAGGTGTTTAGGACGCATTTTGCCAACACACTTTGCAATCCAACATAGTAAAATAGAACTTTGAGATGATGTAGATTTAACATCTAAGTCACAAAATTAACCAAGAATGTATGCATATAGATCCAATCAGGATCAAAGTCACCTAGGATTAACCTTTCCTCCACAATCTCACTAAATTAAAAAGTTTGTGCTTGACCTTCCAAACTTATATCAAATATTTGTTCTAGACTTATCTCACTTCTCTTGGTCATTGAATCAAATTATGTGTGCTAAAATAATATTCCAATGGACACAATTACAAAAATACACATTTGGGTAACTCAAATCAAGGCTATGTTCTATGTCATTATTGACCATCCTTAATATTCATTGCCCCTTTGAGATTTAGACCACCACGTGTGACTATGTGTTTAGTGCAATAGTCACTGAGTGTGGACACTACCATGCATTACATTAAACATTCAATAGCACACAATAAATGTATTCCACCTAGGACAAATAATTTTATGAAATCATTCTAGTAAAGATAAGGTGAGATTAAATATTTGGTAAGAATAGCATTCACTTTGATCATAAGCTTATTCAATTCCTTCAAACACAACATGCAAAAATTTATGAAATAATGAAGTGGGTGACATATTTGTAACTTTTCCATTTGGTGAACTAACACGACAATAGAAACAATAAAAATCTAATAGATTTTGATTATTCATGTAGATCACACAAATTTGTATCCATTGGAACCAATATTTCATAATTATATAACAATGTGCTATAATATATAAATAATTACTAAAACCATTACTTGATTAACAAACTTCTAACTACATGTTTGAACACTGTTAGTGTAGGCTTTTTTCACTTTTGATTTTACCTACACGAATGTTAGTCAACTTGTTTAGGGTTGTTAAGGTCATTATGGGAATACACTTAATGTGTTTTCTAATTGTGAATTGAATTGTTACCTTTATGGTGACCTAATATCTCACTATATAATGTACCTCCTTTTTAATTTTTGGCTAATCGCCTAATGAACATTTATGAAACACATTTTTGCTTTGCATCTTACTCTCACCTACTCCTACAGTTTTCATGTAATCCATGACATTTAGATATTTTAGAGTTATTTGACATGGTATCAGAGTTTTAATTTGATAGCCATTTTACTATTTCTAAAATATTTGATGAAATCTTTCCTGCATGCATTCTTGTTGGTTTTCTTAATTTTCAATAGTTTTCATAGGTTTGGTGAGATTTCATGAAATCTATGTAAACTATATAGATGAAGTCTTTAATCATAAAATAGATAGTGCCATTACATTTGAAAGACATCAAAACTCTAAAATTGACTATAAACATAGCTTAGATTTGTGATAATGATTTTCAACCATTTTTGTAAGGTTTCATAGCTTTTCAGTCATTTCACACATATCCATACAATGGTATTCTCAAATCAAGGAAAAAAATAAGTTTTTTGAGATTTTTTTGATTTTGAAAATGAATCTCTTTTAGTTTTTGGAGGAGCCATACCAAATTTGTATATTTCTAAGTTTTCTAGTTTTGGTGGAATTTATAACCCTTGCAGGTAGTTTTGGTAGTTTTTGGTTTGGGTCAAACTTTTCACATCAAGAAAATAAGCCTTAATAGACATTTAATCCTTGGTGTACGTTCACCTCTTTGTCTATAAATTCTTTCAAAATTCAATGATCCTGCTTGTAGACCTCATGGAACCCAATGCCTCTACATGCTTTACTTGCATGCCCTACGGATCCCAATGATCTTTCTCATAGGCCCTATAGACTCCAACAACCATGATTTCAACACCTTTAAACCCTGAAAACCTTGCCATTAAACTCTTTAGAACTTGTAACCTCTACCAGCACACCTAGTGGAACAAAAGGTCTTAACCCTTGGTCATATGGGAAATAAGTCATTGGTCACTTCTAACCCAAAATTACTTAATTTTTGCTCCAAAGGGCCTTAAGTATTTGTGAGGAAATTGATTCATAATTTTTTAAAGCCTTTGCTCCAAAGGTGCTTAAGTTTTTTTTAAATTATACTCAAAAATATTTTCCACCACTATTTTCGCTCAAATTTTTTGTGTGAGCTCAAATTTTCAAATGGCTATAACTTTTGATCAGTAACTTGGACTTGAGTGTCCTCTTCTTCAAAAGTTATTATTTTTTCATGTTTTACATATTGACTATAATATTTAGTCTACTAAAATTCCATTCAAACCAATTATTTTACACTCTTAGATGTATTATCAGCTGAGCCCGACATCCTTTCAGTTCTTTCATACTTATGCATAATTTGTTTAAGATGCGTTCTTGATTTTACCTGATCTCTATAGAAGTGTTTTTGTATTTTTAAATTTAGGTGGGTTCACTCTGATATTTTTAATGGGTTACTGTGTGGTGATTTGAATTTATTTTTATACATTTCTTCTTTACCTTCTACAATAACTTTACATTCTATGATATGGATTCAAGTCCAATAAGTTTGATCACAGCTTTTAATTATCACGAATGGAAATTTAGAATGGAAATCAGTTTATAATCCAAGGGTTACCATCAAATTATAATGGGCACTGAGACTGAACCTTTAGCAACATAAGCAAAAATCAAATGGTTTAACCATTGTGATAAAGTCCATGGACTACTATGTATTTCCATCTCTCTTGATCTACTCTTTCACATAGAATCTACCAAAACACCTACTCAAGTGTGGACCACTCTAGGAACACTTTGAGAATCAAGATGTGATAAAAAGCCATGAGCTCAATAATGAGCTCATTAGTTTGATCCCAGATGATTAGGATACCCTAAAAGACTTCTTCACCAAGTTTAAAATTTTGAGGTTGTAGTTGAAAGAATATGGAATTGACAAAAAAGATAAACAACTTGTGTTGATACTTTCTAAAATAGTTCTAGAGTATTATGTATTTGTGTCCACTTTCCAAGCTAGATAAAATTCTCTTGGGATCGCATGGAATATGATTTATTTACATACCTTTATTTGTGACTTGATTCGAGAGCAATATAAGTTGATACATATGGGCATAATGAAGTCTTCAAAATCTCATGCATTTTTTGCTAAGAAAGAGAAGGTTTCAAATAATAGAGAGAAGAGATAGAACAAAAGGGATCAAGATAAGGATGTAAATACTCCCACCTACAAATAAAACTATGATACCTCTTATTCCAATGTTAAGCCTAAAAAAGATAAGATCAATTATGGATTTTTCCAGGAAAGCATGATGAAATCAAATGTTTGAAGAAGCAGATTGACCAACTAACTAAGATATTCGAGAAGCATAATATCAGTGTCCCTGAATCCTCTAAGAAAAATGACCATGACAAAGAAAAGTCAAAATAAAATGGTAGGGGGAAAGAAAAGGGAAAGGCCCTAGTTATAGTTATACCTATAACTCTCACATGGGTCATTAACTCTGGTGCCTCACATCGCATGGCCTCTTGATAGATAGAGTTTAATTCCTTGGAACCATGTGGCATGTTATCTATACAAATGGTTGATGAAACTTCTAAAAAGGTTCTCAAAAGAGGGTCTATTGGAGTGAGTGGTGGAACATTCAATAATATTCTAAATATTCTCTCACTTTCAATTAATTTTCTCTTAGTTTACCAGATTACTCACCTTGGTTCAAACATGCAAGTTGAGTTCACTCTATATTCAGTGTATGTTAAAAAATTACATAGTGATACTATATTGGTAGTGGGAATGGTCGATCATCAGAGTAAAGTATATAAATTTTCACACTTTACTCTTGACTCTCCTTCAAATTCTTCTTCTTTAGACTCACCTGAACTTGATGATATTTTTGATCTTGACCTCTCATCTGATATTTTTTATTTTTCTTCTAACACAAATGATTGTAGTAGTGATGGAGATGCACCTCCACTATCTCCTTGTCACTTCCAAATAATTAGTTATTTTTTAATCAACCTACCTCTAGTCTACTTCAGACATTACAAAGAACATGTATACTGATATAGGACACATCAAACAATGGGCAATCTATTCCATAATTTTAAGGAATTTCATAGTCCTTCTTAGCCTTTACTCCCACTGCACCTTCACTACTTAGATTAGTTGGCCATCCTACCTTGCATGAGGAGAAAAATTCCTTGTATAAGAATCACACCTTGGTTTAAGATCCATCAGGCACTTGGTAGACACGTTCATTTTTCCAGGGTGATCCACTCTTCATTGCATCTACTTCTAATCCATAGTCACTTATGAAAACTTTGTTATAGGATACAGTATAGCTGCAAGTAGTTGTAAACTCCAGTGGGGCTCTTTATCCCTTTTCTCTTCTTTTCTCTCTTTTGAGAGAGGAGTTTTGTCCTATGGGTTTTCTCCTTTTCTTCATTTTATTGGAGTTGTATTGTGCTTGGGTACCTTATTAGGTTTTGTTATTGGGACCCAATTATTATACCCATCTAAGCTACACTTCAAGGGGTTGTTAGTGTAGTCTTGTTATCATTTTTGGTTTTACCTACATAATTGTTAGTCAATTTATTTAGGGTTGTTAAGGTCATTGGGAGAAATACACTTAATGTGTTTTATAATTGTGAGTTTTGTTACCTTCATAGTGACCTAATATCTCACTATATGATGTACCTCCTTTGTACTATTTGGATAATCATCTAATAAACATTTATAAATCTTTTTTTTGCTTTTCATCTTGCTCTCACCTACTCCTAGGGTTTTCATGCAATATATGATGTTCATAGATCTTGGAGTGATCCTAAAAACACTTGTATGTGCCATCTAAAACACCAAGAACCATATTGATTTGAGGAACACAATGTCATCAGGACACATATCATAGTAGAACATTTTTTATATCCAAACATGTGGAGATACATGGATGTGTACATTGCATCCTACATCCCTTTCAATATCACTAAACCTGCCAACCAAATACTTGGTGTGTACACTCCTAAATTAATACAATCATACTTTGGATGATATGGATTTTCTCTTTGGTCTAGAAACCACAAAATATCATAAAAATCCATTTTTGTGGACTTTTTCTCAAATATGACTATCACGATAGCACATAAGAAGGTTCACAACAAAAGTAAAAAAAAAAAAAAAAACTCTTTCAATCATGCGTCCATTCACTTTTTATTAACCTCATCCATCATGTCTAGTAGAGATCCTAGATTCATCAACATTTTCCAAACACTTGAGGGCATGTTAGACACATATTCAGCTCAATAGATTATGTTTTATCCATAAACAAATAGACAAATAATTTTTTTTAGTAAAATTATTATATATCTACTACACAAAATGTCATCCATTTGTGCATATGGGATGATAATATAACTTATATTCAACATGACTATAATAAATCTTTATGTAACACTATATAAGATAGTTTATTCCAAACATGTATTGGTTTGTATCTAATATGCCACTTGACATTTTATTTTTTACATAGACAATGTTAAATACCCTTGAATAGTTGAAGTTATCATACAAGAAAAAAATATTTATGCAACACATACACTAAGGGAACCAACAAGCTCAACATATACTTACTTATCAACAACATAATTACAAATAGCGATGTGAGACATATTAAACTCATAATTTCAAAATTGGTGATAAGGTTTGCTTTTTGTTGGAACAACAATATTTTTGAGGTTACATTGTGCCCTACATTATTCCATAAATCAAATAAATAATATATTTATTATTTACATATAATCAAATATTTAAAAATTGGATGTACGAGTAATAAATTATCGTGTTTAATTTAGAAGGGGTGGATTGGTTGGTTGCAACTATCCACACCCCTTATAAATATATTTTGACCTTTGGTAAAACATCATATCACAATTATTACAACATCATGTTTTATGGGAGTGGTGGTCTCCAAATTTTATGTGAAGAATTGTGAAGAAGTGAGGTGAAGAAGGGATTTACTAGGTCTATAAAAATTTCTCAAATAATGAAATAAGTTTTGTAGGTTTTTTATCTCATTGAATTTTTTCCACCTTAAAACTATGTAATAAGTCTTCTCTTTTATTTCCTACATTATTTCAATGTTATTACAAGTTATGTAAATAATTAGTTTATTTATTTACCTATCATTTATATTAAATAAATATCCAATTCTTTCTAGTAATTATTCTGACATGACATCAGAGTCTTAATTTGTTTGATCAATGTTTGTAGGTTGTTTGATAATATTTATGAGTTTTTTGGCTTTACATGTTATTTGGTTGAACTTGTTTGCAGGAGTTTGAATGCTTATATAATTGAAATATATATATAATTTTAAATATGTGAAAATCATTCAATATATATATATAATGATTTTCACATATTTAAAATTATATATATATTTCAATTATATAAGCATTCAAACTCATAAACATTGATCAAACAAATTATGAAATATATATAATTTTAAATTTATATATATATGTGTGTGTGTGTGTGTGTGTGTGTGTGTGTGTGTGTGTGTGTGTGTGTGTGTGTATGTATATATATATATAGAGAGAGAGAGAGAGAGTGTGTGTGTTGGGTGGGGGTTCAACCCAAGCAGACTCCCCTTACCGCCCCACCCCTGACCTCGCACCACCTCCCCATTAGTTTTTTATTAAACAAAAAAAAAATGTCAGGAACAACATAATCACTGCCCCCACACTGTTGTATAAATAATGTGGGAGGGGGGGAGGGGGCACGGGTGCGGGGCTGAGGTGAGGGAAGGAAGGAGGACTAAAGCCCTCCACCACCCCCTCCCCTTTAATATTTAAAAAAAAACACAAAGAGGGTGATGGAGGAAGGCTTTGGCCCATGCTGGCCTCCCCACCCCCTTGCACCCACTTTCCCAATCCTTTTTAATAAAAATACAAGGGGGGCAACATTGTTGTCGTCTCCCATTCATTTTTTTAAATTAAAGTTTTTCTTTTTTTTTTTAAGAAGGAAAACAAAGAAAAAAATGATTAAATATTATACCATGTTTATTTTTAATTATTTTTATGCTTGTTCAGCGTTGTCCATTGCTCTTCAGGTTGCTTTACCTAAAAACAAATGAGTGTTATAAAAATTAATAAGCCTTCACTTGCTTTTATAAGCACTAATTTAGTTATCCTAATAAAATCATAATAATAATTTTCTTTTACTATGTTAAGATAAGATAAAAAATAAGTATTCTTTTTTACTAATTTTTTTGTTATGTTATGTTAAAGGCTTGAACAAGCAGTTTTTGTTAGCCATAAAATATTTCACTATTTTTTACTATGTAAAGGCTTTTATGAGCAACTTTATAGTGAATAAGTCAAGGTTTAGTTTTTTTATAGATTATTTTATTTATATATATATAAATATTATGATTATCCAATAATATTTGAATAATGATATAATTTGAGAAAATATTTAAAGAATGAATTACTATTATATCAATTATTTAATATGAGTTTTATGTTCCAAAATTTGTGTTTACCTAAGTGAAATTTTAAAAATTTAGGTATTAATAAGAGTGTCAAGCTTCAAGTGTAAAAAAAAATTATTAAGTAGAATTTATAAAAAAATCAAAGAGATTCCCTTCCACAAATTTTAAATTAATATATTCGGCCAAATTTAAATTGTAGTCATGACCAAGAAAGAAATTTAATTTTTCATTGTCAATCCTCAAAGAAGGAAAACAATCTAATATTGTGTGCTAACACTCTTCCCTTTTAAAGCTCACAACATATGCAGTTGAAGTCAATTTATCATATAAAAGTGATATCATATATTTGAGTAAATATAAAGTATTCAAGCTAGCATCATGCTTAATCAAGAAGTCTACTTATAAATAAAATTAAACATTTTTTATTTTATACTCAATCTTTATCTATCATGGAATTAAACCTATGTTTATTTTATTATATGGGAATAAACATATGTATTGGTCATTTTATCACTATTGCTTGGACATAAAAAGGTGAGTAAAGGTTGGTATATATATATATATATATATATATTAAAAATTTATTGTGAAGTGTTATAGTTATAAAAAAATGCCCTCCCAAAGTTTCAATATAGATAAGTTGTGAATGTTAAATGGGACTAACTATAATATTTGGAATATTCATCTTAAAATTAAATTTATGGAGTGTTGTTAATGGGACTAAGAAATCTCTATCTCAGAGATGTGATAACTAAAAATATAAATACTTATCAATAGAAATCTCAAAAAGCTATGTCAATCATCCTAAGGAGTATTAAGCATGAATTCTTACTCTATGTTGACAATCAATAATCTCCTAGCGAAGCTTGAAAACTTCTTAAACTAATGCATGAAAGTACTCAAATTTTTAAAATTATTAAACTTGTTCTTGAACTCATGATAACTCCATGAAAGGTGATGAAAAAAATGTTAATTTTATTGCTAAAATTAAAAATATATAATTACAATTAGATAGATGTAATTATAATTTAATTCAAAATCAACTTCTCTATTTTATTATTCAGTTAAATATCTATGATAAATTTTCAAATTTCATTTCCATTCTTAGCTTTAAATATCAAACAAAACAAGGTGTTCTTGACCTCACTACCCTTTCAGATCTTCTCATTTAAGAAGAATATGTAATGACGAATATCAATTCTAAAGAGAATGTCACTCAAGCACTTCTCACTCAAATTAATGTTGCCAAAAACAATGAAAATCAAAAATTTAAATCAAAATCATCCAATGTTAATAATAAGGATGGGAACAAAAAAAGTTGTAAACATTAACTATAAAGTCAAATTTAATGAAAATTGTAAACTTTGTAATAAATTTGGTTATAAAAGATAAGATTGTTATAAGAATAAAAAGAGACCAAATTATAAAATTTTAAAAATAATAAAGGAAAGAAATTTTCTAATCAAAATACTAATTAGAGTCAAAATTCTAATATTGTTTCTCTTTATGATACTTTGCTTACTTCTAATGATAACGAATAAATTTTATATAGTGCTGATTTGCATCACATGACATACTTGTCTAATATTTTATTTGAAATGATATATTTAGGTGTTAATTCATTTTTAGAAGCAACTAAATGAGGTAAAACAAAATTTGTAAATGGATTATTAAATGATATTTTTTATATTTCTAAACTTAAGTAAAAATATTTTATCTTATTCTCAGATTACACATGATAATTTAATTATTACACTTCTTAAGTATAAGTGAATCATTAAAGATCAATGTGGTTCACTAATCGCTAAAGGTATTCAAACGAATGATCTTTATATTTTTACTAACTTTTGCTTCTACATCTTTTTTTTTTTCTCAAATTACAAATGAATCTCAATTATAGCATGAAAGACTTAGACATCTTAATTTTATGAATCCTTGTAATATATTGAGACATGATCTTGTAAGAGGATTAAATAAAATTTAGTATCATAAAATGTGTGTATGTTGCTTATATGGTAAGCAACACACTCAACATTTTTACAAACAACATGATATAAACTCCTCTCATCTTTTAGAACTTATTCATAGTGATGTTACATGACCACTTGAATTTGTATCTATTAAGGAATATTTATATGATTTAAATTTCATTAATGATCACATTAGAATAATTTATATTTATTTTATAAATAATTTTTTTGAAGTGTTGTCCAAATTTAAAGAATTTAAAGCATTTATTGAAAAATATTATAACTTAAAAACTAAGAGATTGAGAATTAATAATAGTGGTAGATACATTAGTAAATAATTTGATTCATTTTGCATTTCATGTGGCATTCAAAGAGAACTAACAACTCCCTATTCTCCACAATAAAATGGAATTGGTGAGAAAAAAAAGTGACTATCTTAGAAATGATTAGAACTATGTTGCATTCAACAAATGCTCCTAAGTTTCTTTGGGCCAAAGTCATGAACATTGTTGTATATATTATTAATAGAGTTCATACTAAAGCATTTTATCATTCTACTTATCTAGAAAAATGGTATAATAAAAAATTAAGTGTTACTCGTCATGGGATATTTATAAGTCTTACTTCTATTTTTATTTCTAGAGTCAAAAGAAATAAAGGATTAAGGATGTATGATCCATCTAAATTAAAAATATGGAATGTTCAAATTCTTGAAAAATATCTCTCAGCTTTCTATAAAAATCTCTTAAATTTTCTCTTACGAAAACCCAGACACTTTTGTTCCTCTTTATAAAAAAATAGATGCCATAGAGGAAGATCATCCAAACTTGGATAATTTTAAGTTTGAGGGCGATCCTTCTCCATTTTCTATTCAGATTAAAACACCCAAATGGGTTGAATCCTTAATTCAATCTTCTAATCTTAAAAATATTAATAAAATGATTAGAGATCAACATACTTATCATGTTTTAATAACTCTTGATGAATGTGAACCTCAGTATTTTGAGAAAGCTATTCATAATAATAGACGGAAAAATGTTATGCATTTTGAATATAGATATTTAATTGAAATTATATTTGGGATCTTGTCCCTTCTCCTTCTAATTTTTTTTTTGTTAGCTCTAGATGTCTTTATAAAATTAAATATAACTCAATTGGAAAAAATGACAAATTTAAATCTAGGTTAGTTATTCAAGGTTTTACTAAAAAAACATGGTATTGATTATGTCAAAACCTTTGTTGCTATGAAAAAAATGAGTATTGTTAGATTACTTATTGCTCTTACAACTCGAAATGGTTGAGAAATACACCAAATAGATGTTAAAAAAAATCTTGAATGGTGACTTAGAATAATAAATATTTATGACTCAACCAAAAGGTTTAGAGGAACCTAAAAAAGAATATTATGTATGTAAGTTAAAAAAATGTATGGTTTAAAACAAGATCTTCAAGTTTGGTATTCAAAAATCATAATTTTTTTTAAAAAAAATAGGTTTTTTAATTGTTATTCTGATAATGTATTTTTGTGAGAATTTACGAGTCATATTATCTTAATTGTATTATATGTAGATGATCTTTTCATTACCGACAGACAAACTATTTTGATTCTTAAATATAAATCTAAACTTAATCAATATTTTAAGATGGTTGATCTAGGTATGCTTCATCATTTTTTAGGAATGGTTGTATTTCAGGATAAAAACTCCATCTTAGTATCTAAATCTGTATGGATATAACCTTCTTGTTAAATTTAATATGATTAATTGCAAGCTTGTTTCTACATCGATTGAATTTGGCATTGAGCTTGATCCAAAACTTACATGTGACAAATCTAATCTTAATTTTTGGAAGTTTCATTTATCTAACTATTACAAGACTAGATATCTCATATGATGTAGGTGTTACTTCCAGATAAATGCAAGATTCATATATGGATCATTGAAAATTGGCAAAAAAATATACTTTGGTATATCAAAGGTATTGTTAATTTTGTTTTATATTATTCTTCCATTAATAATACTAATTTATATCCCCGTTAAAGGGTTACTAGTAGATAAGAAGATTAAAAAAAAAAGTAGAGATGGGGTAGTCTGTATTCCTCTACAACCAGGTTGGTTTAAGCTAAATTTTGATGGGGCCTATCAGGGAAATATATGAGCTTTGGGTACAGGTTGCGTAATTAAAGATTGTAGTGGCTATTTCACTTAAGCTTTTATTTGAAACAAATAATGAGGTAGAAGTTCAAAATCTAATAGTTGGGATTGAGCTAGCATTAGAATGTGGTATAGCTTATCTAGAAATCGAAGGTGACTCCCAAGTCATAATTCAGGGCTTATCAGGATAAAAATCTAAATCTTGGAAATTAGAAAATATTTTCTCTTTAATCTGACCTAAGTTGAGTTTATTTCAAAGTTAGAGATGCTCACATTACTTTCAAAAAAGTAATAAAGAAATAGACTTCCCAGCTAATGTGGGTATAGACCAAGAGGAGGAGGTTAGGGTTGACAATACCAATGATAGATGGCAAGATTGTGTTTGAATGGAAATGGTGGCTCTTTGAGAATTTTAATCTTAATGGGGGTTTATATTGCAGGTCTATCATTAGCCTTAAAAAGGTTAATGGTGGAGGCATTGATGATAGTAATAATGGCATGGCTATGTATTTGATAGGCTTTTATTATAATTTGTGTAAGTTAAACAGGAGATATTTTATCTCAGTTGTGGGTGTCACTTTTTGGCATTATGGTTTTGGGTGTTAGGCTAGCTTATCTCTATTGGATGGAACGATAACTCATTGAATCATTAGTATATATGCTACAATTTGGTGGGGCTAAAACTAGATAAATGGGGTTTATTGATAGTGTTTTTAAAATGTGTCTCATGAACATTTTTTGGGTGTCAATTCTGGAAGTGGCTAAAGTGTTGGATATTATTTTGGGCACAAAATGTTGGTAGAGAATACAAAAGTAAGAGTGAATTCAGATTTGATGGCCATTATTTATGATAAATTTATGTTTGGTGTTGTCTAATCAAGAGCAGATTAAAGAGATGGTTGCATTTTTTGTTTGGCCCAAGCATAAGGTAGATTTGCTCTCAGCTTTGGATAATCTTCCTCTGGGCCCTTTTCAAGACCTTCCATTTTTTGGGAAAGATGACCTTACATTTTTCCCTTTATTTGTGTTTATAATTTTAGAAGAGAGATTCATTTCCTTAGCTAAATTTGCTCATGATTTGGAATAAGCATGTTCAGTTGAAGGTGGGAAGGAGGAAGCTAGGGGCGTGGTTATGCCCTTCTTGCAAGATTTGATGATTTCCATTTTGCAGTTGCAGGAATGAAATGCCAAAAAGAGGACCCCATACAGATTAAAGGCAATCAAATGGTTAGCATTTGATTTAGCCTATGGTCATTTTTAGGTGCCTCCTTGGTGGCTTGAGTAATGACAAGTTTTGAAGGTGCAGGGGAACCATAAGAAAAAGTTTAATTTTTAGAATTCTATTGGTTTTGAGGCATCCCTATAGAAAAAGAGAAGAAGCTAGGTGGATCGAAGATGGGTGAATGTTCTAAGGATCCATTGGTTCAGGTTTCTCAGGCACATGGGAAGGCTATTATTCAGGGGTTAGGTTTGTTAGATGATGGAGTGTAGAAGGAGCTGGATTTTATAGTAATCGACTAAATGTAGTTTTTTTATGTAGTTGGATCTTTTTTATTATATTGTTGGTCTATTGGCCAATATTGGTTATTCTGATAGTAGTAGATGGTATACTATAATATTGTAAGTATTGTAAATAAAAACTTTGGTTTAAAATTTTGGATGGTATTTTGGTGGGTTATATGCCTTAATAATTATGTTATCAAACTAGACCTTTTGATTTTATAATGTTATTCCATAAGTCCTAAAATCGATCAAAAAATAATAATACTAATTTATATGATTATTGTGATGCTGACCATATTGTTGATGTTATAGATTATAAATCTACTTCTAGATATGTGTTTAAGTTTGATCCAAGAGTTATTAATTAGAATAGAAAAAAAAACTTTTGTTTCTATCTCTTCTACAAAATCATAGTATAGAAGTGCTATGAAAACTAGTAAAGAAGCAATGTGGCTATGAATATTGTTAAAGGAACTCCATATGGGTGTCTATCACAGTATAACTCTTATTTTTAATAGTCAAAGTTGTATAGAGTTGGTCAAAAATCTAGTTCAACATTATAGAGAGAATTATATTGAAGTTCATGTGCACTTTATTTGATAAAAATTCTTCAATAATGATATTGATTTGTATTACTCTCCTACAGATGATCAAATGGTAGATATATTTACAAAATCACTCTAAATTGTTTATAAATTCAGAACAATGTTGGACCTCTCAGAAATGTTATTGAGGGGGAGTGTGCATGATAATGTCACCTCCTAATGGCCATGTGCTCATTTTCATTTCTATACTTATTCTCTATTGTAAAAATATTTTGAAAAGCCCCTTTATGTAATTTTTTTTGTAAACTTCACCCTATGTGAGTTTATAGTGTACCCAATAATCAAGCATGTTTTGTAATGAAGATCCTTATGCTATAAAAAGTTTGAAATGCTTGTAAACTTATCCATAAGAAACTGTTGGATGTAGTCACATAATCATGCTAGCCTAAATCACCCTATATGGTTTATAGATGGTAATGTCTTTTGTATAAAAATGTGACTACGAAATATATCCCCTAAAGGGGGAGTGTTGGAATAATAATATTTATGGGGTTACACTGTGACCCACATTATTCCATAAAGCAAATAAAGAATATATTTATTATTTACACAGAACTAAATATTTAAAAATTGATTGTGTGAGGAATAAATTATTATATTTAATTTAGAGTGGATTGGTTGGTTACAACAGTCCATAACCCTTATAAAGATATTTTGATCTTCAGTGAAATATCATATCATAATTATTAAAATATCATGTTTTAAGAGAGTGATCTTATTGAGGTCAACATACCCCTATTTTTGAAAAATAGGGACCCTTGTGATTATTTTGAACATTGGCATTGAAAGCTTGATATCCTACACTTCAATAGAGTTTGAAAATCATCCATGCTTGATGAACCTAGCTCATTTTACTCATGGTTTTGTGTAAAACTTGCCTAATGTTGCTAACCATTAACTTTTAGATCTTATGTTGTAGGTTTTATGGAGCCATCTTTGATGGATCATGCTGAGATTTTCACATATTAGTTCTATCCAGGCTTTGATAGCCTTCAGTCTAAAAAATCTCGTAGTTGGATTCACGTGATAAAACCCTCCTTCAACAAACCCTAGATTGAACCCCTAGTTCAAATTCAAATATTTATGGGAGCACATTTAGTTGGAATGAAATTGGTAGGAACTTTTCAAATCTACTTTGGACTTAAGCCCAATTCTCATATTAAGGCTTGGTCATGTTTCTTAACATGACCAAACCTTAACTTGAAAATCTAACTTGGTCCCTTTTATTTTCTCTCATTATTCATTATATTTCTAATGTGGCCTAATATTTATGTTGGTAGGGTCATTTTATTTTTATTATAGTCCCCTTTGTAATAAACTTAGCCTACCTAACACTAAGGTCCCATTCATATTTATCAACACGAGCAAGACCTTAATCTTAAGGATTTAGCCTAAGTTCTTTTTATTTTCCCGTGTCCTAACTTAAGTACCTTACTTCTTTATATATCCAATAGATCTCATTTCATCATGTGAAAGGCATCCGACAGAGCAAGAAAGCTTGAAAAAATCAAAGCTTTGATTCATCAGACCAATCACATACATCTATTTGAATTGAGATCGATGGTCTGCGCTTCAGTGGAATCGAGGATCTAATAGCATGAATTCATCATTAAAAAAGCATCAGACCCTCTATACAATATAAATTTAACCTAATTTTTACCCTAAGGTCTCACTATATTTATTAATACAATAAAACCTTATGGTAAAACTTAGGCTAAGTGTAAATATCCAAATCTTGATCGAACAGTCTACGTTTTATCGTAAAGTTTGATATAATGAAATGAATGCAATGATGAAAAGTCAAAAGTGCAAAAAGCCACATGGAGCTACCATATGACACTCATGCATTCAAAGTTTTATAAAAAAGTGTCATGCATATTAAATTGAACCAATGGCATTCATCTACCTAGAGTGTGATCAATGGTCTATGTTACATCATGAAGTTTGATCCAATGGAGCATATCAAATCTAAGGTCCATGGGCCAGAAGGATTTGATAAGCTTAAAATTGATGTTCTTGTGACCATTAATTTTAAGGCCATCAAACCTATTGATCTGTAAAATTAAATTTGATGTTCTCATGATCGTCATTTGATGCTCATGAGGTCATCATTGACATCTATGAAATCATCAAATTTAAGCTAATAAATTATTTGGCTTAGACATAAGATATACTCCATATATGTTTCTAAAAGATTTAGAATTGCTTTGTAAATCAATGGGACCCCTTGGAAGATGTTCAAACACTTGAGATCTTTGAATTGCAAATAATAAAATGATCTTAGAGCCTAAAATATATGTAGGAATGAACTTAGTATAATTTTATATCCTAAGGTCTCCATTGCATTTGTTTGAATACCACAAACTTTAGGTTAGATACTTATAATAAGTCTTATTTTAAAAAGATCTTTATGACATAGATCTTAAATGGTTTTAATCTAAGGTTTCATCATGTTTATTAATACAATGAAACCTGAAGTCAAAACCTAGCATTTATCTCTTGTATTATTTTGACCCCTTTGGACATGTTATAAATACTTAACACAAATATTTTAACCCAAAGTATATGTTGTGTTTATTAATACAACATAAATCTTAGCCTAAAAAATATTTATCCATGGTCTCCTTTTACATAAAACCCAAAAATCTAAGGCATAAAAACTTTAGCCTAAAGTTTATTTCATGTTTAATAAACATGAAATAAACCTTAGCCTAAGGTATTTAAACCTAAGTCCCCTCTTAAGCAATAACATTGATTAAAGTTCTCACCCTTTTGCATGATCAATGACCTATGCTTGATCATGGATATTGATCAGATAGAGTGAAATACCAATGAGTCTAAATTATTGATCCATCGAACCAATCACATGTATCCATTCAGATCAAGATTGACAACCCATGCTTACTTGTGAGGAGATAATTGGACAGAGTGTAGCTATCAAATAATTTTTAACATGCCCTTAAAGGCCTATAGGAATGACACATAGCAATCATGCATCCACTAAACAAAATTCAAAACTAAGAAGGCCTAGAACATAACCAAGAGGCACAACCACAAGCCCTGACATAAAAAAACTAATGATTCTCAACCCTTGTGAACATGATCAATGGCCCACATTGATCCATGAACAAATATCCAACAGTGCAAAAGAAAATTTGGATTTTTAAAATCCAGTGGCTAGTCCCTCAAGGCATTTATGAAAAATACCACAAAATTTGTCAAATGGATGCCATATGGGTGACATGAAAACACAAAATGACAAAATTGGAGATTTTTTGTGCTTGAAAAAGCAAATATATAAAGTCTTGGGTCTCAATCAAATCTGAGACATGAATGGGCCTAAGTCTGGATTACCATCACCATTAAATCTTTAGAAAACCCTTAGCATCCTTAAAAGCCCCAATTTGAGTTCAGATTAATTACAATCAATCCAACAAGAGTTCAATTGCAAACTGATTGAGAACAAGCAACCTAGAGGCTACTTACAAATTCATTGAGTAGTTATAACTTCAACAACCATGACAACTCAGACAAAAACAAAGGGATGAGACCAAATTGTAATTGACCTCAAATAATGAATGAAGGGTTTTCAAAGACATCAACCTGGACATTGCAGCCTTGAATAATGGGAATTGAAATTGATCTAAACTCTTTTGGACCATCAAGGAGATGCATGCTTTGATGAGAGAGGAATAAAGGAATGCAACCATTTTGAGAAGATACAATGACATGGTTTCTATTCAGATGGCCAACCTACACTATGTTGATGCTAATCCAAAGTTACTTCACTGCATTGATGTCCTTTCCCCTCTTTTCCAAGATTCTAAAATTGAGAATGATTGGATTGTGCATGAATGAAGCTTTAAGAAAGTAGAATTCATTTCTGCCCTTGCCTTTGAAAAATACTATAAGATGTGTAAACCTCAAGTAGACCTACCAACCATCAAAAAGGAGACTAGAGAGTATGATTTGAACATAATCCTTGCCCCATGGCTGCACACTAGGACCCAAGTTATCCAAGACCCCACAGATAAAATCCTAATTATCCAATTTAGGGAAGAAATTAGGATGTTAATGACCTTACTAAATAGGTTATGCGAAGCCCCCTCTACCATACATATTGATAAAATTTGGGTATCCTACATCTATTTCATGGTTGAGAAAGGACTCACTCCTCCATTAGGTTAGATGATCAACATCCACTTGAAGTCCCAATTTACAACCATCAAGAAGAAAAAAAGCAAGTAGTTTTACATGATGTCTTATCTACTGGATGCCACTTTGGCCTCCACCTAGATCCCAAATATTAAGAATTGGTCATCTAATGGGAGACCCACTATCTACCATCATTATTCAAAACTTTAAATTTTCAAATATAGACACAACATGTAGTTCATCTGTGATTATTTTTATCTAACCCTAGTGGAAGCCATCATAGGGATTTTCATGAGCAGGGTTAGCCCATTGATCAAAAAATATGTGGATTTAATAGGAGATATTTGGTTCTACCCTAATTGCACCATCATAAGGATTTAAGGGGCTTTGACACAACCCTTCAGGTTACCCATTTATGTACCAACCAAACTTACAGAGCAAGAAGTGGCTTATCAACTTCTTCACAATATAGATGGGTTTTCAGGGAAAAGAGGAAAGGCCCTCCCCATCCCTTTCCATTAATAATCAATAGGACTATTTTGAAAAACTAGGAACATGTGAATTTACTTGATAGACACAGGGACTCCTTCACCCTAAAGAAATATCTTGAGGCAATGGGACCCTAATGGAGTGGTCTCCAAGCATCTAAAGTCCAAGACCATAAATAAGGCATATGAGCACCAACCAAGTGTTCATGACCCATTCTACATCAAGGCCTCTATTTTCCCAAAGGTATTAACTAGATTTAAAAAGCACAACATCAATTTGGATCCTAGATTAGCTAGGGGACATGGCAAACCACCTATCAAGATTTGGAAAATGGGACCCATCTAGTACCATTTGCTACATAGACCTTCTAGGCCCCCTCAAGAATAACCACAAATGGAAGGGAAGTATCCTCAAGCATAGGTTTCACAAGGTCCTCAAAAATAAATTTTTTAAGAGAGACTTAGGGAAGGACCATATTCAACCCCTCCTGACAGATGAACATCTCTAGTGAAATACCTAGATATGATTGCATTAGAGCCCAATGAGATAGTAGAGGATGCACTTAAGGTGCTTGTTGAAGCTTATGGGTCAGAAGATGAGGAAGAAGAAATAGAATAACCCCAAGCCAAAGTAGAGGAAATGAATTAGGACAAGGGGAAATAAGCTGCTTTGGAACTCATTCCCATAACACCCCCATAGAAGAGAAAATTAGAATTGCATTAGTCCCAATTGGGAGGAAGAAGCCCAAGTTGAACTTCACCCACCTCATGAGTGAGGTCAAATTGTTTAGCAAGAAATACCCCATTCATGGACCCATTATCCCTAAATGGTTTTTCTATGAAAAAATGTAGAAGATTCCTACCTTATCCCATTCTTGGGCCATGACCAAGATAATTAAAATTTATGTCCATAGGGAAATCAAGCCATGGATATTGGTTTTGATAAAGGAAGAAGAAAGAAGGATAGTTGCCCTAGGTGCTTCAATCAGCACAAGAATGGAGGTCCCAGAGCCTCCTAAGGTAATAAATTCATCAATTAATGTCCATTTAAATCCATAGACATTCATATTAAAGAGTGTGGAAACCAAGAAAACCATGGTTGGAGGTGAAGAATTCACCTTTCAAAAGGTTGAGCCATTTGTAGGCTTAACTCCAGTTGGAAGACAGTAGTTTGGTGAACACCCCATCCATGAAGAGGACATATAAATCTTAGCTAATACTCATTCAAATCAGAAGGAATCAAGGGCATGAAGTAAAGGATATATAAATTGGAGAAGGAAAAAGAGAATCTAGAGACCCAGGTAGTACTATTAATCCTAGAGATAATGGTCAAAATGCTTGATGAGTCCTTCTATGACATATTTGATGCCTTGAAATCAATGAAGTTGAGGCAAAGTATATTATCACAATAGAATATAGTGGCTAAGGGTCTAATAGTCTAATGGCAAGATTTAGAGGATAAAATAATAGGGCTAATCAACATACAGGTTGAAAGGCAGATTTGTGGGTTCAAAACAATTAGTTTGAGACATTTGAATGCAATTTTGGAAATAATTATTGACATAGTCTAGAGTTTGTGTGTTTTCTCAAAATATATATAAATACTCTTGAAGGATGATTAGGAGCTATTAAAAAGGATTGAACAACTCCTTGGGACCATGTTCACTGGCCCTGCATAGCCCATTGTCCTAGGCATCATGAAAGATGATGATTTCAAGCACATGGCTACTTTGGTGACATAAGAAATAAAAAGTAAAATTCAAGGCCAAGCTAGGGAAAATAATATTAGGATCATGGACATGATCTGAAATGTAGGAGAAAGGATAATTGAGGTCAAGAACATCAAGGAAGACATGGCCATAAATGATAGAGAATTGATTGATCTAGCTGATAAAGAAGAAGAGTGTCTCCTAAAATTGGTTGTTGACTTGGAGCTAATCAATGAGCAGCACCAAAAGGGCATGAACATCATTCAGCAACAACAAGTGAGTTCTCAGGCATAGGGCCCACCAACTAAATAATATTGGATTTTATAAAATCATTGTAATATTTAAACATGTAATATTCTTTTATAAATGCATAAAATAGTTTGTTAGCATATTTGCCTCTAGGTCAGTCTACATGGAAAAGCAAATGTATTCTAGAATTGTAAAGGACAATTGTCCTTATCTTTGTGCATGTGTAATCTTGTAACTAAAAGGTAGACTACCTTGTCTTTCTATAAAATGTGATATTACCATTTTTTAAGAGATATTTTTTAGCAAAACTTGTATACTTTAGAGTAATTAATATAAACAAGGAATACTGAAAAGTTTGTCCAAGTTGATTTATGTCAATTGTTTCATGATTTCTCTCTCAATTACTGGTTCTATGTCTTGAATTTTAATGGTTTTCCTAAATTATATATTTACATCTTTGATATAGGATTGCTAATTTGTGCTTATGATAGATTAGTTGAATGATCTTAAATTTGCTTCATTTCATTTGTTCTACATTAGGCTATGCACATGCTATTTAAATGTGGTAACAAACTTTTAAAGTAAATTTAGTTCTTACTTGTATTTCTTCACATCATCCTTAGAAGTTTACCTAGTGTATAGTGAGATCTGAGCTAATGATATTTTTCATTATATGTTGGTTAAATGCATGTTCAGTTGTAATGAAAATTGTATCATGATGTTTGAGTCAAGGATCAACAATCACACATTCTCTTTCTACCCTACCCTTCTCTTTTACTTTTTTTTCTTCATCAATTCACCTTAGTTTAAATCTCACTATAAACATTCATTTAGATTAGTCTTTATCATATATCTTTAGTCATAACTCACTAATATTAGCATAGATATTTTAAAATTCATAAGGACCATGGTGGATCCTGACCATCAATCAACATAAATTTGTGGAGAAGTTAATTTGTTCTGCCTCTATTTAACTATAGGTAACTAGATTACCAAAACCTACTACTCATGCCATGAATTCCCAAAATTCTTAAATGAGAAGTGTTCTTTAAACATTAAGATTACATGTGATATATTTAGAGGTATCAACAAGATGAGTTCCATTGGAACTATAAGGAGGGCCTTTGGTGAATTTGATGAATTTGTGTTAGTCTTAATATGTTTTGATCTAAGATTTGTGTTATCTTTGTACTTTTATGTAATTTTTTGCCCAGAAGCATAAATATCATTTATCTTTGTAGTCTTTGACCCATCTTTGTGCTTCTTTTATACAAAGAACAAAGATCTTTGAGGTTGTATGCTTAAATCTGGTAAAGATAGCTTAAGATATGAGAATCCATAGTATTTGAGTTTAGAATAGCTTGTTTTGATCAAAAGTTGGTATATATTTCATAGATATGGGTTTATTTGAGATTAGACTCATAAATATAGACCATATTTGTGTAATTGGGCATACCTTTTAGCTAACTTAGTTGAAATTTGATGCCTTTTGTTTTTCTTTACATATATCTTTAAAAAATTAGCTTAATATGCAAATCTAAGTCCTATTCTTTGTAAAGGTTAGTTTGACACATCGTATTTAAACCAAGATCTAAAGTTATCAAGCTATAATTGCCAAGGATCCAGACAAGATCACACTCTAAAACAAGAGATCCTCTACTTGAGTAGGAAGTCCATAGAAAAGCCAAAATGGACAAAGGTATACACAAGCATTCAAAATCTTTGTCAGCTTTACCACTTCAAGGTACCCTTGCCTTTAACCTTAATCAAGGTATGTTTGGTTGGGAAGCTATCCTATCAATGTACAAGGTGTAATTTATGACCTTCCTCACAATCTTGAAATGTATTTGCCAACTTTTAGTCCTAGTGGTATTGTAACAACAAAAGAACATATTAAATCATTTTAGGCTGCACTAAGATTGTTAAATATATTTCATGAGGATGTAGCATGTAGGTTATTCTCCTTTACATTCAATGATGTTGCATATGAGTGATTTTTAGACTTGCTTAATGATTGAATCGCCACCTGGGATGATTTTAATAACCTCTTCATTGACCAATTTGGTATGATCATCAGCACTTGTGTTTTATACCAACAATTTACCACCCTAAAAAGAGATGCCAATGACCTCATAAGATATTTCAATGCAAGGTTCCAAAAGATGTACAATAGAACCATTGATCCTTATAAACTTGATCAAGCCTTGGCCTTGGAAATCTATAAATATGTCCTTGATCCCATGACCTCAGTATTCATTAAGAGAGTTTTAGGTCTAATGAACACATTAGCTTTAGCTTATGCTAAGGTTGTGATCATTAATGACCAAATAAAATCCCAAGGTCAGATGGCATACTCTGTTCCTAATGTCAATCCACATTTGCCTACCTTGAATGCCTTTCCCAATAACAACCAAGTCCATAATTCATAAGCCCTAAAAAATGAGAATGAGTCCATTCTAAAAATGGTCCAAAAATTGAGCACTAAAAAAATAGGTTTGTAATACTGGGGAAACTTCTAGTAAGAACTTCTCTTTTCAAAGATTCAATAGACCCATTAATAGGCTCAATAATGAGATTTTTTACGACAATAAGAATAATTAACCATCTTCTAAAAATAAAACTATGGATATTAATCTTATTGATATTACTTTGCCTAATTATTGTAGGGTCCATTGTACTGCTAATCATGGTGAGATTGATTGCATTGAATTTTGTAAAGCTTTTGAGGCATTTTAAGAAGAGTTGGACACTTTTTAAGTAGTACTTAACAAAGATAATGGTGTAAGTACCTCAAGATCCAAGCCTGCTAACCAAACCTTCATGGTGGAAACGGTTGATTTCCCCTTCCAAGAATATAATGAGTTTGATGATGTTCCAAAAGAAGTTCATGCCTTTTAGGAGTTCTTAAAGAAGACATATCCTCTAAGGAATAGAGAACATAGGCAACCTTTGACTACTTCTACTCCTCCAAATAACTTTGGTACTCCTCTGGATACCAATTCAGATAATAACCCAGAGCCTCCAAAGGGAAGTACCTCTAAGCCTAGTGTTGATACTAATAATTGTTCTAATAGGATTGGTTATAACATTGTAAAAGACAAGAATAAAATTAAAGCTAACATCACCTTACATGAATTGACACAAATCATAGAGCAGAGGGATCTATTACCAGAATCCTTGTCCAAGAAAACTAGCAAGATGTCTAATGCTGATAATGAAAATGTACCCATGTATAAAACTAAAATAGAATCTCCACCTTTCTTATTTACAATCAGAATGTTTGGTAAAAACTTGCATACTTATTTATTGGATTATGGTGTCTCTACCAATATCATGCCTATAGGTGTTTATAAGTAGCTTGGCTTGACCCCCATTAAGTCTGATAGGGTTGTTGTCTAATTAGATAAGTCTAAGATTAAGGTAGTTGGAGAATTATTAAATGTCCACATGTAGTTGGATTCTAAGCCAAAGTCTAATAATTTATAGATATTCAAGTGGTAGATATCTTTGATGCATATGGACTTATTTTGAACAAAGAATAGACAAAGGTTTTGAATGGGTATATGTCCATAGATTGTTCACACTTATGGCTACCTTGGAAGGGAGTTCCCAACCAAATCAAGGTTGAAAGGGAGCCAAGAATTAAACACATGATCACCAACTATAATGTTATCAATGAAAGGGTCAACATAATTGATTCTGATCTAGGATTTTTTACCCTAGAAACTATCAAGGTGTGTGATCTCAAGCCTTATCATGTTGTGCCTAGATTATGAAAGATGCATTTTGATGGGGCTAGGTGTAACGCTATATCTAGGGTAGGCATAGTTCTAAATGACCCTATTGGTAATAAATATCATGCTTATTATAGGCTCTAGTTTCCTTGAACCAACAACCTTGTAAAATATGAATCTCTCATCTTAGGTCTACAATTTTTCATCAAAACAAAGTCAAAGAACTAATGGTCTATGGTGATTCAAAACTAGTAGTGAACCAAATAAGAATCAAGTATCAATGCAATTTGTCATACCTCAAGAGGTATAAATTTAGAGTCTGAGATCTAGTGGAATCTTTTGATGCCTTCAATATTATTTCTATCCCTAGAGAAGAAAATAAAGTTGTTAATTAGTTGGCATCTACTATAGTTAATCTCATGCAAGATCAAGATTCACCTAACTTTAGTATTAATCTTATACCTTGTCCTTCTATCCCAGATAATATGAACCATTTTTAGGTCTTTAGTGATGACCAACAAATCCTAAACTTCATGACTAGTTCAGGAGTATTCAAAGCTCAGATCATTGATGAGGTTGATAGGTAAGGCAAGTTTGATGGCAAATTCATTTAGCTTAATAACAAAAATATTCCTAAAGGGATGATTTCCTTTGAGAGGTTATTTGATCAAGACAATCTAGCTAAGGTTTCTAAGATTCCCAAATTAAGTGGAAAAGATTAAAATGCAATTGATCTTGGACCTCAAGATCAACCTCAATTGATTAACATTAGCAAAACTCACTAGTGTTGAAAATAAGAGAGCCAAAGAGTTGTTAACAAAGTACAAGGATGTCATAGCTTGGTCCTAAGATGACTTGAATATCTTTGACCCAAGAGTCATCACCCATACTATACCTCTTAAAGAAAGTTGTAATCCTTCAGGTAGAAACAAAGGCTTGTGAACCATGCCTTATAACCCATGATTTTCAAGGAAGTCAAGAGATTGCTAGATGTTAGAATTATATTTCCCATTAGGCCCTCTAACTTGATGACCAATTTGGTGCCAATTAGAAATAAAAATGGCAATATTAAACTGTGTATTGACTTTAAAAATTTAAATAAGGCATCTAAAAAAGATAATTATCCTCTTCCCTCTCTTGACCAAGTAATACAAATTATTTCAGGTTCAACCATGATGTCTTTTCTTGATGGTTTTTTAGGATACAACTAGGTGTTGATTGACAAGGAGGACATGATGAAGATAGTTTTCACAACTAAGTGGGACACATTTGCATACAAAATAATGCCTTTTAGATTGATAGACATAGGAACCACTTTTCAAAGGGCTATGGACCATGCCTTCCAAGCCTAGTTGGTAAGTATATTATAATTTACATGGATGATCTAATTATTTTTTATAATAATATGGAATAACATTTCATGCATTTATAGCAGGTGCTTGAGAGGTGCAGAAACTATAGAATCTCCCTTAATTTTAGGAAAAGCATTTTTTGTGTTATTGAAGGCAAACTGTTAAGCCATGTCATCACTAAAGATGGAATTTCTATAGCCCCTGAAAGAGTGGAAGCTATATCCAAAATAGAGCCTCCTAATAGTAAAAGAGAATTGAAATCATTTTTTGGTAAGATAAACTTTGTCAAAAAGTTCATTTTTTGATTTACAGAGATTGTCAAGCCACTGAATGATATGTTGAAGAAGGATGCCAAAGTCTCATAGAATGAAGAATCCAAAAAATCCTTTGAAGACATCAAAAGTGCAATAAGTCTAGCTCCAGTCTTGATAAGTCCTAACTTTTCAAAGGAATTTTGCCTCTATTCTTTCTCCTTTGATCATACTATTATTGTTATTTTAACTCATAAAATAGAAGGATTCTACCATCTAATTACTTTTATGAGTACTAATTTGAAAAATGTTGCATTAAACTATCCTCTTATTGATAAACAAGCCTTTTCATTAGTTAAAGCTATCAATAAATTTAGACACTACATTATTAGGAACAAGGTGAATGCTATTCTACTAGATTCAACTACTAAGCCAATGCTAAGACAATGTGAACTTGGAGAATAAAGAGGTAAGTTAATGTCCCTCCTCCAAAAATATGACATAGAAATAAAGACTACAAAACTAGTAAGGTGTCAAGCTCTGATCCAAATGATTGCTAATACCATCCCTAAGCTAAGTATAATGTAAATCGATTAGTAAAAATTTAAATCTAATGAGTGGTATGATTCCATCATTCATTTACTAAGCAATGGCACTTCTCTTGCAGGGCTAACCAGGGAGTAGAGAAGATATTTGAGGCTCAAGGAAACTCATTACCTCATCAAAAATAGATTCTTATACCAAAAAAACTTTGAGGGTGTGTATCTGAGGTACATCTCTAAAGAAGAAGCTACTGAGGTAATGAGCACTTTCTATGAGAAGTTAGGAAGTAAGCATCCATTAGGAAGAACCACAATCCATAATATCCTTAGGGCTAGCTACTATTGGCCCACCATCTTTAAGGATGCTCATAATCATGTAAGAGAATGTCATTCATGCTAGATCTTCAACACAAATGAGCTAAAGGTAGAAATGCCTTTACAATAGTCATGATTTTCAAACCCTTTACCCAAAGGGGATTGGACTTTATAGAGGTAATCAACCCCAACTCATCAGAAGGTCACAAGTATGTTCTAATAGCTTCTAACTATTGTATAAGGTGGATTGAAGCATTAGCCACCAAACAATATAGAATAGAATAAGTGATCAGTTTCTTAAAAGAAAGCATATTCATGAAATTTGGGACTCCAATCTCTTTGGTATGTGACAATGGGTTAGAATTCACATATATAAAAATGATAGAATGGGCATATGACCATAATGTTATCTTCAAGTTCTCATCTAACCATTATCCTCAAGGTAATGGAGTATTTAAGTCAACAAACAAGAAATTGATGAAATCTATTAAGAAGTATACTTTAGATAAACCTAAAACATGGCATAATCTTCTCAATTATGCCCTTTGGGTAGATAGAACAAAATTCAAGCAAGCTCTTAAAGCATCTCCTTTCTTGTTGGTATATGTCTAGGATCCCATATTCCCCATCACTCTTAAGCTGGCAACCTATAAGTTTATTCAAGAGTATATGGAGGAGGATCAAGAATTTACAAACTCAAGGCTATTAGACATTATTCAGATGGAGGATGCATGTGAGAAGGCTTTTGTTAACTTTAGTATGCACTAAACTACAATCAAAAGGTGGTTATATAAGAGATCAAAAATCAAGGTGTTTAGATAAGGGGACTTGGTTTTTCTTTGGGACAAAGCATCTAAGCCTAAGGAAAAACATCGTAAGTTCACACATCTATGGATTGGCCCTTATCAAATTACAAACACACTTGGAGATAACACGTTCAGACTCAAAGATCTACAAGGAGTAAAATTCACACTACCCACCAATGGGTAGTATCTCAAGCACTACTTCTCTACTACTCCTTCTGGGGTCTTCATGGAGTAAATCTATAAGATAATTAAGGTTAGTGTAGGTAGGCTAGTTATTTTCTTTTAGTTCTTTCCTTCCTATCCTTTATTTGTACATAAACATCTATATATTTGTTTGCTTCACTTTTATTTATTGATTTATTGCTTTTTTGTGTGTGTTTATTTTTTTATCATGTTCCTTGCTCCCAACAAGACCTTTTGGATATCCCTTTGCTCAGAGTTCTTTAGTTTTCTTAAAACTATAGAAACTCAGAAATGTTGGTATGAACCTCATACATGTGTTGACCATGGATTTGAGATAGGAGCTTGATATTATGATTTTAAAAAATTAGTAAGGACCCATGAATAGGTTACCCATCCCATAAGACCTTAAACATTATCTTGACCTAAACCTGGTTTTAAGAAGAATTACACATGTAGAATGAAAGCTCAATCCATTAAGGTATAGGCATGTTTGCACTTAATAAATATTCTTGCCTGGGATAAAGGTTGAAATCATAGGTGATTATCTAAGGATCAAACACTTAACCAAATCCTTAAACTTGGCTAACCTAGTTCTCAAATTTTGTTGAAAACCTAAAAGACTCAAAAATATAAAAAAGAAGAGCTTATTGCATAACCAAACAACTTTCTAAGCAAAGGTGATTCTGATAATCTCCATCGGGGCTATGGACCCCTGACTAGAAGTGGAGCAAGGCCATGACTAGAGCCAAATGCATCTCTTTCAGGGCTATAGATTTTTGGATGGAAATAGAGCAATGATCAAGCCTTCCCTAAACTAGAAGCATGGTTCTTAATAAATATCTAAACATGTTCCAAGTTAGTGTTAATGGTTAAAGGTATGAAACCTGGAAGTTATCCCCTGAATCCCATCATAAATAGTAAGTAAAATCAAAGCACACACATATCATGGTTGTGTTTTGATGTTTGAACCTAACTCTACCAATTCAAGGTTTGTTTCAACCATAAACTAATCTAGATAATGGTATTGATCAAGTGGAGTGGATGACCTAGTTGTTTGTCTGAACTAGAGTCTCTAAGTTACAATATATTGCTATGTTTCATTTAGAAGTCACCATTTGTTGAGGTCAACATACCTCCATTTCTAAAAAATAGAGACCTTTGTGATTATTTTTAACATTGGAATTGAAAGCTTGATATCATGTACTTCAATAGAGTTTGAAAATCATCCATGCCTAATGAAACTAGCTCATTTTACTCATTATTTTATGTAAAACATTCCTACTATTGATAATAGTTGACTTTCAGGTCTTAAGTTTTAGGTTTCATGGAGCCCCATTCAATGGATCATGCTAATATTTTCATAGATTAATTCTATCCAAGCTTTGATAGCTTTTGATCCAAAAAATCTCATAGTTGGATTCACATGATAAAACCCTCATTCAATAAACTTTAGCTTGAACCCCTAGTTCAAATTCAAATATTAGTGGGAGCACGTGCTTAAACCCCTAGTTCAAATTCAAATATTAGTGGGAGCACATTTGGAAGGAACGTAATTGATGGGAACATTTCAAATCTACTTTGGACTTAAGCCCAGTTTTCATGTTAAGGCTTGGTCATGTTTCTTAACAGAACCAAAACTTAACCTAAAAATTTGACTTGGTCCCTTTTATTTTTCCCTGTTATTCCTTATATTTTTAACATGACCTAATATTTATGTTGGTAGGGTCCTTTTATTTTTAGCATGGTCCCCTTTGTAATAAATTTATCCTAAATTCCTAACACTAAGGCCCTATTCATATTTATCAACATAAGCAAGACTTTAGTCTTAAGGTTTTAGCCTAAGTTCCTTTTATTTACCCGTGTCCTAACTTAAGCACCTACTTATTTGCAGATCCAATGGTTCTCATTTAATTACATGAAAGGGATCCGATGGAGAGTAGGAAGCCCAAAAAATCAAATTTTTGATCCATCAGACTAATCACGTACATCCATTCAGATTGAGATCGATGGTTCATGCTTCAGCAAAATTGAATATTCAACAACACAAAGTCATCATTAAAATAGCATGGGCCCCTCTATCAAATATAAATTTAACATAAGTTTTACCCTAAGGTCTCATTGTATTTTTTAATACAATGAAACCTTATGGTAAAACTTAGGCTAAGTGTAAATATCCAAATCTTGATCGGATAGTCTGCACTGCATCGTAAAGTTTGATCCAATAGAGCAAATGTAATGATGAAAATTCAAAAGCTCAAGAAGCCCTATGACTCCACTATGTGGCACTCCCACATTTGAAGTTTTATAAAAAGGTTCCTGCACATTAAATTGAACCAATGGTATGCATTTGCTTGGATTGTGGTCAATGGTTTGAGTTACATCGTGAAGTTTGATCTAATGGAGTTTATCAAATCTAAGGTTTATGGGCTAGAAGGATTTGATGAGCTTAAAATTTATGTTCTTACAGCTATCATTTAACATCCATAAGGCCATCATTGACATCTTCAGGACCATGAATTTTAATCCCATCAAAGTTGGTGATCTATTAACTAAAATTTGACGTTATTGTGATCATCATTTGATGCTCATGAGGCTGTCATTGACATCTACAAGACCATAAAATTTAAGATAATCAATTATTTGGTTTAGACAAAAGATATACTCTAAAAATGTTGCTAAAATCTTATGGATTGCATCCTCAATCAATGGGATCCCTTAGAAGATGTTCAAACACTTGAGATATTTGAACTACAAATAATAAATGATCTCATAGTCTAAAATATATGCAGGAATGAACTTAGTCTAAGTCTATATCCTAAGGTCTCCATTGCATTTATTTGAATTCCATAGACCTTAGGCTAAAGACTTATATTAAGTCTTATTTTTAAAGGTTCTTTGTGACATAGAACTTAGCTCAAATAATTTTAACCTAAGAATTCATCATGTTTATTAATACAATAAACCCCTAGGTCAAAACGTAGCATTTGGTCTTTGTATTATTTTGAACCCTTTGGACATGTTCTAATAACTTAACATAAATATTTTAGCCCAAAGTATATGTTCTATTTATTAATACAACATAAACCTTAGCCTAAAAAATATTTAGCCATGGTCCCCTTTTATATAAATCTCAAAAAACTTAAGCATAAACATTTTAGCCTAAAGTTTGTGTCATGTTTAATAAAAATGAAATAAACCTTAGCCTAAGGTACTTAAATCGAGGACTCTTCCTAAGAAACAATGTTGATTAAAGTTCTCACCCATTTGTAGGATCAACAGCCTATGCTTCATCATGGATATTGATCGGATGAAGTGAAAGACCTAGTGAGTCTAAAGCATTAATTCATCAGACCAATCACATGCATCCATTTGAATCAAGATTGATGGCTCATGCTTTCTCATAAGGGGATAATCAGATGGATCATAGCTGTCAAAGACTAATAAACATGAAATAAACCTTAGCCTAAGGTATTTAAACCTAAGACTCTTCCTAAGTAATAACGTTGATTAAAGTTCTCACCCTTTTGTAGGATCAACGGCCCATGCTTTATCCTGGATATTGATCGGATGAAGTGAAAGACCCAGTGAGTCTAAAGCATTGATTCATCAAACCAATCACGTGCATCCATATGAATCAAGATCGATGGCCCGTGCTTGCTCATAAGGGGATAATCAAATGGAGCACAACTTTCAAAGACTTTTTGATGATCCTCAAAGGACCAAAATAATGACACATGGAAAACATGCATCCACTAAATAGAATACAAAATCTAGAAGGCCTGAAAAATCACCAAGTGGAACAACCACACACCTTGACATAAAATAACTAATTATTCTCAAGCCCTGTGATCGCATTTTTTGATCACGATCAATGCGCTACATTGATCCATGAACAAAGATCCAATGGCATGAAAGAAAAGTTAGATTTTTAAAAGCCAACATCTAGTCCCTAAGAGCATTTACGAAAAATGCCACAAAATTGTCAAATGGGTAAAATGTAAGCACAAAATGACAAAATTGGATATTTTCTGTGCTAAAAAAAGCAAAGGTATAAAGGGTTGGGTCTCAATAAAATCTGAGACATGAACGATCCTAATCAGGATTGCCATCGCCATTAAAGCTTTAGAAAAACCCTAACATCCTTAAAATCAAAAATTTGAGCTCAAATTAATCACAATCAATCCAAGGAAATTTTAATTACAAACTAAGTGAGAACAACTGACCTAGAGGCTACTTGAAAATTCATTGAGTAATTGCCACTTCCACAACCATGAAAACTCACAGATAATAACAAAGGGATGATTCTGAGATGAAATTAACCTCAAACAATGAGGGAAGGGTTTTCAAAGATAGATCTGGTAACTACATCCTTAAACAATGGAAACTAAAATTGGTTTGAACTCTTTTGGACCATCGAGGAGATGTAGACTTTGACCAGAGAGGAATAGAGGAATGCAACCATTCTGAGAAGATACAATGACTTAGTTTTCATTCAGATGATCATCCTACATTACACTACCACTAAAACTAAGGTACTTCAATGCATTGATTTCCTTTCCCCTCTTTTCAAGATTTTAAAATTGAGAATGATTAGATTGTGCATGAATGAAGCTTTAATAAAGTAGCATTCATCTCTCCCCTTGCCTTTGAAAAATACTATAAGCTATGTAAACCTTAAGCATACCTACCAACCATCAAAAAGTGGATTGGAAAGCACAATTTGAACATAATCCTTGCCTCATGGCTGCTCATTGGGACCCAAGTTGTCCAAGACCCCACAGGCAAAATCCCAATTGTCTAATTCAAGGAGGGAATTAGGATAATAATTACCTTACTGAATAGGTTATGCAAAGCCCCCTCTACCACACATATTGAAAAAATCTAGGTATCCTATGTCTATTTCATGGTTGAGAAAGGACTCACTCCTCCATTAGGTGAGATGATCAACATCTATTTGAAATCTCAATTTACAGCCATCAAGAAGAAAACAATCAAGTAGTTTTACATGATGTCATATCTACTGGATGCCCTTTTGGCCTCCACTTAGATCCCAAATATTAATAATTAGTCAGCTGATGGGAGACCCACTATCTCCCATTATTATTTCAAACTTCACATTTTCAAATATAGACACAACATGCAGTTCATCTGTGATTGTGTTTATCCAACCCTAGTGAAAGCCATCACAGGGATTTCTATGAGTAAGGTCAGCCCATTGATCAACAAATATGTGGAATTAATAGGAGATATTTGGTTCTACCTTGATTGTGTCATCATAAGGATTGAAAAGACTTTGACACAGCCCTTTAGGTTACCATTTATGTACCAACCAAGCTTATAGAGCAAGAAGTGGCTTATCAACTTCTTCATAGTATAGATGGGTTTTGCAGGGAAAAGAGGAAAGGCCTTCCCCATCCCTTTCTATTGACAATCAACATGACTATTTTGAAAAATTTGGAACATATGAATGTAATTGTCAAACATAGGGACTCCTTCACCCTACAGAAAGATAATTTGAGGCAATGAGACCCTAATGGAGTGGTCTCCAAGCATCTAAAATACAAGACCATAAACAAGGCATATGAGCACCAACCCAATGTTCATGACCTGTTCTACATCAGGGCCTCTAATTTCCTATAATAAAAAAGCATAACATTAAGTTGGAGCCCCTATTAGCTAGGGGAGATGGCAAGCTACCTACCAAGATTTGGGAAATGGAACACATTCAGTGCTATTTTCTATTTGGACCTTCTAGGCCCCCTCAATAAAAGTTTGAAGAGAGACCTAGGGAAGGACCATCTTTAACCCCTCCTAACAGACCAACTTCTCCAGTGGAATACCTAGATATGATTGCATTGGAGCCCAATGAGATAGTGGAGGATGCACTAAGGTGTTTATTGAAGCTTATGGGTCAAAATATGAGGAAGAAAAAATAAAATAACCCAAGCCAAGGTAGAATAAATAGAGTAGGATAAGGGGAAAGAAGTTGCTTTGGATCTAGTTCTCATAGCACCCCCACAGAAGAGAAAAGTAGAATTGGCATTGGTCCCAGTTGGGAGGAAAAATACTAAGTTGACCTTCACCCACCCCATGAGTGAGGTCAACTTGTTCAACAAGGAATACCCCATTCATGCACTCATTATCCCTAAACAATTTGTTTATAGGAAAATGTAGAATATTCCTACCTTATCCCATTCTTGGGCCCTGACCAAGACAATTAACATTGATGTCCATGACTAAATCAAGACATGGATATTTAATTTGATGAAGGATGAAGAATAAAGAAGGATAGTTGCCTCAGGTGCTTCAAGAAACACAAGAATGGAGGTCCTAGATCCTCTTAAATTAACAAAGTCATAAAACAATGCCCAATTCAATCCAGAGACAACTAGATTAGGGAGGTTGACAACCAAGAAAGCCATGGTTGGAATTGAGGAAATCACCTTTTAAAAGGTTGAGCCATTTATAGGATTAACTCTAGTTGGAGTATAGCAACTTGGTGAACACCCCATCCACGAGGAGGGCATAAAAAGCTTAGTTGATGCTCATTTAGCTAAGATGAGAGTAGGAATCAAAGCCATGAAGAAAAGGATATATAACTTGAAAAAGGATAAAAAAAATCTAGACATCCATGCAGTGTTATTAGTCCCAGAGGCAATGGTCAAAATGCTTGATGAGTCCTTATATGACATGTTTGATGCCTTGAAATCAATGAAGTTGAGGCAAAGTGCATTGACACAACATAATATGGTGGCTAAAGGTCTGATATCCCAATGTCAAGCTTCAAAGGATAAAATACTAGGGCTAATCAACATATAGGTTGGAAGGTAGATTCTTGGGTTTAAAATACTTAGTTTAGGACATTTGAATGCAAATCTAGGAATAGTTATTGACAAAGTCCTAAGTTTGTGTGTTTGGTCAAAATATCTAGAAAGACTTTTGAATGATGGTGAGGAACTAGTAGAAAGGATTGAACATCTCCTTGGGACCATGCTCACTAACCCTACATATCCTACTGTCTTAGGCATCATGAAATATGATGAGTTCAAGCACAAGGATACTTTGGTCACACAAGAAATAAAAATTAAAAGTCAAGGCCAAGTCCAAGCTGGGCTAAACAATAGTAAGATCCTAGACATGATCTTCAATGTAGGAGAAAGGATAATTGAGGCCAAGAGAATCAAGGAATCCATGGCCAAAAATGATAGAGAATTGAATGATCTAGCTGACAAAGAGGAAGAGTGTCTCCTAAAATCAGTTGTTAACTTGGAGCTAATCAATGAGCAACACTAAAAGGCCATAAACATTCTTCAATAGAAGCAAGCGAGTTCTTAGGCACAGAGCCCACCAATTAATTAATATTCTATTTTGTAAAATTATTGTAATATTTAAACATAGAATATTCTTTTGTAAAGGCATTTGCTATTTTGTTAGCATATTTGCCTCTAGATTAGTCCACTTGAAAAAGTAAATGTATTCTAGAATTGTAAACAAGGACAGTTGTCCTTATCTTTGTGGATGTGTAATCTTGTAACTGGTCAATATATTCCCTTGCCCTTCAAAAAAGGTAGTATTACCATTTTGTAAGAGAGATTTTTTAGCAAAAAATTTATACTTTGGAGCAATTAATATAAACAAGGAATACTGAAAATTTTATCCAAGTTTATTTGTGTCAATTATTTCATGATTTCTCTCTCAATTGTTGGTTCCATGTCTTGAATTTGAATGGTTTCATGAATTATGAATTTGCATCTTTGATACAGGGTTGATAATTTGTGATTATGCTAGATTAGTTGAATGATCTTGAATTTTATTCATTTCATTTGTTCTACATTAGGATGTGCCCATGCTATTTAAATGTAATAACAAATCTTTAAAGTAAATTTAGTTATTACTTGTGTTTCCTCGCATTATCCTTAGATGTTTGCCTGGTGTATAGTGATATCTGAGCTTATGTTACTTTACATTATATGTTGGTTAAATGCATGTTCAATTATAATTAAAATGTTTTCATGATGTTTGAGTCAAGGATTAGCAATCACACATTCTCTTTTTGCCCTACCCTTCTCTTTTGGTTCTTTTTTTTTAACCAAGTCACCTTAGTTTAAATCTAACTGTAAACATTTGTTTAGATTAGTCTTTAGCATAGATATATGGTTAAAAATCACTAATATTAGAATAGATATTTAAAAATTCACAAGGACCATGGTGGCTCTCGACCATCAATCAACATAAATTTGTGGAATAATTAATTTGTTTTACCTCTATTTCACCACAGGTAACTAGATTACCAAAATCTGTTGCTCATGTCATGAATTCTTAGAATTCTAAAATGAGAAGTGTTTTTTAAACACTAAGAACACATGTGATACATTTAGAGGCATCAATATGATGAGCTTTGTTGGCACTAGAAGGAGGGCCCTTGGTGAATTTGATGAATCTATGTTAATCTTAATATGTTTTGATCTAAGATTTGGTGTTATCTTTGCACTTTTGTGTAATTATTTGCCCATAATCATAAAGATAATTGATATTTGTAGTCTTTGACTCATATTTTTGCTTTCTTTAGAAAAAGATCAAATATCTTTGAGGTTAGATGCTTAAATATCGTAAAGATTACTTAAGATCTGAGAATCCATAGTATTTGAGGTTAGAATAGCTTGTTTTGATCAAAGGTTGGTATATATTTTATAAATATAGGTTTATTTGAGCTTAGACTCATAAAAATAAATTATATTTGCAAAATTGGGCATAAATTTTAGCTAAATTAGTTGAAATTTGATGCCCTTTGTTGTTCTTTACATATATCTTTACAAAATCAGCATAATGTGCAAATCTAAGTCCTGTTCTTTGTAAGGGTTGGTTTGACACATCATATTTCAAACAAGATCCAAAGATATCAAGCTAGAATTACCATAGATATGGACAAGATCACACTATGAAACAAGAGATCCTCTATTTGAGTTGAAAGTCCATAGGAAAGCCAGAAGGGACAAAGGTAGACGTAGGCATTCAAAATCTGTCAGCTTTACCACTTCAAGGTACCCCTACCTTAAACCTTCATCAAGGTATGGCTTGGTTTGGAAGTTCTCCTATCAATGTACAAGGTGCAATTCATGACCTCCCTTGCAATCCTAAAAAGTATTTGCCAACTTTTAGTCCTAGTGGTATTAAAATAGTAGAAAAACATGTTAAATTAGTTAATACTATACTAAGATTTTAAATGTAGTTCATGAGGATGTATCATGTAGGTTATTCTCCTTTGAATTCAAGGATGTTGTATATGAGTGGTTTTTAAACCTACCTGATGAATGCATCACCACCTGGGATGAGTTTAATAACATCTTCATTGACCAATTTGGTAATATCATCAACCCATGTGTCTTGTACCAGCAATTTACCATCCTGAAAATAGATGCCAATGCACCCATAAGATATTTCAATGCAAGGTTCCAAAATATGTACATCATAAACATTTATCATTATAAACCTAATCATGCCTTGGCCTTGGAAATCTATAAATATTCCCTTGATCCCATGACCTCAGTATTCATCAAGAGAGCTATAGGTCCAATGAACACATTAGTTTTAGCTTATGTTGAGGTTGTGATCATTAATAACCAAATGTAACCCTAGGATCAGATGGTCTACTATGTTCCTAACATCAATAAACATATGGCTACCTTGAATGTCTTTCCCAATAATAACCAAAATGTGTTTGCTCTCAACTAGTTCCTAAATCTGAACCAGTTGCCTTTAAGACATGTTGCTCCTAACCAAAATTTAGGATTCTTGAATCACCCTGCTAACAATGGATTTAATGCAACCAATCAAAGAGCCTTGGTACCAGCCACTAGTACTAATAACAACCAAGTCCATAATTTAGAATACCCAAAAGTGAGAATGAGTCCATTCTGAAAATGGTCTTAAAACTTAGCACTGACTTCCTTCAACTACAATAATAGGTTGGTAATACTAGGAAAACTTTTGATAATAACTTCTATTTTCAAAGATTCAATAGACCCAATAATAGGTTAAATAATGATAGTTTGCATAATAATAAGAATAATGAACCATCTTCTAAAAAAATACTATAGATATTAACGTTATTGATATTATTTTGCCTAATTATTGTAGGGTCCATTGTAATGCTAAGCATGGTGAAATTGATTGCATTGAATTTTGTAAATATTTTGAGGTATTTCAAGAAGATTTGGACACTTTTGAAGTAGTGCCTAATAAAGATAATGGTGCAGGAACCTCAGGATCCAATCCTATTGACCAAACCTTCATGGTGGAAACATTTAATTTCCCCTTCCAAGAAGATAATGAGTTTGATGATGTTTCTAAAGAAGTTCATGCCTTTTGTCAGTTCTTAAAGAAGGTAGATCCTCTAAGGAATATAGAACAAAGGCAACCTTTGACTACTTGTACTCCTCAAAACAACTTTGGTACTCCTTTGGATACCACTTTAGATAATAATCCAAAGCCTCTAAAAGGAAGTACCTCTAAGCCTGGTGTTGATACTTCCAATTATTTCAATAAGATTGGTTATAACATTATAGAGGACATGAAGAAAATTAAAGCTAACATCACCTTTCATGAATTGACACAAATCACATAGCAGAGGGATCTATTACTTGAATCTTTGTCCAAGAAGTCTAATAAGATGTCCAAGACAATAATGCAAATCTAGCTATGTATAAAGCTAAAACAAAATCTTCACATTTCTTACTCACAGTCAGAATGTTTGGTAAAAACTTGCATAATTTTTTGTTGGATTCTGGTGCCTCTACCAATATCATGCCTGCAGTTGTTTATAACCAACTTGGCTTAACCCCCACTAAGTCTGATAGGGTTGTCACCCAATTAGATAAGTCTAGGGTCAAGGTGGTTGGAGAATTATTAAATGTCTACATGTAGCTGGATTCTAAGCTAAGGGTCCAACAATTTATAGATATCCAAGCGGTAGATATATCTGATGCATATGAATTGCTTTTGAGTAGAGAATGGATAAAGGCTTTGAATGGGTATATGTCCATAGATTTTTCACACTTATGGTTATCTTGGAAGGGAGTTCCCAACCAAATTAAGGTTGAAATAGAGCTAAGAATGAAATACATAATCATTGAGTATAATGTTGTCAATGAAAGGGTCAACATAATTGATTCTAGTCTATGAGTTTTCATATTAGAAACTACCAAGATGTGTGATCCCAAGCCTTCTCATGTTGTGCTTGGATTATGAAAGTTGTGTTGTTCCCAAAATTTGTCACTTATTTTTGTGGACAACATGCCGACTATTTTGGTCCTACAGGCCAAAATGCTCTCTTTCTTTATCAAAAAAATGTTCTGAGCAATTAAGTTTTTTAAATAACTCAAGCCTTTTCAGTTAAAAAAATCATAGGTTCAATAGGTAGGCTTTCTCAAAGGGAAGTTCAAAATACTTAAGGCATTTCCTAAGTGTTTTAAGGATGGTTCAATGCTGAGGTTCAATCAAAAGACTTAATGATGGGGTTCAAAGAATTGGAATGAACCATTAAACCATCAAACCCTGCCTCTGAAAGGTTCAACAAGTTCAAAGGTTCAATGAATCTAAAGCTTCAATAGATTCAAAGAGTTAGAATGAACTATTGAACCATTAAACCATTGAACTTTGAAAGGTTCAAAGGTTTAACAGGTTCAATAAGTTCGAAGGGTTCAAAGTTCAAAGTTTGAGCAGAAGATTCGAGCAAATGAATGAAGCAAAAGATTCCAAAAAAAGGTTTAACCAAATGGTTAAAAGAATTGGTTTAATGATGCCTTGAGTGCAAAAAATAAAACTAAGTGAACGCGGCCCTTTAAAAAACATTGAATCATCGAACTGTTGAACTTTGAACCATTGAACTAGAAGAGTTCGAGGTTCAAGGTTAAAATTAGTTCAAGTGATCAGTGACGTCCCCATGGATGTCAAATTCAAGGTGATGGAATAACTGTTGATTTTTAAAAAAGAGCGCAAACCTGAGAACAAACTCAGTGACTAACCAAGAAAGGAGCTGAAGGTGCCAACAAAAAGTGAGAAAATAGCCCTAAGAGCTCAGATCACCAGGAAGAGACAAAATGTAGCAAGGAAAGAGGGAATGACTAAATAAAATATAAAAATATCTACAGAAGATTTATTCTAGTAGGTGAAACAATCCACCAAGTGGACCTTAGAGAACACACATTCAATGGCACGGCTTATTTTTCTTCATTAAGTAAGGTGAATGGACAGTCGTGTAAGCATCATAAAGAAAACCAGGCAACCCATGCTTAGGAGAAGACATTTGAGATGATTCAGAATGCTAAAGTTAAGGCTGATAACCTGTTCTAGCATAGCCCTTTCACAGAATATTCAATGCATTCAATGCAGCATGGGCCATTTCAGGAAAACAAGCACCCAAGTCTTTCTTTAGATGCTATATATTGTAATCTTTCATTTTGTAGAGGAGGGAGATCTCTCTATTATTAAGAAGTGAAGCTCTGCCCAAATTGAAAGGCATTCTTGAGACTTTGAGATTAGATTGTTAATCATATTTTGTTAAGTGAATGAGAAAGCAAGTGACCTTTCAGACTTTGTGTTAAAATAGCTTGTGTTATCTAGGAAATTTTTTTTGTCTTTTTTCTAAATACAGTCTTATCCATTTAATTAAATAAGCAGAACAAGTGGAAATAAGCTGGAAGATGTCTTGAAGCTGATTATGAGAGACTTTGTGTTGCCATAATTGTCTTCAGTCTATATTTTGTGTAAAGGATACTGGAGAGACTTTGAGCTCCCCTTATCCTTCGTAATCTTTTACTTTGTTGTATTTTTAGGTACAGACTTTGGGCTACACTTCATTCTACAGTTTTCTTGTCCTAAATTAGTGTGAGAAGCACTGAAAAACTTTGTGCTTTCATAGGTTTCATATGGTTATAGTTACTACCCAAGAAGAATTTTTGTTGTTTGCTAAATATCATTTTTGAAAAAAGAGAAGTGCCTTTAGTAATTACACCAGAATTCTCTTCTATTTTGTGAATATCATCTCTGAAAAAAGAGAGATGGATGGTATGATTTTACTCCTGAGGGTATTTTTAGTTTATATTAGTATATAGTAGTTTATAGGGAACCTCCCCTTGATGAGAGGAGAGATTTATCTAGTTATGATGTGGTAGACCTACACATTTTTCTAATTAAATCTCTTTATGTTGTAGTTGATATATCCATTTTGCTGTCAGTTAGTTGATGACAAAATATTTATCCAACAGTTTTTGGTGACTCCGCTAGAGAAGAACAAGCAATTTGAAGCCTCAAGCTTCAAATTGAAGTAGTTTCAGTTCTTTTCCATTTCTATTTCACACTCTAGCCAATCCACTATATATGTAAAGCCAGAGAGCTTGAGGTATTGTGGACCCTATATTTGAGTTGGTGCAGTTGAGTAATTTTGATCTTTTTCCTCCACCATCTCGCCTTCAGCGAACCAGGAGTTTTCCTCCTACTAATGTCAGGTACCCAATACTAGGAAAAGCTTCTCTTTCCTCTACTAGTAGAGCTTTATCTATACATATCCCATAGATATTTTTTATCTCTCCTTTCAACAGTCATATCATGGCAGCTCAAGGCCCCTGGGGTAATACTTTTAGTCTTCTGAATCTAACCCCACCTTTACATGAACTACCTCATAGTTCAAGAAAGAATTTTTCTAAGTTCTATGGTGATGAGAGAGTTCATTTTAATAAATATATTTCAGCCTTTTACATAGCATGTGGTGTGATAGGCATTGAATATGAAGACATAGTAGTCAGACTATTTGTGGAAACATTGCAAGGCACTATCGCAGACTAATTTTATCATCTACAAGCACAAACAGTGACTGATTGAAACACTCTTAAGGCTAAGTTTGAGGCTAAATTCAAACCTATAGAAGATACACATGCCCTGTTAGCTCAGCTTATGCAAATGAAGAAGGAGCCTGATGAACTCATGCAAGACTTCATTGCTAAATTCAACAAGCTGAGGAACAGGATTCCTACTATTGCTCAGTCGACACCTAAAAATCTTAAATGTTTCTTCATCAATTCTCAGTGTCTTGAAGTGAGTTTTCTAATGAGGTGGACTGGCCACATAGATCTTGTTGCATCTCAAATTTTAGCCACTGAGGTTGAAGATGATCTTATCTTGGCAGAAAAGATAAGAAGAGATCTTAGCAAAAATAAATCTTTTTCATCTTCTAAAAGTTTCTCTGCAGGCATCACTAATCCTATGGTGTAAAAGCTAGCAAATGAATTATTAGCCTTGAAAAAACAAATGGCCTAAGAGATGTCTGCTCCTCCTTCTTATCAAGATATACCAAAGAAGACGTTTTCTAACTAGTCATATCAAGGCAATACTACCAGAAATCAAGGGAAATTAAATCATCTTCCTCCCCCACCAAGGAAGCTTGCCATTGAAGTAGCACCAGCTAACTCAGTAGTTGGTTATCTTGAAGTTAAACATGATTTCTCTTTCTCAACTAAGTTGAACTAAGAAGATGACGTTGATCTCTTTGTAGAAGGTGAAGAAGAGTTAGCTGGCGACTCCAACATTAGTTTTTTGAATTATCAGGATAAAGCTAGAAGTAAGGGGGAAGTGTTTGATAGATCATACATTGTATTTATCAGGTCCCAAAACCAGTCAACTCAACAAGATGATAAGAAAAAAATAGCAGAAGAATCTCGACTAGTAATTTCAATTTATAAATGAGGGACTTCTCTGTCTTTCCAATCAAATGACCTGGTGAGCAATAAAAAAGTAAGTACCTCAAGCAATCCTTCACCTTCTACTTCAATCTCTCATGCCAATCTCACACCCAATAAAACTCATAATGATGGACTTCTTTTGTTCTTAGTTATTTTCAGTCATTTGATATAATTAACCATACTAGAAAGACCAAGATCCAAATGTCTGAGTTTGAATACTTATAAGCTAACCTTGAGCAATTGGATAGGTTAGTTGAATGCATCAAGAACAAAACTGTTCCTATAGGACAAATTATTTCGAAGGTAACTCATGATCCCCCAAAGAACACATCCACCAAAAATAATCTTGTCATTACTCCTCCTGTTGCCCCTAAAAAAATAGAACCTTTCTATATTTTCTTGTTGATAAATGGTCATAAGCTGAGCAACTGCATAATAGACTCTAGTGCCTCTGACAATGTGATGCCTGCCAAGGTGGCAGACTCTCTCGGTCTCACTCTAACTAAAAATTTTAGGATATGTTTCTCCATAGAAAACAAATAAGTGACACTTTTAAGACAGATCAAAGATATCCAATTTGCATTTATGGCCTTTCCAGATAAGAGAATTAAAATGATAGTCTTGGTGGGTGACGTTCTAGCTTCTTATGGCATTCTGCTTGGCTGAAATTTTTGCAAGGATGTTGGTGGAGAGTTGAGGATGGACCTATTTGAGGTGAGGATCCTTGTCAAAGGCATCATGCAAAGGCTACTTACTGAGGATTCAAAATATATTGTCACCCAAACATCAGCCCCTGAAGCTCAAATTCTATTTAAATCTTTAGGCATGAGTAATTACTTTCTATCTACTAAAGATGTTTCCATTTCAGTAGATGATTTTACTAGGTGACAATCCAGAAAATTCAGAAAAGACATCTAAAGAATTAGTAAGGCATAGTACAGATGAAAAAAGATCTTCCCTCTCTAATGAAGAAAAATTTGATAGAAGATCAGATTCTAATAATGTCTAGATTTTTGAATTTGATGGCAGCAATTCTTCTACTAGTTCTGAAGCTGGAGTTATTTTGATATCTCCTCAAGGAGATATTTTTTCCTACTCATACAAGTTGTAATTAAGCAATACCAACAACACCACTAAGTATGAATCTTTGCTATTCAGATTAAAGGCTGCTCAAGTTAAAGGTGTCAAACTTCTTCACGCTTAGGGAGATGATGAGCTGGTGGTTTGTCAGGTGATAAATCTATATCAAATCAAGAATAAAAGATTGTGATATTATCACAATTTAGTGTGGGATTGTCTTGAAATTTTTGATGCTTTCATTATTTCTACCATGCTCAGAGAATTCAACAATTAAACAGATTCATTGGTCATCTCTGCAACTCTCATGGTTCTTTACCAAGATTTCAAAGAGCACAAGTACACTATTGAGTTGGTCTTTTGACCAAGTGTACCAAATAATGTTGACTATTGGTAGGTATTTAATGGTGACAACCAAATCATTGTTTTTTTAGAATAGATGGATAGCTTTGAGAAGCTTCATTTTGAAGGTAGTGAATCTCCACCACAGGAATTAGCGCTTGAAATAAATTTAAAATTTGGCAAAAAAAAAAAAATAGCTCAAAGGGAATAAAATTCTCAAAAGAATAGTTTCTCTTGATAAGCTATTAGATAAGCATGATAGGTGTATCAAGAAGCCACAAATGGACTCAAAATCCTCCAAAGATTTTGATCAAATAAATTTGAGTACAGAAGATAATCCCAAAATAGTCAACATTGAGAATTGTTGCACTCCTAATGAAAAACTCAAATTCATTACCCTAATTCGCCATTCAATTGATGTTTTAGAATACTCTTATGATGATCTAAAATATCTCAGGCTTGAATAAATTTATCACAAAATTCCTCTCAAGATTGGTTCATTCCCTCACAAATAGAAACAAAGGCAATACAACCCCAGGATATCAGGCATTATTCTTTCTGAGATACAGAAAATGTTGAATGCAAGAATTATTTACCCAATCCATCATTCCACCTAAATTGTGAACATAGTCCCTGTGAGAAAGAAGAATATAAAAATTTGCCTGTGTATTGATTTTATAAATCTAAATCAGTCATCTTTAAAAGACAACTATCACCTACCCATCATGGATCAGCTGCTGCAAACAATGACTGGCACAGAGATGTTGTCAATGTTAGATAGTTTTTTGAGATATAATCAAGTAAAATTTGGTGAATTATACCAATATAAGACAAATTTCACTACACCTTTGGTACCTTTGCATATCACAAAATACCTTTCGGTTTGATCAATGTTGATGCCACCTTCTAGAGAGCGATGGATCTTGCCTTCAGAAATGAAATGGAAAAGTTCATTGTAGTATACCTTGATGACTTGGTAGTTTTTTCTAAAAATCATCTTGATCATGTGTATCATCTACAACAAGTGCTGGAGTGATGTCAGCAAAATGGTATTTCTCTTAATCTCAAGAAGTCAATTTTTGGGGTTATAGAAGGTAAACTTCTCAGTCACATTGTATCCTGAGAAGGTATAAAGATCGACCCTGAAAGAGTCAAATCCATCCAAGAACTTACTCTTCCTACCAGTAAGACTGTGATCCATTCTTTCTTTGGAAAGGTAATTTTTTACGAAATTTCATTCCTAAACTCACAAAAAAGACTCGCCACATTGTCAACATGATAAAGGGTAAAGCTAATTTCAACTGGACTAAAGAAGGCAAGTCGACATTTTAAGATATCAAGGAAGCTATCACCCATGCTCCAATCCTAGTTTATCTTGATTACACCAAAGACTTCATGATATACAGTTATGCTTCTGAACACACGCTTTCAGTTATTTTGGTTCAACAGAATAAAGAAGGTGTGGAGTCCCCCATATCTTTCATGAGTTTTCCTCTCAAAGATCATAAACTGAAATATTCAAACATGGAGAAGCATGCTTATGATGTGGTTAAGGTGGTAAAACACTTCTATTTTTATAGCTTGAACTCACACACTGTTGCTCTAATTCTTAATACAACAGTAAAGTCTATTCTAACTCAACAAGAGTTTGGAACTAAAAGGAGTAATTGAATTGCTAAAATCTAAGAGTTTGATCTTGTTATCAAACCTATGAAGTTTGTGTAGGGAAGAGGTCTATGCCAATTAATTATTGATAACATACCAGAAGAAGCAGGGCATGAAAAAATAGAGGTTGAAGACATGCCTATAGTTCTCTTTGTCACCACTATGAATGAGTGGTATTCTAATATTGCTCATTTTCTTACCTATAGTGAATGTCTTACTCACCTGTCTTGTAAATAAAATAGGATTGTTAAGTTGAAAGTTGCTAACTTGATCTTATGGGACAATGGTTTGTACAAGAGGAGCCTTGATGGGGTGTTTCTTTGTTGCGTGGATAAAGTGCAACAAAGCAAATTTTTGGAGTCTTTCTACAATTTGGCTTATAGAGAATATTTTTATATCCCTGTGACTACCCAAAAGATTCTACGAGCTAGGTACTATTGGCTTACTTTATTTAAAAATTCATACACTTGGGTGCGTATATGCGATCTATGTCAACAGTTCATTGGGAAAGCCAAGTTGGTTGTGCTACCTCTCAAGCCTATGGTAATTGAAGACCCTTTTCAGTAATGGAGAATTAATTTCATTAGCATTATAAACCCGTCCTCAAGTGTTGGACATGACTATGTTCTCACAGCCACAGACTATTTTACCAAGTGGGTGGAAGCCATTCTAGTCAAGCATGCTACTTCAAAAGTGGCATGTAATTTTCTCAAGAAAAGTATTATTTCTCAGTTTAAAGTCCCAACCAAGATTGTAATAGATAATGTAGCCTATTTATCTTCTCATAAAGTTACCTAATTCTGCTACTATTATGAGATTATCTTCTCCCACTCTTCTGACTATTATCTGCAAGAAAATGGTCAAGCAGAATCAAGCAACAAGAACCTGGTGACCATTATCAGGAAGATGGTAGATAACAATCAGAGAACCTGGCATAAAGTATTGCTTGACCCTTTATGGGCAGATAAGATTACACCCAAAAGGGTGATAGATATGTCACCATTTTAACTTTTGTATGGTTTAAATGCAAATATACCAATCACCTTGGAATTACTAGCATTAAAGTTGGAAAAGGAAGTAGAAGATTCAACTTTTGAAAGATCTATCGATAAGAGGATTATGTGCTTGACTAAATTGAATGAGCAACGAACTATGGTGGTGGATCGTATTACTGCACATCAAGGTTTGGTAAATAAACTCTTCAACCAGATAGTAAGGATTCATGATTTTCATATTAGAAATCAAGTCTTGTTGTGGGACAAGAGGAGAGAACCAAAAGGAATGCATAGAAAATTAGATTCCTTATGGAGAGGTCTATTTTTCATTCATCGATTAAATGGTGAAAATAGTTTATTGATGAAATATCAAGATGGAATGCCATTTTCACTACCTCACAGTGGGAAGCATCTGAATCACTTTAATCATTGAAGTATCAAATAAATCTAATTGTACATATGTATAATATTTCTTTGTTTTATGTTTTTCATTTATTTTTGGTGCCTTTCTTTTTGAGTAAGCATGACTCCATAGCCCAATGGCATAGATGAAGGCACTTAGAGTCTAGATTCTACTCTCTTCGATTGCTTCAAATCTCAACCAATGGAAGTTCTCCAACTGGAGCCAGCTGTTGTTCTCAAAATCTGTCACTTGTTTTTGTGGATAACATGTCGACCATTTTGGTCCTACAGGCCAAAATACTCTCTTTCTTTATCAAAATTTTTTTTGAGTAGTTAAGTTTTTTAAATAACTCAAGCCTCATCAGCTAAAGAAATCATAGGTTCAATAGACAGGGTTTCTCGAAGGGAAGTTAAAAATACTTAAAGCATTTTCTAAGTATTTTGAGGATGGTTCAACGCCGAGGTTCAATCAAAAGACTTAACGGTGGGTTTCGAAGAATTAGAATAAACCATTGAACTATTGAACCCTGCCTCTGAAAGGTTCAAAGGTTTAATGAGTTCAAAGCTTCAATAGATTCAAAGAGTTAGACTGAACTGTTGAACCATTGAACTTCGAAAGGTTCAAAGATTCAATGGGTTCAACGAGTTTGAAGGGTTCAAAGTTCAAAGTTTGAGTGGAAGCTTCGAGTGAATGGATGAAGCAAAAGATTCTAAAAAAAGGTTCAACCGAATGGTTCAACGACACCTTCAATGCATAAAAGAAAACTAAGTGAATGCAGCCCTTTACAAAACATTGAATCACCGAACCATTGAACTTTGAACCATTAAACCAAAAGAGTTCAAAGTTCAAGGTTCAAAGTGGTTTAAGCGATCGGTGATGTCTTTGTGGATGTCAAATTTAGGGTGATGGAATAACTATTGATTTTTAAAAAAGAGCACAGACCTGAGAACAAACTCAGTGACTATCTAAGAAAGGAGCCAAAGACGCTAGCAAAAAGTGAGAAGATAGCCCTGAGAGCTCAGATCACCAGGAAGAGACAAAATGTAGCAAAGAAAGAGAGAACAAATACAAAAAATCTAGAAATATCTACAAAAAATGTATTCCAGTAGCTGGAACAATCCACCAGGTAGACCTCAGAGAACACAAACATTCAATGGCATGGCCTATTTTTATTCATTAAGTAAAGATGAATGGACAGTCATGTAAGCATCATAAAGAAGACCAGGCAATCCATGCTTAGGAGAAGACATTTGAGATGATTTAGAATGCCAAAGTGAATGCTAATAACCTGTTCCAGCATGGCCTTTTCATAGAATATTCAATGCATTTAATGCAGCATGGGCCATTTCATGAAAATAAGCACCCAAGTCTTTCTTTGGATGCTATATATTGTAATCTCTCATTTTGTAGAGGAGGGGGATCTCTTGCTATTAAGAAGTGAAGCTCTGCCCAAATTGAAAGGCATTCTTGAGACTTTGATCTCAGATTGTTAATCATATTTTGTTAAGTGAATGAAAAAGCAAGTGACCTTTCAGACTTTGTGTTGAAATAGCTTGTGTTATCTAAGAAATTCTTCTTATGCCTTTTTCTTAAATACAATATTATCTATTTAATCAAATAAGAAGAACAAGTGGAAATAAGCTAGAAGATGTCCTAAAGCTGACTGTGGGAGACTTTGTGCTGCCATAATTGTCTTCAGTCTATGTTTTGTGTAAAGGATACTGGAGAGACTTTGAGCTTCCCTTATCTTTCGTAATCTTTTACTCTGTTGTAGTTTTAGGTGGAGACTTTGGGCTACACTTCATTCTATGGTTTCCTTGTCTTAAATCAGTGGGAGAAGCAATGAAAGACTTTGTGCTTTCATAGGTTTTTTGTGGTTATAGTTACTACCCAAAAAGAATTCTTGTTGTTTGTTGAATATCATTTCTGAAAGAAGAGAAGTGCCTTCAGTAGTTACACCAGAATTCTCCTCTATTTTGTGAACATCATCTCTAAAAAAAGAGAGATGGATGGTATGATTTCACCCCTGAGTGTATTTTTAAATTATATTAGTATATAGTAGTTTATAGTGAACCTCCCCTTGATGAGAGGAGAGATTTATCTCCTTATGATGTGGTAGACCTACACATTTTGCTGATTAAATCTTCTTATACTACGGTTGATATACCCATTTTGCCGTCAGTTAGTTGATGACAAAATATTCACCCAACAAGTTGCATTTTGATGGGGCTAGGTGTAAGGTTGGATCTAGGGTAGGCATAATTATAATTGACCCTATTGGTAAGAAGTATCATGCTTATTATAGGCTTCAATTTACTTGCACCAACAATCTTGTAGAATATAAAGCCCTCATCTTAGGTCTGTAGTAATCCATCAATAATAAAGTCAAAGAACTACTATTCTATGGTGATTTAGAACTAGTAGTGAACCAAGTGAAAAGAAAGTATCAATGCAAGTTGTCATACCTCAAGATGTATAAATTTAGAGTCTAGGATCTAGTGCAATGTTTTGTTGCCTTCAATATTGTTTCTATCCCTAGGGTAGAAAATAAAGTTGATGAGTTGGCATCTATTGTAGCTAATCGCATGCCAGATCAAGATTCACCTAACTTTAGTATTAAGATTTTACTTTGCCTTTATATCCTAGACAATGTTAACCATTTGTAGGTCTTTAGTGATGACCAATAAATCTTGAACTTCATGACTAGTTCAAGAGCATTCGAAGCTCAGATCATTGATGAGGTTGATAAGGAAGGCAAATTCGATGGAAAAGATAGTCAACTTAATGATAATAAGATACCTAAAGGAAAGATTTTATTATATAAGTTGTTTGATCAAGACAAGCTAACTAAGGTTTCTAAGATTCACAAAATGGAAAATATTACAATGTAATTAATCTTTGGCCTCAAGATCAACCTCAATTGGTTAACATTTGAAAAGCTTGCACTAGTGCTGAAAACAAGAGAGCCAAAGAGTTGTTAACAAAGTATAAAGATGTTATAGCTTGATCCTATGATGACTTGAATATCTTTTAGACAAGATTCGTCACCTATACTATACCTCTTAAATAAAGTTGTAAACCCTTTAGGCAGAAACAAAGCCTTGTGAACCCTATTTTAAAACCCTTGATTTTCAAGGAAGTCAAGAGACTGCTAGATGATAGAATTGTATTTCCCATTAGGCACTCTACCTAGGTGGCTAATTTGGTGCCAATCAAAAAGAAAAATGATGACATTAGACTATGTATCAACTTTATAAATTTGAATAAGGTATCTGAAAAGGATAATTATCCTCTTCCCTCTCTTGACTAGGTAATACAAATTGTTTCAAGTTCAGTCATGATGTCTTTTATTGATAGTTTTTTTAGAATACAACCAGGTGTTGGTTGACAAAGAGGACAAGATGAATATATCTTTCACAACTAAGTGGGGCACCTTTTCATACAAGATAATGCCTTTTGGACTGATAAACATAGGAGCCACTTTTCAAAAGGCCATGGACCATGCCTTCCAAGGCCTGACTGGTAAGTGTATTATAATTTACATGGATGACCTAACTATTTTTTGTAAGAATAGAGAAGACCATATCATACATTTATAGCAGGTGTTTGAAAAGTGTAGAAGGTATGGAATCTCTTTTTATCCTAAGAAAAGCATTTTTTGTGTCACCAAAGGCAAACTGTTATGAAAAGTGTAGAAGGTATGGAATGTGTATTATAATTTACATGGATGACCTAACTATTTTTTGTAAGAATAGAGAAGACCATATCATACATTTATAGCAGGTGTTTGAAAAGTGTAGAAGGTATGGAATCTCTTTTTATCATAAGAAAAGCATTTTTTGTGTCACCAAAGGCAAACTGTTATGAAAAGTGTAGAAGGTATGGAATCTCCCTTAATCTTAAAAAAAGCATTTTTTGTGTCACTAAAGGCAAACTGTTAGGCCTTGTCATCACTAAAGATGGAATTTCCATAGACCCTGGAAGAGTAGAAGCTATATCCAAAATAGAGCCTCTCAATAGTAAGAAATAATTGAAATCATATTTTGGTTAGATAAACTTTGTAAAAAAATTCATTTCTAGCTTTACAGAGATTGTCAAGACACTGAATGATATGTTGAAGAAGGATGCCAAAGTCCCATGGAATGAAGAATCCAAGAAAGCCTTTGAGGACATCAAATGTGCAATCAATCAAGCTCCATTCTTGATAAGTTCTAGATTTTTAAAGGATTTTTACCTCTATTCTTTCTCCTCTAATCACACTATTGTTGTTATTTTAACTCAAAAAATAGAAGGATCTAACCATCCAATTGCTTTTATGAGTACTAATTTGAAAAATTCTAAGTTAAACTATCCTTTGATTGATAAGCAAGTCTTTGCATTAGTTAAAGTTGTCAAGAAATTTAGGCACTACATTATTAGGAACAAGGTGCATGCTATTCTACCAGATCCAGCCACTAAGATAATGCTAAGCCAATGTGAACTTGGAGAATGAAGAGGTAAGTAGATGTCTGTCCTCCTAGAATATGACATAGAAATAAAGATTGCAAAACTAGTAAAGTGTCAAGATCTTATCCAAATGATTGCTAATACCATTCCTAAGCTAAGTATTATGCAAGTTGATTAGCGAAACTTCAAAGCTTATGAGTGGTATGATTTTATCATTCATTTACTAATCAATAGAACTTGTCCTACAAGATTAACCAAGGAGCAGAGAAGAGCTTTGAGGCTCAAGGAAACTCACTACCTCATCAAAAATGGAGTCTTGTACCAGAAGAACTTTGAAGGTGTGTACTTGAGGTGCATCTAAAAAGAAGAAGCTACTGAGCTAATGATCACTTTTCATGAGAAGTTAGGAAGTGGACATCCATCAAGAAGAACTACAGCCCATAAGATCCTTAGGGTTGGCTACTATTATCCCACCATCTTCAAGGATGCTCATAAACATGTAAGAGAATATCATTCAGATCAGATATTCAATACAAAGGAGCCAAAGGAAACAATGCCTTTAACACCAATCATGATTGAAAAACCCTTTGCCCAGTGGGGATTGAACTTTGTAGGGGTAATCAACCCAAACTCATCAGAAGGTCACAAGTATGTTCTAACAACCACTAATTATTTTACAAGGTGGACTAAAACATTAGCCTTCAAACAATGTAGAATAGAAGAATTGATCAATTTCTTAGAATAAAGCATATGCACTAGATTTGGGACTCCAATCTCTTTGGTATGTGACAATGGGTCAACATTCACATCCATAAAAATGATATAATGGGCATATGACCATAATGTTATCCTCAAGTTCTTATCTAATTATTATCCTCAAGGTAATGGAGTATCTGAGTCAACAAATAAGAACTTGATGAAATTCATTAAAAAGTTTTCTACAAACAAACCTATAACATGGCATAAGATTCTCAAGTATGCCCTTTGGGCAGATAGAACAAGAGTCAAGCACACTCTTAAAGCATCTCCTTTCTTGTTGGTATATGGTCAGGAGCCCATATTCCCCATCACACTTAAGTTGTCAACCTACAAGTTTATGAAAGAGTATATGGAGGAGGATCAAGAATTTTCAAACTCAAGGCTATTGGACATTATTTAGATGGAGGATGCATGTGAAAAGGCTTTTGTTAACTTTAGCAGGCACCAAACTATAGTCAAAAGGTAGTTTAACAAGAGATCAAAGATCATGGTGTTCAGACAAGGGGACTTGGTTCTTCTTTGGGATAAAGCATCTAAGCCTAAGGGCAAACATGGGAAGTTCACACCTCTATGGATTGGCCCCTATCATATTGTAGACACACTTAGAGATAACACTTTCAAACTCAAATATCTACAAGGAGCAAAGTTCACAGTACCCACCAATGGATAGTATCTCAAGCACTACTTCTTTATTGCTCTTTTTGGGGTCTTCATGGAGTAAATTGGTAAGATAATTAAAGTTAGTGTAGGTAGGTTAGTTTTCTTCATTTATTCCCTTCATATCCCTTATTTCTACATAAGCATGTATATATTTGTTTGCTTCCCTTTTGTTTCTTACTTTATTGCTTTCTGTTATGTGTTTGTTTTTGTTGTCCTATTCCTTGATCCTAATAAGTCCTTTTAGACATCCCTTTGCTCAGAGTTCCTTAGTTTGCTTGAAACTCCAGAAACTCATAAATGTTGGTATGAACCTCATACATGTGTTGACCATGGATTTGTGATAGGATCTTGATGTTATGATTTGTAGAAACTAATAAAGACCCATGAATAAGTTACCCATCCCATAAGACCTTAAATTTTATTTTCACCTAAACCTGGTTTCAAGAAGAATTACACATGTAGAATGGAAGATCAATCCATTAAGGTATAGGCATGTTTGCACTTAATAAACATTCTTGCATAGGATAAAGGTTACAATTATAGGTGATTATCTGAGGATCAGACACTTGACCAAATCCTTAAAATTGGCTACCCTGGTTCCCAACCTTTGTTGAAAACCTAAAAGACTCAAAAATACAAAAAAAAGAGCTTATTGCAAAACCAAACAACTTTTCAAGCAAAGGTGATTCTATTAATCTCTATCAGGGCTATGGATGCCTAAATGGTAGTGGAGTAAGGCCATGACTAGAGCCAAAGGCATTTCTATCAGGGATATAAATATCTGGCTAGCAGTAGAGCAATGATCAAGCCTTCCCCAAACTAGAAGCATGGTTCTTAATAAATATCTAAACATGCTCCAAATCGGTGTTGATGGTTAAAGGTATGAAACCTAGAAGTTGTCCCCTGAATCCCATGGCAAATAGTAAGTGGAGTCAAATCACACACACAACATGGTTATGTCTTGATGTTTGACCCTAAATCTACTAATGTAATATTTGTTTTAACCTTAAAGTATACTAGATAATGGCATTGATCAAATGGAGTGGATGACCTAATTGTTTGTTTGAATAAGAGTCTCTAAGTTCTAACATATTGCTATGTTTTCCTCAAAAGTTTTCATTTGTTGAGGTCAATATACCCCTATTTCTAAAAAATAGGTACCCTTGTGATTATTTTTAATATTGGCATTGAAAGCTTCATATCTTGCATTTTATTAAAATTTGAAAATCATCCATGCCTGATAAAACTAGCTCATTTTACTCATGGTTTTGTGTGAAACTTACCTAATGTTGCTAATAGTTGACTTTTAGGTCTTAAGTTATAGGTTTTATGGATCCCCTTTAATGGAACATGTTGATATTTTCACATATTAGTTATATCTAGGATTTGATAGCCTTTGGTCTGAAAAGTCTCACAATTGGATTCACTTGATAAAACCCTCCTTCAACAAACCCTAGCTTGAACCCCTAGTTCAAATTCAAATATTGGTGGGAGCACATTTAGTAGGAATGTAATTTATGGTAACATTTCAAATCTACTTTGGGCTTAAGCCCAATTTTCATGTTAAGGCTTGGTCATATTTCTTAACATGACCAAACCTTAACCTAAAAATCTGACTTGGTCCCTTTTATTTTTCCCCATTGTTTTTTATATTTCTAATGTGGCCTAATATTTATGTTGGTAGGGTCCTTTTATTTTTAACATGGTCCCCTTTATAATAAATTTAACCTAAAGTCCTAACACTAAGGCCTCGTTCATATTTATCAACACGATCAAGACCTTAGTCTCAAGGCTTTAGCCTAAGCTCCTTTTATTTACCCATGTCCTAACTTAAGCACTTTACTTCTTTGCAAATCCAAGGGATCTTGCTTCATCACATGAAAGGGATCTGACAGAGTGCAGGAAGCCTGAAAAAATCAAAGCTTTGATCCATCAGATCAATCGTGTACATCCATTCGGATTGAGATCGACGGTCTATGCTTCAGTGGAATTGAGGATCCAACGATGTGAAGTCATTGTTAAAAAAGCATGGGCCCCTCTATAAAATATAAATTTAACCTAAGTTTTACCCTAAGGTCTCATTATATTTGTTAATACAATGAAACCTTATGGTAAAACATAGGCTAAGTGTAAATATCCAAATCTTGATTAGACAATCTACACTGCATCATGAAGTTTGATTTAATGGAGCGAATGTAATGATGAAACATCAAAAACTTAGAAATCATCATGGAGCCACCATGTGGCACTCCCACATTCAAATATTTATAACAAAGGGTCCCACACATTAATTTCAACTAATGGCATGCATCTAACCGGATTATGATCAATGGTCTACATTGCATCATGAAGTTTGATCCAATGGAGAGTATCAAATCCAAGGTCCATAGGTCAAAAGGATTTGATGAGCTCAAAATTGACATTCTCATGACCATAATTTGATGTCCATGAGGCCTTCATTGACATCTGTGGGACCATCATTTTTAAGCCCATCAAACCTAGTGATTTATTAACTTAAATTTGACATTCTCGTGACCATCATTTGATGCTCGTGAGGCCGTCATTGACGTCCATGAGACCATCAAACTTAAGCTAATAAATTATTTGGCTTAGATATAAGATATACTCTAAAAATGTTGCTAAAATCTTATGGATTGCATTTCAGATCAATGGGACCCCTCGAAAGATGTTTACACACTTGAGAACTTTGAACTGCAAGTAATAAAATGATCTCATAGAATAAAATATATGCAGGAATGAATTTATCTAAGTCTATATATTAAGGTCTCCATTGCATTTGTTTGAATGCCATAAATCTTAGGCAAGAGACTTATATTAAGTCTTATTTTAAAAGGGTCCTTGTGACGTAGAACTTAGTTCAAATACTTTTAGCCTAAGGTTTCATCGTGTTTATTAATACACTAAAACCTTAGGTCAAAACTTAGCATTTGGTTCTTGTATTATTTTGACTCCTTTGGACATGTTCTAAGAACTTAAAATAAATATTTTAGCCCAAAGAATATGTTGTGTTTATTAATACAACATAAACCTTAGCCTAAAAAATATTTATCCATGGTCCCCTTTTATATAAATCACAAAAACATTATGCATAAACAATTTAGCTTAAAGTTTATTTCATGTGTAATAAACATGAAATAAACCTTAGCCTAAGGTATTTAAACTTACGTCCCTTCCTAATTAATGATGCTAATTAAATTTATCACCCTTTTGTAGGATCAACAACCTGCACTTCATCATGGATATTGATCGGATGGAGCAAAAAACCTAGTGAGTCTAAAGCATTGATCCCTCAGACCAATCATATGCATCCATTTGGATCAAGATCGACAACCCATGCTTGCTCATGAGGGGATAATTAGATAGAGCGTAACTATCAAAGACTTTTTAATGAGCCCTCAAATCCCCATAAAAATGATACATGGCAAGCACACATCCACTAAATAGAATGCAAAACCTAGAAGTCCAGCAAAAGTGCCAAGTGGTGCAACCACAAGCACTGACATAAAACAACCAATGATTCTTGAGCCCTGTGATCATGATCAACGGCCCGCATTGATCTCTTAATAAAGATCCAATAAAATGAAATAAAATTTGGATTTTTAAAAACCAACGACTAGTCCCTCAGGGTATTTATGAAAAATGCCATGAAAGTTGTCAAATGGATGCCATATGGGTGCCACACAAGCACAAAATGACAAAATTAGAGATTTTTTTTGCTTGAAAAACCAAAGGTATAAAGGCTTGGGTATCAATCAAATCTAAGAAATGAATGAGCCTAAGTCTAGATTACCATCACCATTGAAGCTTCAAAAAAACCCTAACATCCTTAAAAGCCCCAATTTGAGCTTGGTTTAATCACAATCAATCCAAGGAGAGTTCAATTACAAACTAAGAGAGAATAAGTGACCTAGAGGCTACTTGCAAATTTATTAAGTAGTTGTAACTTCCATAGCTATGGCAGCTCGTAGATAATAACAAAAGGACTAAGTTATACTTGACCTCAGACAATGAGGGAAGGGTTTTTTAAGACACAAACTTGGACACTATAGCCTTGAATAATGGGAATCAGAATCAGTTTGAACTCTTTTGGACCATCGTGGAATTGTAGGATCTAACCAAAGAGGAATAGAGGAATGCAACCATTCTGAGAAGATACAATGACCTAGTTTCCATTGAGATGGCCAACCTGCACTACATTACCACCAAGCCTGAGGTACTTCACTATATTGATGTCCTTTCCCCTCTTTTTAAAGATTGTAAAATTAAGAATGATTGGATTGTGCATGAATGAAGCTTTAAGAAAGTTGGATTCATTTCTCCCCTTGCCTTTGAAAATTACTATAATTTATGTAAACCCCAAGTAGACCTACCAACCATCAAAGAGTGGACTGGATAACACAATTTGAACATAATCCTTGCCCCATGGCTACTCACTGGAACCCAAGTTGTCTAGGACCCCATGGAAAAAATCCTAATTGTCCAATTTAGGGAGGGAATTAGGATAATAATGACCTTACATAATAGGTTATGCAGAGCCCCCTCTACCACACATATTGACCAAATCTGGGTGTCCTACGTCTATTTCATAGTTGAGAAAGGACTCACTCTTCCATTGGGTGAGATGATCAACATCCTCTTGAAGTCCCAATTTACAACCATCAAGAAGAAAATAAGCAAGCAATTTTACATGATGTCCTATCTATTAGATGCCCTTTGAGCTTCCACCCAAATCCCAACTATTAAAAATTGATCACCTGATGGGAGACCCACTATCTCCCAACATTATTTCAAACTTCACATTTTCAAATATAGACACAACATGCAGTTCATCTTTGATTGTGTTTATCCAGCCCTAGTGGAAGCCATCATAGGGATTCCAATGAGCAGGGTCAGCCCATTGATCAAGAAATATGTGGTATTAATATGAGACATTTGGTACTATCTTGATTACACCATCATAAATATTGAAGATACTTTGACATAGCCCTTTAGGTTACCCATTTATGTACCAACCAAGCTTGTAGAGCAAGAAGTGGCTTATCAAATTCTTCATAGTATAGATGAATTTTGTAGGGAAAAGAGGAAAGGCCTTCCCCATACCTTTCCATTGATAATTAGCATGACTATTTTTCAAAATTGGGAACATGTGAATGCAATTACCAGACAGAGGAACTCCTTCACCCTACAAAAGGATGATTTGAGGAAATGGGACCCTAATGGATTGGTCTCCAAGCATCTAAAGTCCAAGACCATAAACAAGGCATATGAGCACTAACCTAGTGTTCATGACCCATTCTCCGTCAGGGCCTCTAGTTTCCTAGAGGTATTAGACAAATTGAAAAATCACAACATCAAGTTGGAGCCTAGATTGGCTAAGGGAGATGACAAGCCACTTGGAAATATTTGGCAAATGGGACCCATGCAATACTATTTTCTACCTAGACCTTCTAGGCCCCCTCAAGAACAACCACAAATGGAAGGGTAACAGTCCCAAGCATAGGTTTCACAAGGTCATTGGAAAGAAAAGTTTGAAGAGAGACCTGGGAAAGGATCATCTTTAACCCCTCCTGACAGACCAACATCTCTAATGGAATACCTAGATATGATTGCATTGGAGCCCAATGAGACAGTAGAGGATGCACTTAAGGTGCTTGTTGAAGCTTATGGGTTAGAAGATGAGGAAGAACAAATAGAATAACCCCAAGCTAAAGCAAAGGAAATGAAGTAGGACAAGGGGAAATAAGTTGCTTTGGACCTAGTTCCCATAACACCCCCATAAAAGAGAAAAGCAAAATTGGCATTGGTCCCAGTTGGGAGGAAGAAGAAAAAGTTGACCTTCACCCACCCCATGAGTGAAGTCAACTTGTTCAAAGAGGAATACTCCATTCATGGACCCATATCCCTAAATGGTTTGTCTATGGGAAAATGTAGAAGATTCCTACCTTATCCCATTCTTGGGCCCTGACCAAGACAATTAACATTATTGTCCATGAAGAAATAAAGCCATGGATATTGGCTTTGATGAAGGAAGAAGAAGAAAGAAGGATAGTTACCCCAAGTGCTTCAAGCAACACAAGAATGGAGGTCCCAGAGCCTCCTAAGGTAACAGAGTCATCTGTCAAGGTCCAATTCAATCCATAGATAGCCACATTAAAGAGGGTGACAACCAAGAAATCCATGGTTAGAGTTGAAGAATTCACCTTTCAAAAAGTTGAGCCACTTGTAGGCTTAACTCCAGTTGTAGGATAGCATCTTGGTGAACACCCCATCCACGAGGAGGACATAGAAAGCTTAGTTGATGCTCATTCATCTCAGATCAAATCAAGAATCAAGGGCATGAAGCCAAGGATATATAACCTAGAGAAGGAAAAGGAGAATCTTGAGACCTAGGGAGTGCTATCAGTCCTAGAGGCAATGGTCAAAATGATTGATGAGTCCTTCTATGACATGTTTGATGCGTTGAAATTAATGAAGCTAAAGCAAAGTGCATTGGAATAGTAGAATATAGTGGCTAAGGGTCTAATAGCCCAATGGTAAGATTCAGAGGATTAAATAATAGGGCTAGTCAACATATAGGTTGGAAGGCATATTCCTAGGTTCAAAATAATTAGTTTGAGACATTTGAATGCAATTCTTTGAATAGTTATTAATAAAGTCCAAAGTTTGTGTGCTTCATCAAAATATTTAGAAAGACTCTTGAAGGACGATGAAGAGATAGTATAAAGGAGTGAACAACTCCTTGAGACCATGCTCACTAACCCTACACAACCCACTATTCTAGGCATCATGAAAGATGATGAGTTCAAACACAAGGCTACTTTGGTGACACAAAAAATAAAAATTAAAAGTTAAGGCCAAGGCCAATCTGGGATAGACAATAGTAGGATCTTGGACATAATCTTCAATGTAGGAAAAAGGATAACTAAGGCTAAGAGCATCAAGGAAGCCATGGCCAGAAATGATACAAAATTGAATGATCTCGCTGACAAGGAAGTAGAGTGTCTCCTAAAACTGGTTGTTGACTTGGAACTAATCAATGAGCAATACCAAAAGGCCATGAACATCTTTCAGCAGTAGCAAGCGAGTTCTCAGGCATAGGGCCCACCAACTAATTAATATTCCATTTTGTAAAAGCATTGTAATATTTAAACACGTAATATTCTTTTGTAAAGACATATGCTAGTTTGTTAGCATATTTTCCTCTAGATCAGTCCACTTGAAAAAGTAAATGTATTCTAGAATTGTAAATAAGGATAGCGATCCTTATCTTTGTACATGTGTAATATTTTAATTGACCGGTACACTGCTTTGTCCTTCTATAAAAGGCAGTATTATTATTTTTTAAGAATTTTTTTTTAGCAAAACTTATATACTTTGTAGCAATTAATATAAATAAAGAATACTGAAAAGTTTGTCCTAGTTTGTTTGTGTCAATTGTTTCATGATTTCTCTTTCAATTGTTGGTTCTATGTCTTCAATTTGAATGGTTTCATGAATTCTAAATTTACATCTTTGATATAGGGTTGCTAATTTGTGCTTATGCTAGATTAGTTGAATGATCTTGAATTTACTTCATTTCATTTGGTCTACATTAGGATGTGCACATGTTATTTAAATGTAGTAACAAACTTTTAAAGTAAATTAAGTTTTTACTTGTAATTATTCACATTATCCTTAAAATTTTACCTGGTGTATAGTGAGATTTGAGCTTATGCTATTTTACATTATATGTTGGTTAAATGCATGTTCAGTTGTAATTGAAACTTTGTCATGATGTTTGAGTCAAGGATCAACAATCACACATTCTCTTTCTGCCCTACCCTTCTCTTTTACTTTTTTTTTAACCAAGTCACCTTAGTTTAAATATCACTATAAACATTTATTTAGATTAGTCTTTAGCTTAGATCTCTAGTCATAACTTATTGATATTAGCATAGATATTTCAAAATTCACAAGGACCATGGTGGTTCCCAACCATTAATCAACATAAATTTGTGGAACAGTTAATTTGCTCTGCCTCTATTTCACCACAGGTAACTAGATTACCAAAACCTGCTATTCATACTATCAATTTCAGGGATTCTAAAATGAGAACTGTTCTTTAAACACTAAGAGCATCTGTAATATATTTAGACGCATCAATATATCTCTGAATTTTATGTGAATAAGTAAAGTGACAAAAATATAAATATTGGGTAGGTAAATATTTTTCAAATAATGCAATAAGCTTTGTGGGATTTTTACCTCATTTTGGTTTTCCTATGTTAAAACTATGTGATGTGCATTCTCTTTTATTTCATACATTATTTCAGTGTTATTACAAGTTATGTAATTAATTAGTTTATTTATTTACCTTTCATTCATATTAAACACATTTTATGATTCCTTCCACTGGTTATTTTGACAATTTTGAATTCAAAGATAAAATTTCAAAGGTCGACATTGGAAATAAAACTTCTCAAATATGGTCTTTGAACCATGATACAATCAAAAGGTGATAAAACATACATGCTCAACAATTTATACTTGGGCATGTAACCAATGTTCAGTGTCGAGTTGTTAAATCCATATACGTAATCTTTATTTGAATCTCCAACAATATCTCATCCAAAAGAATGGGATCCTTTAGATTTTATTTTTTTGCGAAAGAGGGTAGACATAAACATCACTCTTATTTGCATATACTTTGGTTCTCACCAACTCTTGAATTGTCAATGTTAGAAAATTTACAATCAAGTGGCAAACAATATAAATTTAAAGAAGAGACAATATGGACCTTTGATTTTAAAGAAGAGGCAAACAATATAAGCATATAAAGAGTGAATTTGTCACTATGTGTGTGTTGACTATGCATTACAAAGTAGTGTGCCATTAAATTATGCATTACGCCTACTAAAAATATACTACATGCGACATAATACACAATCTACCCAATAACAAAATGAATCATTAAGGACATGAAATGGTAGCCTTGTGTACATAAACATTAGTACCACCACCAATTAATTGTGTGTTTAGAATGTTGATAAAAAACAATTATGAAATTTGAATAGACAAAGAATTAAGATGGCTTATATTTTTAATTGGTTTTGAACATCATTATATAATAACATTATAGCACAGGCATTGATCACCCATTTCTTAAATCTTATAATTCTAACATTCAATATTTGAGGCAACATATTTATACTCAAACGTAAGACATGCAAGATACATGCATGACTTCCCTTTGCACTTGGGCATGTAGTCAATGTTAAGTGCAAGTTGTTGAATCCATATACAAAATATTTATCAAAATCTCTAACAATATTTCATCACAAAGACTTGGATCCTAAAGATCCAAATATTATGTGAAAGGGAATTATCATATACATCATTATTATTTGCATGTATTGTGTTTATCACTAACTATTTTGATTTTTCAAGGTTATACAATACACAATCAAGGTAGGCAACACATCTTACAACTACAAACATTGGCTACACAACTAAGAATAATACAATGGGTACCACTGCTTCTAAATAAGGTCGAAATGATATAAGAATAGGGAGAGAAGGTTTAATTTTGTGTGTGTTGACTATGCACTACATAATAGTGTGTCATTAATTTGTCCACTACACCTACTAAAGAATTCATGTGATGGGAAAATGAATTGTTAAGGTATTGAACTGGCACCCTCATGCACCTAAGTGTTGATACCACCACTTGTACTTTTATTTTGACAATGATAATCAAACAAAACAAAATTTCAATTGAATAATAACTAAAATGACTTAGTTTTGTGAAAGAAAAAAATATTTAACACATACACTAAGGGCACCAACAAGTTCTGTTGACAATTTTGACCTCAAGGGTCAAATTGTCACCACTATCATTTGAAACTTTGCATGTCATACTAGTTTGTCTTGTTTGAAAGTAGGTTATCTTGAAAATTACCTAAATTAATCACTTTAATATTTGATTAACAGATCTTAAGGTGGATTAGGTGAGTTGAAGTTTTGTCCTTCATTTGTCTTGTGCTTGTCTAGTCATTTTTTGGCCTTTTTGAGCCATTTTCAATGGTGAGAAGAGTTTAGAGTGTATTTATGAGTTTCATAAAAAAAATTAAGGTCATTTTATTTATACCATATGAATAATTAGGTTGATCACATTCTGGACTAATTTCATGACTCATTTGGATACAATTTTGACCTTTTTGTGACCTTTATGGAAGGTTTTGTAAGGTTTTGATAGTATATAATCAAGAGAAATATGAATTTAATCTTTATTCACCTTATAATAAATTTTAAATACTTATAAAAATATTTTATAGCATTTCAATCAGAGCTCTTTAGTAAATTTGGCTTTTTCAATGTAAAAATAAGCCTTTTTATTAGATCCATACAAGTTTTCAGAGGGTTTTTGTGTGAAAATAATCTCAGAGACCTCATTTAGTCCCACAAAGGTAATATAAATGGTTTGGAGGAGGTTATAGGTGAAAAAATGGCAAAAACCTACTTTGCTCCTATATCGACCTCTTTGGCAGCTCTAGAAGGACAGTTTTCAAATGTTCGATATAGAAGGAGAAGAGAAAGTTAGGATATTAAAATTTGACCATTATTAGGGGAAATGTTCATATTTAAAAATTTGGCATTATTTTTCATAATGATGGCCTATTATTTATGAACAATCACTAAGAGTGACAGTAGGTGACTATTGTCTGTGCATCTATGAGGGGTTTGTTCTTGCACCTATTTATCCAACTCAGAAAATTATGGAGAATAATGATTTTTATGATGATTCCTAAAATTATTGGATATACCTTTAATGGTTGTTTCATTGGATAATTCATTTCCATGAGGAAGTTTCACTTGAAAGAAAAGTGTCTTAATGAACAAGGTGTTTCAGTGAATCCTACTGCAAGTTTTGTTTTGTCTTCATGGTAGTTACTCTCATAGGTTTATAGTACTTAATTACTCATGGAATATCCCTCAAATTCATGGAGTTCATGTGTTTTTTTTGAGATGTGTCTCTTTGTCCATAATCTCTAAGTGTCTTACTCTTTGGAGAGCTTGTATGGTACTTGAATGATCTTCTCCAAGTCTGGACATCATGTTAGGTTTGAATGGAAATGATAATCCAGTAGTTACATTAAGGAAACAACATTAAACTATTGGGAGTCTTGAGTAATGAAATTAATGGTCTAAATATATATCTTGAGCAAGTTTCATGAAGAACTTCAAGCACCTACAGGCCTACAAGCTTACCAACCTACATTCATGAACACAAATCTATGCTAATAATTTCTTGACAATATGGAGAGATAGGTTAAGGATCATACACACTCAAAAACCTTGTTATAATTATAGAACATCATCAAGAGACTCAATTCTCAATGCACAGGCTTTGTAAAGAAGTACACAGTCTATACACACAAAGGACAAGTGTGAAGTAGTATATGGTGTTTGCCAATGAAGTCCTTATGATTGTGGAAGAGGTGAAAAAATTGTGCAAGAATCTCAAGACAAGGTGATGAAATGCAGATAGTCAAGAATCAAAATAGTTGACCTTCAAGGAGTGCACATAGTCAGTCATGAACTAGAGGTAGGGTACAAGGTAGACATGAGTGTTTACTAGTGTGAAAAGTGCCATAATGTTGAGTAAGCCATGTTAAATGCTTGAAATCATAAGACTTATGCCACCTTAAAGATCAAGTGACATCATTTATCAACATAAGGAATAACTAAGTATGCAAGTCTCATCTTGAAATGGCCACCTACAGCCAAACCAAATAAGCAAGCATAGTGAAGAGTAGGGTGACAAAGGTCTGAGTGTTGTGAAGAGGTTCAGGGGAGTGCAACATGAAGATATATGATCTGACACTAATATGGACCTATCATCTACTTAAAAAGATGATGAAGCATATTCAAATAAATTAATCAAAACATTACACAGCCATTTACTACTCACAAGCCTGCTAGTATGGGTGTTGAGATGTTTTAAATGTTTCAATGACAAAATTTCCACTAAAGAACATAGAGTAATGAAGGTAATATCTTAGCACATTTTGATTCTTTTTCTATCTTAAGTCAATTAAGGTGATTCAAGCTTAACTAAGCCTATTCAAAGCCTACATAATCTAAGGCTAAGAGCACAAAGGGGTTACTCATAGTGAGTAGAAAGACATTAAAAAGGAAGGTCATAAAACATCATAATGATAATGGATTAATCCTAAAGCATGAGTAAACCCAAGATATTAGAGATGTGATGGTTAGGGGCCACTCAATCCTTACAAACACTAAATTAATCATGGCTAGAGGTTTACCTACCTAACCAAAACTAAAGTGATTTGCTTGGTCTAAAGCCAGAGAATGAAGAGATTTGGTGGATGTTGTCAATATGGGAGGTTTACCTTAACTTCTCTGAATGAAAAAGTGATCTCAGAAAGGAACACCTCATAATGACTCAGATCCCTACATTACCTAATGCAAAAGGAAGATATCAAAACTCACTAAATATGCATCTACATCCAGGTTTGGAGTCTTGAATCATCATCCTCATGCCTGTGGGTTAGACAATGAAGATAAAGTAGCTAAGAGGGTGAATGTATACCTAAGAAACCTCGTGGAATCACTTTATGATGTTGTCAAATTTTCAATAGTGAAGTGGAGGAGAGTTCTCAATAGTCATATGAAGGCCTATGTAAGGAGATGTGAAATGAAAGAAATAACACAAATGCAATGGTGATAATGGATTGTGTTGGAAGATATGAGTAAGTATAATAATACATATGGTGTCCCACAAAATAGAATGAAGAAGCTAGGGGAGTGAAGGAAATAAGCTATTCAAGTTCCAATGCACTAAACCAACAAGACTATCAGCCTTCTTGCCAAACCAATTTGGAATTGGTTACTTGGTCCGAGCCAAAGGTGAGAAAGGGATTCAAAGAAAGTTGAGGAATGAGATCGAGAATTTCACTCTGAGTGAATATTGAAGAGTGAATATGTTTCAAGTTTGAAATCAAGGTTCCTTAGGATGATCAATTTGTCTTGCACCATCATATGTCCACTCAGTCCATACAATAGTCAAATCATGCTCACCTACAACCATGTGTTGAAGGAGTGAACTAAAGTGGCAATGCATAGAAGAAGTTGGAAGTCTTAGTAGATACTTTAAAGTGAGTGAGTCATGGATATCCCTCAATCAAGGCTCAAGACCCTATGCAAGTATCCATGACAACTCAAACATCTTGAGAGACAAAGTACGAAATAACTCAGTCCTAGACTTTGTGAGGAACAAACAATGCAAGAGGTTAATCACAATGACAATGAAAATAGGCCTTAATACACTATGGTAAGGATGTATCAAGTTGGAAACATGACCAAAACCCAGAGGGATGAAAAAGGTCTTATTTCTTCATTTCATGCAAATCTCAAGAAACACTTATAGCCACTTATCCTTGACTGAGTTTTGGCTTATATGGTGAGTAATGAAGGCAAGGGTAAAAAGTAGGAAACAAAGTTAGATGTGTTGTTAGAGAAAGAGAGTTAAATCATCCTTTTGAAGAACATCAAACACTTGAGGGTTCTTAAATAAATTATTTATTAGAATATTGCAGTCCAAAAATGCCCTAAATAACAACATATAGCCATCATTTGGCCTAGACAGTGAAACACTCAAGCTTGACGTGGAGGATGGGTGAGGAGAGAATGAGGTCTATGAACACCTTATCAAGGTGAAAATGACATCTAAATAGCATAGGGGTCACTTCATGATTGATCATATCATGTTGAATAAGCCTCGCTAGCCAAAGTTCCACCCAATTCCATGACCCTACAGTCGGGTTATTGTTTTGTGTTGTTCTTGATCATATGAAGAGGATGAATGCAAATGACTAAATGAAAATTGAGAGGAAAGATGAGGTGATAGGAATATGGAATACACATTCATGGGAATGGAAGATGGTGATGTAGCTTTTCATTTCTCATTACTCTCAACACACAGTCATGAAGTTAGAAAGAAGACTCAGAGTGGTTTGAGTTCTTAATATGACATTGGGGTGTATAAGGAGTGACTCTTATGCTTAGAGTTTTTCTTGATCATAAGGTCTTCTTACCATGTTTAGAAATAACTCAAGACAAAAGGAACTCCAAGAGGTTTATGGGAGCTTGGATTATCACAAGTACACAATCTAAAGCCCTTAGACATCCACCTATAGCCAAGGTAAGATGTGGACTCAATTTCAATAAACATGTTAAGTGTGAGAAGTTGGCATTAAAGTAAATAAGGAAGATGAGAATTGGGAGGATACCTAAAGAAGCTGATGAATTAGTAATGTAGTAAGTAGAACTCATTGGTCCATGGAATAAAATATAGTCATGTGATCCATTCAAAAGCTAAGAAACTTGTAAGACCACCTACAAGACTAGTAAAGCAAGAAATGCTTGAGAGACCCAAAGGGTCATTTAATGACCATTTCAGATTGCCAATGGATTAGGGGGTCTTTTTTCATTATAATGGAGGTCACATATCCCTGATTAAGTGTTCATTCCAAGCAAAAAAGGGCCAAAATACAGAGCTAGGGTCAAAAAGGATGCTTTGACAAGAAACCCTCACTCTTAGCCAAGGAGGTTGTAGAGGGTATAGAGTCAAAAAGGGATGAAGGAGAGAATAGGAGAGTTTAAAAAAGAGTGTTTCAGACATTTTTGAAGCATTGGAACTCAAAACTAAGGTTTTAGATGTCAATTCTATCTTTTTTCTCTCCTAGGCCTCACAAAATGTAAATTTTACGCCCAAGGAGGTCCAACTTTTGCTTGGATATTTCATAAGAATCTACATGTTAGGGAATAATCTTAGGGGAAGTTAAGTACCCCTATTCCCTTGCAAAACATGGAGAAAATATTTTATTAAAGTCCCTATCCTTTATGAAATATCATTAAGAAGTCCAAGTAACCATAGGCTGCCTAAAAAACCAATTTGTAGAGATGGTCTTAGAAACCACCTAAAATGCCACAATTTGTTCCTAAAACCTACCATAGGTTGTATCAGATCTCAGAGGATCCTCCACATGTGTTTTTTCTATACCTTCACTTGTATAGAATAGTATAAAAACTATACTTTTTCATGATTTTGAGCTAAAACAAAGGTTCTAAAGAGTGTGGAATGATTCCAATAAATGGGGAAGGTATTTTAAGACTTGTTTTACTTGTCCATGTTAAAAAATTTAGGGGAAATCACTCATAAGTGCCCAAACCATTCAGATCTTTTGGGCTAGTTAGAAAATTCTTCAAAACGGCAAGCTTGCCAATGGCCATTTCAAGGTTCTTGTACATCCACAGTGTTCCAGACCACCAAATTTGACATGGATCATGGTGACAGCATGTGTAAATAGAATCAAATGTTTTTTGGGATTTTCACATGTGTGGGGGGTCTAAGGAGCAATATTTTCACTTTCTAGGCCTAGGATGGCTAATTAGGCCTAATTTGATTGAAAGAATGTGCTAGAAAAGTCACTTGCACTCAGAGTTAGGCCACCAAATTTTATGTGGAGATGTAAGGGTATAGAGGTATTTGCAATAGTTTTTGTTTCTCATTATCATCTCCATATTCTCCTAGACAAGGAGATTTGCTAAAAAAAAAATGCTACAAAGAAGGGGTGCTAAAAAAAGAAAAATAAGCAAAATGATGTCTTTTGGACTACTTGATGGCTCCAAGTGCCTTGTTGAATTTTTGATGTCATGCTTATAATCCATCCATAGTAGAATATTTCTTGGTCCAATGGAAAACTCTTCTTTCTCTCTCCTTTGTTTTTTTCTCATAAGGAAGAATTAAGTGTTTTCAAGTACTAAATGATGCAAAGGAGTTTTACAAAGGCTTTTCAAGGTTCCCCCTCACCTTACACACCACATTCAAGTATGGAACAAGTAAAATTAATTTTGGAGAAGGTTTCAAAGGTTAGAAAAGGTCTTTAGGACTCCAAAAAGAGTTTCTCTCCTTCCAACGCCTGGGGTGTGGAAGAAGTCAAAGAAGCATCAAAAACCTTATAAGAGTCCAATAAAGGTATGAAAACCTCATTAATTATTTAAATAAGATTTAAAATAAATACTTTATTGATTCATGATGACCTACTCTCAAGGATCAAGGCCTGTTTTTAAGGAAATGACTTCTTGACCAAGGATATAGGGGTGTGCAAACATAGATTTAGGAGGTTGTGTTGTTCAAAGACCAGAAATGAATGCTCATAACTCCTTCAACTTCCCAAATATGTCTCACATAAATATATATGCCATATTCCAAAGGTGTATGAAGGATTAAACAAATAATGTTACATTGGGTTTCAAGAAGGATTAAGAAAAGGTCATATTTCTTTGTTTTGGGGGATCTTGTCTCCTTCTCTCCTATATTTCAATTCTCTATATGTAAGCCAATTTTAGGCATTTCAAAGGATCCTTAAACTGAGTTGTGGCAAGTCCATGCTCAAAAAACACTTGTACTTATCTATTTTGAATGAGTAAAACATAATTCATGCCTCCTCAAAGCTTGGTTTAGTGTATTTTCATGGTTTGTTGATAGATGACAATGATAGTTCATGTTTCCTCTCATCTTGTCCTTTCCTCTTTACCTATTTTCAGGTGTTATCTCATCCTTACAGGTTGCATAGTGTGCTCTAATCATCTTGTATGTTTGGAAAGTGTGAGATTTCCTTAGTGTCTTTTAGAGACCTATTGGTTAGTTGTCTTAGATCATCCATTAAGTTGAGCCTCTGTGTGAAACATTGATTTATGGATAACTCTTATATGAGAAGTGAAATCAGGTTTATGTTTTTATTCATCCTTTTAGTGCATTACACAAGTGGAGGTCATATGTTGGTGTATAATGCTAGTTAGATAGGTTTTCCTTTCAGTTTACCTTCCTCCCTTTTTCCTTGCAAGCTGGTAGTGTAGAGTAGGGATCTTAATTGATACATCAAGGGGAGTTAGCCCCTAGAATATAGAGATTAAATCCACCTATTAGGCCACCCACATCGTAGGATTGTCTTCATGTTACTTCAGACTGTGAAGGCCTAGAATTATCTTCACAAGGGTGCAAGTCTAGTAGTCAACAAGTTCAACATATACTTATCAACAACATAAATACGAGTAGTGATATGATGCATTTTAAACTTGTAACTTCAAAATTGGTGATAAGGATTGGTTTTAAATTCAAATATAAAATTTCAAAGGTCCACATCAAAAAATAAAACTTCTCAAATATGGTCTTTGCACCATACTACAAGCAAAAGTTGATAAAGCATACATGCTCAATAATTTATACTTGGGCATGTAACCAATGTCCAGTGCTGAGTTGTTAAATCCATATACAAAATATTTATTTGAATCTCCAACAATATCTTGTCCAAAATAATGGGATCCTAAATATTTAATTTTTGTGTGAAAGAGTGTAATCATAGGCATCACTCCTAATTTGCATACGCTTTGGTCCTCACCAACTCTTGAGTTGTCAATGTTAGAAAATTTACAATTAAGTTAAGTGGCACATCATACAAAAACTAAAAACATTGGTTACATAACTAAGCAACATGATATGGACCATTGCTTTTAAACAAAAGGAAAATAATCTAAGCACATAGAGAGTAAAGTTGGCATTGTGTGCATGTTGACTATGCATTACAAAGTAGTGTGCCATTAAATTGTGCACTACACCTACTATAGATAGACTACATGCGACATATTACACAATCTACCCAATAATAAAATGAATCATTAAGGACTTGAAATGGTAGTTTTGTGTACCTAAACATCAGTATTACCACCAATTACTTGTGTGTCAAGAATGTTAATCAAAAGCAACTATGAAAGTTGAATCAACAAGGAAATAAGATGACTCATATTTGTAATTGGTTTTGAACATCATTATATAATAACATTATAACATAGGCATTGATCGACTATTTCCTAAATATTATAATTTTAGCATTCAAGTTTTGAGGCAATATATTTATACTCAAACTTAAAACATGCAAAATACATGCTCGACTTCCCTCCGCACTTGGGCATGTACTCAGTGTTCAGTGCCAAGTTGTTAAATCCATGTACAAACTATTTATCAAAAACTCCAACAATTTCTCATCCATAAGACTTGGATCCTAAAGATCCAAGTCTTCTGTGAAAGGGCATAATCATATACATCATTCATATTTCCATATATTGTGGTGTTCACTAACTATTTTGAATTGTCAAGGTTAGAAAATATATAATCAGGGTAAGCGTCACATCTTACAACTACAAACATTGGTTACACAACTAAGCATAATACAATGGGTATCATTGTTTCTAAAGAAGGGGGAAATAGTATAAGCATAGCGAAATAAGGTTGTATTGTGTGTGTGTGTGTGTTGACTATGCACCACACAATAGTGTGTCATTAATTTGTCCATTACACCTACTACATAGAAGTCGCACGATGGGAAAATGAATTATTGAGGAGGTTAATTGGTACCCTTGTGCACCTAAGCATCAATACCACCACTAGCTACTTATGTGTTGAGAATGCTAATCAAGCACACTTACGAAATTTAAATCAACTAAGAACTAAAATGACTTACTTTTGTAATTTTTTTTATATTTATGTAACACATACACTAAGGGTACCAACAAGTTCAACATATACTTACTTATCAACAACATAAGTATAAGTAGCAATATGATGCATTTATACTCGTAACTTCAAAATTGGTGATAAGGATTGATTTTAAATCCAAAGATAAAATTTCAAAGGTCCACATCAAAAAATAAAACTTCTCAAATATGGTCTCTAGACCATACTACAAGCAAGAGCTAATAAAGTATACATTCTCATTAATTTATACTTGGGCATGTAACCAATGTTTAGTGATGAGTTGTTAAATACATATACAAAACCTTTATTTGAATGTCCAACAATATCTTGTCCAAAAGAATGGGATCCTAAAGATTTAACTATTGTGCAAAAGAGTGTAATCATAGCCATCACTCATATTTGCATACACTTTAGTGCTCACCAACTCTTGAGTTGTCAATGTTAGACAATTTACAATCAAGTTAAGTGGTACATCGTACAAAAGATACAAACATTAGTTACATAAGTAATCAATAAAATATGAACCATTACTTTTAAAGAAGAGGAAAATAATCCAAGCACATAGAGAGTAAAGTTGGCACTATGTGCATGTTGAATATGCATTACAAATTAGTGTGCCATTAAATTGTGCACTACACCTATTATAAATTGACTACATGCAACATATTACACAATCTAACCAATAATAAAATGAATCATTAAGGACTTGAAATGGTAGTGTTGTGTACCTAAACATCAATACTACCACCAATTACTTGTGTGTTGATATTTTCAAAAGCAACTATGAAAGTTGAATCAAGGAAATAAGATGAATCATAGTTGTAATTGGTTTTGAACATCATTATATAATAACATTATAACACAGGCATTGATCGACCATTGCCTAAATATTATAATTCTAGCATTCAAGTTTTGAGGCCATATAATTCTACTAGAACTTAATACATGCAATATACATGCTTGACTTCCCTCTACGCGTAGGCATGTACTCAGTGTTCAGTGCCAAATTGTTAAATCCATATACAAAATATTTATCAAAAACTCCAACAATATCTCATCCAAAAGACTTGGATCCTAAAGATCCAAGTCTTCTATGAAAAGGCATAATCATATACATCATTCATATTTCCATATATTGTGGTGCTCATTAACTGTTTTGCGTTGTCAAGATTAGACAATATACAATCAGGGTAAGCGGCACTTCTTACAACTACAAACATTGGTTACATAACTAAGCATACTATAATGGAAACTGTTGCTTATAAAGAAGGGGGGTTATAAGGGGGAAATGGTATAAGCATAGGGAGATAAGGTTGTATTGTGTGTGTGTTGACTATGCACCACACAATATTGTGTCATTATTTTGTACATTACACCTACTACATAGAATTCGCATGATGGGAAAATGAATTGTTGAGAAGTTGAATTGGCACCCTTGTGCAACTAAGCATCAAACCACCACTAGTTACTTATGTGTTGAGAATTCTAATCAAGCACAGTTACAAAATTTGAATCGGCTAAAAACTAAAATGACAGTTTTTCAATTTTTTTTGAACATCCTTATATAATAGCATTATAATATAGCCATTGATTAAAAAATTAGAAATATCAAGACTACCAACACTCAATATTTGTGGCCACATATTTCTAATTGAAATAAATATGTAATAAATGCTCAAATTCCATCTATACATGTGCATGTAACCATTGTTTAGTGTTGAATTGTTGAATCCATATAAAAAATATTTATCTAAACATCTAACAATCTCTCATCCAAAAGACTTGGATCCTAAAGATTTCAATCTTGTGCAAAAGGGTGTAATCATATACATCACTTTTATTTGCATATGTTTTAGACTCACCAACTCTTTCAAGTTGTCAAGGTCAGACAATATACAATCAAGCTAAGTGGCACACCCTACAACAACTACAACCATTGTGTATATAACTAAAAAGAAACACAATGGGAACCATCATTTCTAAATAAGGGGGAAAAGATATAAGCAAAAACAATGAAGGTTACACTACAAACGTTTTGACTATAAATTGTTGATGTGGGATTTATGCACACCATAGAATGTTATGAGGTAGCCTTTAACATTTTAGGATTGGTAAAAATATTCACTCCAAGGCACGAGTTGAAATAATCTTTTGGTGAAATAACAGTGCACAATGGGTTATTTACCTTATTTTAGACGTATGGAATCTAGAAGAAACCAAATTCTACTTGAGATGGCTAAATGGGTTCTAACCTAAGATGGACTGGATCAAAAAAAGGTATAAGAGGAGGAAAAGTACGGTAGAAAAGAGAGTTTGTGAACCAAAGACAAATGAAAGACTTCTAAACTAGATTTTGCACTATGAGTTGGACAAGTGATTGAGAACTAATGTCTGTTGCAAGTTACTATCATCACACAAGTCACACAAACACAATTAGAAGTCCAAAGAAATAAAGATAGTAAATTTCATTGCTTATAACCAAAAGTTGCTTCCAATATATGATTGCAATTGCACATCTTCAAATGAAAATTATGATTAATAAATAGGAAGCATTAAAAATAACTACAACATAATATGAATAATTGTATTGAAAAACACTTCTACACAACTCAAAGATTGATAATACGAGAATGATGGAAATTTTAAAATAAATCACAAGGTTTGAAGAACAAAGAATGCACATCAAGACAAACTTGAAGAATAATCCACAAAATTTCTTATTCACCTTAATATCCAAAATTATTCTCCCTTTAGAATAGATAGGTTACAAATATATATAGACTTGGGAGGGTTCACCTCATCCTCTGAACAATCTGTAATTTTACATTTCCAATTATAGACTCAAGAGTTACAATTCATGCACATACAAGATATTCATAATACAATTGACTATATATATATATATATATATATATATATATATATATATATGGATTATAATGTAACAAGACTTGAGTCTTTGTAAATAGAACAATCTCTAATTTTACATTTCCAATTATAGACTCAAGAGTTACAATTCATGCACATACAAGATATTCATAATACAATTGAAAATATATATATATATATAAAACAAGACTTGGGTCTTTGTTCTATTTACAAAGACTCAAGTCTTGTTACATTATAATCCATATATATATATATATATATATATATATATATATATATGGATTATAATGTAACAAGACTTGAGTCTTTGTTCTATTTACAAAGACTCAAGTCTTGTTACATTATAATCCATATATATATATATATAGTGCCAACTTGGCACTACTAGAAGAGAAAGACAGCTAAAGGAAGTTGAGACTTTGCATGTAAAGAGTTAATTGAAGAGGGTCCAGGAAGAATATGCACCACTTTGTGAACTGAAACTTAAGGTCGAATATTTTTAAGAGGTACTGGTAATGTACTTTGTGTTCTAGTAGTAGTCTCATTGACATCTTTAAGTTGTTCGTATAATGCATAGGCATGTAAAACTCAGTGTTTATAATAACAAATCGAGAATGGATGGCTTGAATATTTATATGATTTCATCCATTAACCTTTTGTGTTTAGCGTTTAAAGTTTTAAATTCAACTCTGAGGGCCTCTAACTTAATAACCTTGTTTTTTGCAAAATTAATTAGTTGAAAAATCTCTTCACTAGTCTTATATGTTGTGCCTTCTACTTCAATCTTGAATCTTTCTGCAACAGCTCTGAGAAATATTTCAAAATTGGACATATTTACTAATTGCCTTGTAGAGGTAATCACACAGGTGACCCTCATATCCCTCAATATTTTTATAGCCTCTCTTGGCTCACGAACTAGGCTATCAAGGCCTTCATCTATTGGTGTCAATTGAAGTCATTGTCTCTTTTGGAAATCATATAATTCAAAGCCCACATGGCTTCCTAGATGGTCATTAGATTTAAATGATTATATGCACTATTTCTTACACAAGATACTAGAAAGTTAAGCCTCTATTTTTAATTCTTTAATTGATACTATAAATTTAACACCCTTCCCCAATGAGGCTGGGACTCACCCCTTGAAGTCCTTATTGTGTTTGTGATATTATACAATTTTTTTGTTGCGCTCTGAACATTCACCACTCTTTCTCTTAGAGCATGAATAATCTACCTCTATAGAAGCCTTTGTTTATCTTGGTCTTGGCTCATCTACATTTATTTCATGGTTTCCCTAGTTGAGTCCACAGAATCTCAAAAATCCTCTTCATACTCAACAGGGTCATTGGGGTTCTTTTTTTGTTTTTTTGCTAAGGGGACTGCGTTTTCCCTTTGCTCCAGTATTATTTCCTCCCCTTTCATGTTTATTGTCTTTCTTTTCCTAACCCTCCAAATAGTGTTAGTTTGTTTATCAAAGTGTGTACTTATTGTTGATAATTTTGTGAGGACCAAATCCATTCTATCATTTTTTCGTTCTTGGGACTCTTTGATCGAAGAAGAGACAATGAGTTCTCCTTATTCTTTAGGATGAGTAGCCTCTGTAGAGGTGGAAGGTGGGATGGATCCTGGTAGAAGCATTGAGGCACTTATTTGTATGGGCAATTGAAGAGGTGGTTGACCGACCCTACTCTATCTTGAGATATCTCTCTAGGGGGTAGTCTCTACCACATATCGTGTCTGCCTTGGAATATTTAAGATTGACATAATGGAAGACTCGGTCTGAGTGGACTGAAGAATGGACAAGTCTAATTGAGTAGATGGCCTCGAGGGTATAGGTGTGCTCGGGTATCAAAAATGGAAATAGACACCAAATTTCAAAATGAACCCTCATATGGGATTGGGGCATGGTTATTAATGTTGTGGTTGAAAGAATAAAATAATCAAAGGAACTAGAAGTTTGTTTCCTAGTTTCCTCAATATTGGCATGAGTATACAATGGCTTAGTTTTTAAACAATATTATTGTAATGACTTATATGGAGAAAGAGGTGCAATAGTTAGACTAGTAGATGGCAAATTAACAACACTAGTAAATACAATTGTAAGGGAATAGGTGAAAGAAGACACTACCTTATTAAGAAGCTGACTTTATTCTTCAATAAGAACATTTTCATCTTATGTGGAGATTGGTTTGTCTTCTTCTTCCAACAACTATGTGTCTACCAATCTATCTTCTTCTTGCCCAATTTCTTCAAATTAAATATCCTCTACCAATTGTTTCAATTTTAACCCTTTGTTCCTCTTCCTCCATAGTTCATGGTTCCTCCTCTTCCTCCTAACTAGCATAATCTACCAATGAGATTGCTTCTTTATGTTCTTCCTCAGATTCATCACAAAGAGGACCTCCACGAATGAATAAACCCTATGTTGGTCTTTCCTCTACTTGGGAAATCTTAAGATAGACTAGAAGAGTTTTGGGCTTCCTCTGATAAGTAGCAATGGGTGGTTGAGTGGAAATGGGAGCTTGCCTTGAAGTGGATGGAATGGAAGATGAAGGGGCTTCAGTAGTGGATGGAAATGAACCACATGTCATAGGTGGAGATGAAGTGGAAATGGAAGAGGTGGTAGAAGATGAAATGGATGGGAAAGCTACAACAAATGAAGGTGGAGGCATTGAAACTATAGGTGCCACTAGTGGAGATGTTGGAGGTGATGGGGGTGCTACTGTGGATGGCATTGCTACAAAAGAACTTTGCAAAAAATAAAAAAGACTTGTGTGTTGAATTATAGTCAAAGGAGGCAAAGGTGTCAAAGAGATTACTCGTGCTTTCCCACCTATAGGAGGTGATGCCCTTGTAGTAGTCATAGGAAGTTGTATTGCAGCTACTGGTTGAGGCTTTTGAAGTCCCTAAGAATATTCTTCCTAATTTGTGAATTTGACTCCCTTTTAGTGGCATATTCTTCCACTAGGTCAGCTTCTTGTTGAGGAGAGGGAGGATGGTTTTATTCTGAGGATGATTGAGCATGCAACTGAGGCCATTGATAACTTGTAGTTTTATTCGCCTTCTCTATAATTTCGCTTGCCTCCTCTTTGGTAATTGAAGGATTATATTGAATCTTTTGGGCCACCATCATTGGCATGTGTTTGTTCATTTGAATGTAGACTTCAGAGTCATCTAGAGCATTGATGAAGACTTCATCATGCTCAAAAATTTTGTGGCCATGTGGAATTAGAACTCCCTTTTCCCTAAGGTCATTGAGATATTGTATGACTCCGCCCCTAGGGTCCCAATCTATGTATCGTGCTTCCTCTAAGTTATAATGGGCCCTGGGTTTGCCAACTGTATTGAGGTGCTTCCTCATTAAATATTGAATTTGATCAATAATCAAAAGGGTTTTGTGGTAGTACCCTTGGTGTTTAACATCTAGATCTTCATCCACAATGTTGTATATTTGATGTGTTATTTCCTGCTTTACCACCTTATCAAGGACATAACGAGGTAAATACAGGGGAAAGTTCCTAGTTCTCTCTATCCTTGATTATGGTACAGTCAAGATAATACCAATAATCCACTCTTTTCTATATCCTTCTCATATTCTCAGAAAGCCTAGCCATTTGATGCACATAGATGGCTTGGCAGACTTGTGGATAAATATCTTCTAAAATTCTCTTAATTTCACTTCTATACCTATAAACATGCAATATGGAGTAATCATCACATACCCTGTTCTTTATGTATTCATTGGATGGTTCTTAAGGTCGCCTATGAATCTTGTATAATGTTCCCATGACTGTGTCCACTACATAGGACATCATATATAAATTTCCATCGAAGGGCCTTGGGTCTAATCGAAACATTTGTACCCTCAGCATCACACTGATAACTTTGTCGAGTGCAAAATTTTTATCAATAGTCAAAATAATGTCTAACAAGGGCACTCATCCCTCGTGCACATAAGTGGTGTTAAGAGACCATACAATATGTTCATCGTCATTGTTATTCGAATTCCTGGACTAAATTTAACTATCAGGATTGAGGAGATAGCACCCCAAGTATTCATTCTTTCTCCTTTCTTAAGCCATTGTTTGAGTTTCCCCTCAACTATGTTATGCTCTAGCCAAGCATTGGTAGAAACCTAATCACAGGGCACCTCTAGCATTGGGAGTTGCAAATACTTCTCAAATGCTTCCCCAGAAATATGTTACCACATTTTGTCGAAGTCTAAAGTGTAGACAATCCCTAATAATAACACCATTATTAAATAAATCACATAGTAGATTGACACAAGGCATACCTATGATTTTGTTGTTGTTTTGTGTGATTCCATGGCCTTGATTGGCAGCAAACCGTCAATATATCTCCGATCATCTTCAGATAGTTGATCTTGTGTTGAATATGGTTTGATGTCATGCACCTCATCCCAAATGCTTGAGCAATAAGGGCATCAAAATGCAAGTCTTCCTTTATCAAATATTGCCCAGATATTCAGACCTTCTTGTGATAATGTATGGGGAATGAGGTTGACCTTCTCGTGATGAAGAAGTCATTGTTATATTGTAAATCACTGTAAAGGTTCTCTAAAGTTGATTGAAAGTACTCACAAATTCGGTACGAGAAAAACTAAGGTTTTTGATAACAAGATAACTCAAATTCACAATTTGCTAGTATTCGATTGATGGAAATGGTGACTTGATGTCGTTTGAATACTTACATATATTGCCAAAATCTCAAGACTTAAATGCTTGGTTCGTGCAAAGTTAATGCAACAACTTTTAGTTTTTTATTCCGTTTCAATTTGAATTTGTCAGTCAACTTTGGCAGGTACCTTTTTCCATGTGACAACTTTTTGTTCACCGTGAGTGCTTAGTCATTACCTTAAGGCAGGTGTTCATTTCTCGTGCATCAACTTTTGGTCTAACTATCAGATTTTACATTTGCATTCTAGTAACGCATCTCCGCAATTGTGCCTGGTGTTTTTAGTTTTATGATCTTGATTTGTATCCCTTATAAGCCACAAGTTGGTGAAATTTTGCCATTTGGCCCGATCTCAAGAATTTGGGGCTCATTCAACCATTAACCGTGTACATCTTCCCAATAGGGATCGAGTGAATGTGATCCCGCTAGTGTTGCAATCTTGGCAAATGATATAAGCATAGACAACGAAGGTGGCATCGTGCATGTGTTGACTGTGCACTACACAATAGTGCGCCATTTAATGGTGCACTACGCCAACCACACGCAGACTACCCCTGACATAACACATTGTGCCCAATAGGAAAATGAATTGTTAAGGGGTCAAACTACCACCCTTGTGCACCTAAGCATCGATACCACCACTAGTTATGTGCCTCAACAACATGAAAGTGGGTGATTAATGTGGGTCAATATAAAGTTGATAATGCTAATCAAAAGCAATTATGAAAGTTGAATCAACAAAGAACTAAAACAACTCATCTTTATAATTGGTTTTGAACATCATTGTATAATATCATTATAACATAGACATTGATCAACTACTACCTAAATCTTAGACTTCTAGCATTTAAGATATGTGGCCACATAGTTCTACTTGAAACTAAGAAACAAGATTCTTCAATCTTATATTGTTATTATTTGCATCTTATGTATTCTGCTATTTACGATTAATGGAAGAGTTATTTGTGTTCTATGTGATTTTAATATGTGTATTTGTTTCTAGTCATTAGTTTGACTATACCCTCTTGTTGTGCATTATAACTTCACATATCGTCAATTTCCTCTACATTAAGACATCCTAGGCTACAAATTACATATCAATTGTAAAAGCTTTTTTATATTTAATGTGATCAATGGACATTGTGGCATATAACTTCACTACATAAGTTTCTCTCATTTCAACTTGCAATTATTATGGTAATCTATGCTTCAAAAGCAAACTTGCTTTCATTTAGGTATCATAAATTGTGTGAGATAGCTTCCGTCTTTAAAAGTAAATAAATTTTATTTAGAAAATGTAAACAAAGATGTAAAAACTAATTCTCCCCCAAATAATTTTTAATTTTTTTTTTTAAATTAACTATATCCATAAATTTGTTATTTATAATAGTTCCTATGTGTAATGTCCCTTTCTTAGGGCTCTTTTTTTGAACAAAAGCTCTGATACCACTGTAGTATCCCTTCGGATACCAAAACAAAAGCTCTGATACCACTGTAATATCCCCTTCAAATAGGGAATATAAAAAGACAAAAACTCTAAACAAAGATACAATTTTGCAGAATAAATTCAAATAAACAAATAAACCATAGTAAATCTCTTAACTGTCAGATCACTAATTTTATTATTCGTCCAGATGATTACAATAGATAGCCTCTGTCGTGCATATAAAATAATATTCAAATGCGGTCTTAAAACCCTGAGTATTCCGCAAACTGGGAATAAAACCTGAATCTGGTACGTCTCGGCCTGCTGTGTCAAAAACACAGTCGCCGACGTCGGTTATACTGCCGTCGTCGGTCAACTGGGGTCGTTAACCTGCCGACGTCGGTGATAGGTCGGCCGATGTCGGTCGCTATGGATCTCTCCCTGTCGATGTCAGTCTCTGTGCGAATCTGTACGGACTTCGTACGGCCGCCAATATAACACAACATGTTTGTTGGACCTCTGATCTCAAGATATATGACTCTAATACAGAAGATCTCTATCTGTATAACTTATTGAATCAAAAACCTAATAAAATAAATACCTGAAAAGCTCTGTGACAACTTCTGTATGAAGTTACCTCTCAAATCTGTAAACCTCTGTGATAACTTCTGTATGAAGCTATCTCTCAAATCGGCAATAGATCAGCGGATATTTCACAGCCTCTGAATTGCACACACTGAAGAGTGGACGTTCTTCAATGTAGATGGAATCCTGGAACCCTTGGCTCAGTCTTCACAGAAGAATTCTTCAATATCAAAATCAATAATCATTCATAATACCCCCCATGAAAAACCCTTATACCCTCAAAAAGATGTGCTTGCCCTAATTAGGGTTTTCTTAAATTAGAATTAGGGTTTCTTAATTAAAAATAGGCTAAATAATTAATATTTGATTAAATCAATCAAATATTAATATCTTCCTCAATACATGTCAGATCCTCGAACCGTTTGAAGCTGGTGAATCAGGGAATGATTCTGCACATGACCATACCAAAATAAGGGTGCTCCGCTGCGTGTCAGAAGTCCCTAAATAATAGGAGCTCAGGCAAAACGTGTCCGAAAGACCCTGAATGAAAGCCAACTGTAGGAATTCTGCTAATCGAAGCTAAGCCAAGCTCCATCATGACCCTCTATCCATCATATCAACCTACGAAAGTTGCATAATAAGCTAATCATCAAGTCTGAAGATGTCACCTGAAAAGGGGACATTACAATCCGCCCCTCCTGAAATTGCTCGTCCCCAAGCAATCTCGAAACAACAAACCAATCAATCCACCTGGATCCCAAATGTAGTCATGATCTATACTGATGACAATCAATGCAAGCGCCTGCAATATCCTCTGAAATAGAACAAAGAGGAACCCATAATCAACTGGCGAATGCAACTCAACCAATCTCTAAAATCACAACTGCCCTAGATGTGTCGATACTACAGGCTGTGTAACTTGCAACTGCCAATTTCATCTACAAAAGATGGTGCCAATCCATCCCATAAATGATCCCTCTGTAAAGGTGGCACGACCAACTGTACCACACTATCATCGATGTGAGAAGAATCAATCTGAAAACTCAACTCTACTGGTATGCCAAACTCATCAGGCCCAGGTACTCCCAAAACCTGAACATGTGTGTCAGCCCCAACAACATGTTCCTCAGCTACAACTGTAGGAACGTACTCACCAACAACACTCAATGTATTGACCTCTGAGTATACCTCCACACTCTGAATGCCAACATCGGACTCATCCTCATCTAACTCTGAAGAAGCTGTTGCTGAAACTATCTCATCATCACAATCTCCAGCTCCCTGGTCCTCTGCAACTAACTGAGAGTCCAAATCCTCATGACTAAACTTGACCACATGTCTCTCAAAACCCTGGTGAGCCACCTTCATTGCCTCTATCTTAGGCTCTGAAGCCTCTGCCTCTGACTCCTCAGAACTATCCCGCTGTTCGGAATCTTTTGATTTCGAATCCTCACAATACGCCCACATCACACGATGTGCCTTGCCCTTAGGCCTCAAAGGACAATTGTGATTGGCATCATATGGATCTTTGCAGTATAAGCAAAGCTTTTTCCTGCGTAGATTGTTAAGAGCCCCTCGATCCAAAGGTGGTGTTGTAGCCCCTTTAAAAAAGGATGTCATACGCCGTACTAATTTGGCTTCGAATGTAGAGTCTGAAAGGATTTCATTCATCCTCCTCTGGGTTTCAGTCAACTGGTTCAAACTTTGATTCAGCTTCTTCATATCTTTGTCCCATTGTTTTTGAGTACTTGAAGTACCCATGATTTACCAACCGATTCAATGTCCAATCTACCCAACAAAATGGCAGGAATTTGGCTCTGATACCACTGTAATGTCCTTTTCTTATGGCTCCTTTTTTGAATAAAAGCTCTGATACCACTGTAGTATCCCTTCGGATACCAAAATAAAAGCTCTGATACCACTGTAATATCCCCTTCAAATAGGGAATATAAAAAGACAAAAGCTCTGAACAAAGATACAATTTTACAGAATAAATTCAAATAAACAAATAAACCACAATAAATCTCTTAACTGCCAGATCACTAATCTTATTATTCGTCCAGATGATTACAATAGATAGCCTCTGTCATGCATATAAAATAATATTCAAATACGGTCTTAAAACCCTGAGTATTCCGCAAACTGGAAATAAAACCTGAATTTGGTACGTCTCGACCTGTTGTGTCAAAAACACAGTCGTCGACGTCGGTTATACTGTCGTCGTCGGTCAATTGGAGTCGTTAACCTGCCGACGTCGATGATAGGTCGACCGATGTCGGTCGATGTGAATCTTTGCCTGTCGATGTCGGTCGATGTGAATCTCTGTACGGACTTCGTACGGCCGCCAATATAACACAACCTGTTTGTTGGACCCCTGATCTCAAGATATATGACTCTAATATAGAATATCTCTATCTATATAACTTATTGAATCAAAAACCTAATAAAATAAATCCCTGGAAAGCTCTATGACAACTTCTGTATGAAATTACCTTTCAAATCTATAAACCTCTGTGATAACTACTGTATGAAGCTCTCTCAAATCGGCAATAGATCAGCGGATATTTCACAGCCTCTGAATTGCACACACTGAAGAGTGGACGTTCTCCAATGCAGATGAAATCCTGGAACCCTTGGCTCAGTGTTCACAGAAAAATTCTTCAATATCAAAATCAATAATCATTCATAATATCCCCCATGAAAAACCCTTATAACCTCAAAAAGATGTGCTTGCCCTAATTAAAATTTTCTTAAATTAGAATTAAGGTTTTTTAATTAAAAATAGGCTAAATAATTAATATTTGATTAAATCAATCAAATATTAATATCTCCTTCAATACATGTCGGATCCTCGAACCGTCTGAAGCTGGTGAATCAAAGAATGATTCTGCACATGACCATACCAAAATAAGGGTGCTCCGCTGCATGTCAGAAGTCCCTAAATAATAAGAGCTCAGGAAAAACGTGTCTGAAAGAGCCTGAATGAAAGCCAACTGTAACAATTCTGCTAATTGAAGCTAAGCCAAGCTCCATCATGACCCTCTATCCATCCTATCAGCGTACGAAGGTCGCATAATAAGCTAATCATCAACTCTGAAGATGTCACCTGAAAAGGAGACATTACACTATGGGCCCATCCATTATGCCCATTTGGATTTATATCTAATTTTAATGATTCATCTCTTAAAATTTGTAATATTGAATTTAAGATTTGGATTACTTTCTTACCATGGACATGCTTTTAAAACAATTTCTATATATAATAAATGTCTTTTTTTAGAAAAATAAAATACAATTACTTTATAGTTTCATACTTGGTAGGCATACTTGAATTACTATGCATGCATAATTTCTATCTGCATTCCACTTTACCTAAAGCATAAGCATGTTCATTATAAACCCCATCCATTCTTATCATCTTAGTTTTGGATCACTCTCTTTACCATTGGCCCTAGTTTTGGAAGAATTTGTGTATATGATATAATAAATCTTTTTTTTAATAAAAAGAAAAAATAAAATACAATTATGTCATGGTTTCATACTTAGTAGTCATACTTGAATTATTATGTATGCATAATTTTTATCTGCACTCCACTTTACCTAAAGCATACATATGTTCGTTATAAAATCCATCCATCCATGTTGTCTCAGCTTTGCCTTGTCTAAATACTACAATGCCAACAATAATGACTAAAAAATAGTGTTACCATAGCCATTACAAGTTGAACCTACAACACTACTATTTGTATTCTCAATTGATTAGGAGCATGAATTTGTAATGTATGCTAATATTTTATAAATTGTATATTTATTTCGTTTAATAATAAACACCAATATTACCATGGAGTTTGGAGCTTTTATTTCTATGTTCTTTTATTTATGCTTGCATGTGTAAGAGTACATGCCCATGAAAAAGTAATCCCTACAACACTAATTTTTCTTTCTTTATTCAATACCACATCAACGCAAATCATTAGACAAATAAACAAAGGAACCCACACCAAGCAATTGCAACAATGTATTTTCTTCCTTCTTGATCATATATATAAACAAGCAAGTCATTAAAGATTTACGGCTCCCACAGTCCAAAAGAATTGAAAAGAGATTTTTGGAAAACATTATGAAAGGAAACTTTGAATTTCGGCATCTTGTGATCATTAATCAAAATGAATATGTTGGGATCGTAGTTTATAGCTCCTTATACAGATAATTCACAAAATACATGATGACAAGTAGCCCCAACCATAGGAAAACATTAAATACCAATTAGTTGTTAACAAATTTACCGTTGCAAGCTAGCCACTACAATGGTTAGTTTCAACCCACTAACATATGCATTAATTGCCCCATTCCTTTAGGTTCATCAATTTGCGAATAATGTCACCATGAGGGCTTGAGTCCAGCACTTGAAGTACTGGTCCTCCTTTGCGAAGGCTAAAGCCTCTTCAAGACATCTATGGTGCTTGGAGGAATTTAAATTCTCTGTCAAGGCCAAATTAAGACGAATATTTGAATTACGTTTTTTAACCCTTGTTTGAATCAAACTACTTGTCTCCTAGATTTAAGGTCTCTCATTCAACCTACCTGTCTCCCAATTTAAAGTATCTTATTTGACCTACCCATCTAAGACCCCACTACTTGACTTTGGCTCTTAACGATGATAGATCATCTAGTGTGATCTGAAACGTCAATATGCAAAATTTCCTTTGACAGTTCTTTATAAAAATCTGTTTTCAAGCAAGTCATTGTCTTCGTAACCAAGTCCACACTAGTTTTCTTACAAAAAGATATACAAATTGTCCTTTCACAATTTTTTCCAAAATTCTCCTTTCAACCAAAACAAGTCATTGTTCAGATGGGCAAATGAGCCCACACTATTTTTCTCGCAAAAGAAACTTTTTGAAATCTGTTTTAGAATGTGAAGGTAAAATGTAGGAAAGCATGTTCACAAATACTCACTAATTTTTGTTTTATCAATCGCACAAGTTATTTCTTATTTATCTATTATTAGAGTATAGTTAACATTATTAAAACATCAATTTTTTCAATTAATTCGTGTTTATGCTAGGTTAAGACATGTTCAACTCAATTTTTTTTGGTGAAACTCTGAACATCATAGTCTCAATGTAGATTTTCCCCTTTGGAGCTAGCGGCACTCTATGGTCCAGAGCTATATGGGTAAAACAATGTTGATGTTTGTAACTGCAATTGGGCCTCAACAGTATTTCGGTGACATCATAATTGAACATTATCACCAAATGAGAGAAGACAGGCTTATAGGAGAATTGAAATTTATTCAACTAATGCCAATTTGGCAATTTCTAAGATTAATTTTAGAATGATTGAACAATGAAAACTGGAGGAAAGCCGACTAAACTACCTTGCATGTATTGTAAATAATATATGAAAGTCATGAATAGCATAATTATATCTTAAAGGTATCCAGCGGCTTCCTTGAGAAAATGTTGGAGGATCAGAAGTACATTCAATTGACTCAGCTCTCTGGTTGGTCACCATGGGAAAACATTAAAGGATGTACACCTGTTTCGTTCACAAAATATTAGAAGACCAGAAATTCCATTGATCAATATTTAGCTTGCTTCCGTTCACTGATTTTGATAAGATGCAACAGGATAGAATTTGCAAGGTTCTTACAGGTCTATCTAGTAGTTATCCCCCTGATAAATCAGATAGTGCACAGAGACATTAAGAAGATCATTGGAGCTGTATTTATTATTGCCTTTTTCTGAAACATATTTACCACTGATATCAGATATATTTCATTTTTTCTCAATCAGATATTACAATGTCATTTTGACATAAGTTTTCCGTATTATTGTGGCATAATTGGAGTTTATTTTGGCCAAATTGGTGGTGACTCTGGATTACTGCTGCTATGATCTGTATGAATTTGAGATGCACGAGGAGGTATTCACCTAGAATCCATTTCATTAATCTTTTCATCAAAATGAGTAAAAAAAGAGGGTCCTGACGTCATCCAATCATAGTTTAATTCACCAGGTCGTGCAGTTTTTTGCCTGATAGTTTTCCATTTCAACATTCAAAATGAATCAGAAATAAGATTAATCTTTTATCCATTATCTTTTTTGTCCAAAATCTATCAAAAATGCAGTGTTAGTCATCCACTAACCTAACACAACCAAGAAATCTTCAAGTATTATTATAAAATTCACTGAAAATTTGAAAATCCTTTAATGAAGGAGAATTTGCAATTCATACCAGTTTTGGTCAACCAACATGTCATCTGTCAAACCAAATGCTTTAAGCTCTTCAGGGCTGTGATGAACTAGAAGGCTATACCTGTTACAAACAAAATTTGATGTTCTTAAAGTTAAAACCATACCATTCGTATAAAACATATAAAAGTAGTATGTAATAATGTTATTTAGAATAAGTTGAATTGTATGACTAGCAAAAGCACCTTTTTTGGAGCCACTCTTGTAGGCTCATCCAAAATCAAAATTTTGACATATATATATATATATATATATGCACGCGCACACACTTGTTAAAAGTGGTGAAAATGACAGAGATATGTCAACAACCAAAAGGACTCTTTGTTATAACCTTCTAACAATGACTTTATTAAGCAGCATCTAATACTTAATTTTGTTTAAGAACCATAATTTAAAAAAGTTCAAGCCCTATTCACCTTGGCAGTGATCATAGCAGAATATCAACAAATCCCACTTAATCTTGGTTAGAATCTATACCTTATTAAACTTGATGAAGCAGCCCTCCATTCCACTAACAACACAATACACAAAAAAGTTCTAAGGGCTTCAAAATTTTATTCAAGATATCAAATTATTGGAAGTCTGGGCCTTAGGGCTTTTACTAGTACACTGTGCTTGTCCTCAAAGGATGCTTTGGCAAGACAACTGTCAACAACAGCCTTGTTCCTAGTATTGATTATTAACATGCTAGTTATTTATCTTGCTACATGCAAACAAGTACAAATCTATTTGGGTGCTCCTTACAGGTCTCTGCTCCTTGCTAAAAAGAAGCACTTTGCCCTCAAAAGCAGTCATAGATGGTACACGGCAGAAAATGGTAACCCGAAGCTTCACATTGACATGAAGAATTTGAGCAAAGCTAAGAACTTCTCTTGAAGAAACATTTGAAATAAATTTAGAGAGTTACAGTTCTGCAAGTTCATGAATAAATTGTCTTGAATGCTAGAAACAACTTGCATTTTTTATTGACCAGAGGCAAATTGATTCATGGTGTGATGCTTGGTCCCAATTATATCTTTACACAAGAAATGTGAAAACACCATTGTTACCAAATCCAGCCAGATCCGCACAAAATCCGGCCGGATCCGGATTTTTTTAGCCAGCCCGGATAAGTTCATCCGGGTCAGCCCTGATTTTTTTCTTTTTTTTTTTTTTTTTTTTTGTTTTTAAAGTTTTCTGCAGAAAAAAATGACCAGAAACTATAGATATTATATTATATTAACATTTTATATTACTTAATAAAGTTTTTCATTACATTTGTTAATTTTGCATATTTATAAAACTATGCTCACATATTTATGTGTATATATTCCAAATCGGATTTTTCCGAACTTTTTCAAGAATTCTGGATTTTCGGATTTTTTTGCCCTCCGGAATGGATCCGGATTTTCAAACTTGGTAACTATGGAAAACACCTTCAGCTTTGGCCAACATTAAAAATTAAAATGCACAGCTACATTACTGTGTATCTATGGGTCTAGTATAGCTCATAGAGTCTTGGCCCCAATACCCTTTGTAAATTCAAGCAACCAGATACATACAATCTTATCTCTGCTCCCTGCCAACGATATTTTTCGCTACCACTCTGAGTCTCTTTAGAAATCTTCTCAGAACAATCATATTTTATCCTTAGAAATTTCAAAGCCAACAATATTTTCCATGTACATCTATAGGCTTATCACAGAATACAATGCATGACTGGAAAACAATGCACAGAATACCCAAAAACACCTCTATTAATCACAATTGAAAGGTACTCTGGGACAGAAGGATTTTGGTTCATCTATATATTATAGCGATAAGTCTCATTTGAGTAATAAGTCTTTGCAGCTGCCACTGGGACTCCTTCCAAGAGGCATGAGTAAAAAGTAGATACCACAAGAATGGTTGCAGATCATACGAACTCTCATACAAGATACATCATCATTCTGCTCTTTACCTCTTTTTGACTCAACATTAACGGTTCGTTGATTTTCACTTGCGTTGGGCATTTGGATTCGAACCGGGTTTGGGTTTGGGTTCGGGTTCAGTTCGTTGCCCCAATGCCCAGGGTTCGTCCTTGGGCACCCAGTTGCGGCTTGGGTTCTTCTCAGACGAACCCTGGGCGTTGAAACAAAGAACCAGCAGTCAAAAACATAATTTTTCCATTTTTTGTGGCTCAGCTATGAACCCTTAAAAGGAAATATCTGAAAGAAGAAAGAAAATAACTTGAAGCGTTAATTGAGGATTTGGTACTGATTTGTTATGACATTTGACCTTCTTTGACTTTCTAAAAATAGTAATAAATACGCATAAATAGAGACTTATCTGGAAAGTGACTGTCGTGGATTATCTTGGTTTTGAAAACTGACTTTTGGACAGGTCTAAGTGACATCAACAAGGTCCCAAAATCTGTTTGCTCACTGAATAGTAGCACCCCACCTGAATAGCAGCCCCACCTGTGTGTCTTCAAAGTAGCGCTAGTGTCCTCTTTGCAAGATTGTTCCTATTTTCTGGAAACCCTTGCACATGTGTTTTTAAGTCCTGTTCCTATGTGCACGAAATCTGGAGCTGATTTAGTGTGCAAACCCTAATCCTCCTTGCAAGTATGGCATGAGCAATAATTATGTGTTCATTAATAGAATAGGCTAGACATCCTCAACACCCCATTGTGAAGAGAGTTGGCTACATACCAATACTCCGAAGAGGGATCAAACCCGATGCAGTTCTCCCACCTAGTGCTTGATGCAAGTGCAAGTGAATGCTATAGAATGAGAGTGGACTTGGATGCCTTGAATGTGCTTGAGCTTTTAAATCTTTGAAATCTGGGTTTAGGGTTGTTGTAGATGGTAGTATGCAGAAGTAGGGTAGAATAGGGATCAAATACCTTAATTTTGCTCAACTTGTCTTTTGCTTGAATAGGCTTTTGCATCTATTTTCCATCTAGTGAATAAAGGTCAAATAGACTTGTATTTATAGAGATCTATAGCTTGTACGAATCAGAAAATGTGCTTAGGCCGACCTTAGGAGGGGCACACGTTTGAAAAAGTATCCGTTTAAGAGAGTTAGGGCAAATGATAGTAGCACCCAATTGGGAACACTAGCGCCATGTGGTTGTAGTGTCCCAAATGTGGCACTAATGTCCACTTGGCAAACTGCTTGGCAAACTGAGTTGGGCTCTGAGAAAGTTGTCCTGAGACTATGTTTTAGCTGATTGTAATTGTTTGTGGTCTGCACAATGACTGAAAAAGTGTGGCAAAGGCTCTAGGATAGGTCTAGGGCTAAGCTAGGAATAGACTAACTCAAACAACAGTCTTAACATCCAAATACCACTTTTACATGATTACAAAGTGTACTACAATATTTTAGGGTTTCGAACCAATACCGTATGGCCTAATACGATTTTTATCACTGTGGGAGTGTATTAGGCCTAAAAAGACCTAATTGAAAGGAAGAGAGAGAAAAGGTACTTACATTGTGAATGGTGACTTGAAACTTTAAGAGAAGTTGAAATATGATAAAGGGTATATAAAAATGGTTTTACTCTGTTGTATAACTTTGTGGATGATTCAGACCTTGAAGGTTTAGGTGTTTGGAGGGCTACAAGGACGATTAGTCTAGTCATGAGCCATTGGTGTGTATAAGAAACTAGTGAGTGAACATAGATTCCTAGTGAGTACATGCAAGTTTGTTATGAACAAAAGAGACCATAAATGGTGTGTGGATGTGTTCCTAAAGTTTTAATGAAGAATTGAGGTTATGTATCAATGAGGGTGTAGATAGACCCATGGTCCATATGATCAAAGAAAACGAATTTGCAGGTACAAAGAAGAGTTGGGTTAAGATCCTGATAGGACCTAGTAAAGAGCAGAGGTTCTTGGTTGTCTCTGCATCAGGTAATGATGATGTCAAAGTGCTCCAATCTCAAATGTTTGTGAAGCCCCACCTTATGTTGGTCAACCCTCTTTCCTCCACCTACAGGCCATTACGATATAATTAGATATAGTAAGTGGATTAAACATGTGTACCGCATGTTGGATGTGATTTTATCCAGATCTCCTTTAGTGGCCATTTCAAACTATATGTTTTGCACATTATAATCAATCTAGCTCACTCTATGATCTATTGCAAAAACCCTAGAACAAAAGATCCATCTATTTTGAACTCCATCTCTTCTTCGGTGTTTTTTGGGAGTGTCAAAACCCTTGCCTTAGCCTGTAGTGTGCAGACCAACCATGCAAAGATCTTAGGGTTCAGAGCTTTAATATAAGGTTATTGGAGAATTATATAGTTGCCATCATCTCGCCAATATGAATCCAATGACTAGTATATTGCACAAGGGTACAAAAAACTCAAAAAAGCTGAAAAATCCAAAAAATAGGGTTGATAGAAAAATATGTTGTTGCAATTGCGTCGCCAAGACAATTCAAATGATTGCTAATTTATTTTTTTTAATTTTATTGTAAAAAAAACGAAAACAATATTGCGTCGATGAAAATTCAAAATTCCTTCCAGATCAATTACGTTTTTTAATCCTTCAACACCACCGAAAACACACTAATCTCGACCTGAAAAAATGCAAAGAAAAAAATATTGCCCAAATTGAAGCTCTGCTACAACTTATAACAAAATTAATTAGATAGATAAAACAAAATCACAACAATGGATAGAAATATAAACATTAGGAGAAGAGCTACAACATTTTGCAATACACATCCCAATACATGCTAGCGATTAAGAGCATAGCATAGCTGGTGAGACTCAAATCGCAAAGCTATAGAGGTTAGAGAATATTTCACAGTGTTAGCCAAAGATATGAAAGTGTGCACTTATAGTCTTGTGCTAAGCTGCGGAGAATTGAAAGTGTGCAATGGTTTTTGCACTTCATTTGTTGAGGTTGTATTTGTGATTTATGAGAGATTACCTAGGGTCCTACTTGCTAGTGTGATTAGGGCTTCACCTCATCCCCTGTCTCAAAATCATGAAAGAAAGCTTATAGACAACCACGAACAAGCACCCTCTTAGAACTTATGATTGCATCAAGAACTATGTTGTTACCATGTAATTTGTGAATACAATGCTATAGAAGCATCAATTTTAACGGAACGAGTTTTAATAGCATCCCGATCGAAGTAATAGAATGAAACCTATTTCAAGTCAAAGTATGCATTGAAACCTTTCCAACATGTAGCACACACTCGCACAAGAAGCACATGACACGGCCGTAGTGTAAGCAATTTTCAATAACACAAGTTTAAAACTGCGTTACTAAATCCTTCATGCCAAGGGGGCTGATCTTGGTACTGTGCGTACCAAGATACCAGTACCAATCTAATACTCCTCTAGATGCATCTTGGGTATTGCCCGATAGGGTTGGGTACTTTCGAGTCCTTCCAAGGGAAAACCTAGTCATACCCAACAATACCGAGCAATTCCTGGATTGTACCCAGAAAGAACCCACCGTCAAAAACAATTTTTAAAATTTTTTTAAACTTTAACTTTTAAAAAGTCAAAGTTGGACTTCAAAAACCAAATAAAAGTATGGGGAAACCCTATTATCCACTCTCACATTCATTTTACAAATACAAACAACAACACACTTCTCATTGCATACTCATAGTTACCTCTCATTGCACATTTGCTCTCTCGCTTTCATTTTTTCAATTGCTTAGGGCTGAAACTCCATTCTTTTGCTAATCATATTTACTACATTTTTTCAATTGCTCATGTAACTAATGATTGATGCTCTCGATGAAAAACAATATGAATATAATGAATATGTCGATTTATCTTTAATTTTTGTGTACACATTTGCACTATGTACTCGTTCTATGTTCGACCAATGAATATCATGACATTTGGCATTGAATTATGAATAGTGTTTTCAATTGTTTTGTGGTTATTTAACTTATTTTGTTTACTCAATGCATATTATGTAATTAATTTTGCTTACTTGGCTATATTATTAATATCTTTAATATTTTATATATTTTTTTACATCCATACCCACGCTGTACCTAGGCACAGAAAAAATCGCCATATCGGCATACCCGAATCCCATATCCATACCCTTACCAAGATCAGCTACTCAGGTATAAAATAGGAAAAGCATGGCAATTTAAAAAATAGAAAAAAAAAAAAAAAGGTAATTTTAATAACTCACTTTTTATTTATATTTTTGCGTTATTTCCCAATAACAGGCGATTTTTTCAATTGAATGCAAATTTGGCCAAAATTTTGTTGGGTTTAATCAACTTGTTTATGGACATGTTCGAATGAAATGAGAAAAAAGTCAAGATCATTTAACACGTGTTTAAAATCCATTCTAAATTCTAATCTGATTTTTGCTTCTATGGCATATTACTCGGTGCACTTTGCTTTTTTACATTAATCAAATTGGTGAGAAAAAAGTCAAGATCATTTAACACGTGTTTAAAATCCATTCTAAATTCTAATCTGATTTTTGCTTCTATGGCATATTACTCAGTGCACTTTGCTTTTTTACATTAATCAAATTGGTAATTGCATTTGCCTCCAATGGCATGAGCACTGACCAGTTTGCTCATGCAGGTTTGTGCCCTTTTTTATTAGTGCAAGCTGTACCTACTTTGAGATTAAACGACGTTTTTCTTGGAGATCATTTATCAATTGAATTTCAATTGCGTTAGCACTTGTCTGTGTAGTGTAAATCCAGCCACTGAGATTTGAATCCTAATTGAGATCCCTTGCATAAGTACATTTCTTGTGTTTCACAAATCCATTGTCTATTGCTTTCATTCCATTGGGATTTGAATTGTTTGAGATTCACTTGCATAGCACATTTCATGTTTCACAAATCCATTGTCTATTGCTCTCATTCATTCCATGTAACTGTATTTCCTTTACCACTAAAATAGACTTCGAAATTGGCAACCAGCTAAATCTTATAATTGAGATCTGATGTTGACTTCAATCTTCATTGGACAGCTTTTAAAATTGCCATTAGAACCCTTGCAACATGCTTTCTAATTTGCTCTTTTTTTGGCCATTGTATGTGAAAATACAAGATGTGCACTATTTTATTTCAAACCAGAAAATGCATCAGCGAATCAAGAATATGTTAAATGAATCAACCACAAATTAAGACATTATGCTTCATTTCATTCCCTGAAATGGGTACCCAAAACTGTTTTATTTCCTTGTCCCAACCTAAGTGACAAGGTTTGTCGAATTTTTAGGCTAAAGTTCAAAATTCGGTGATTTAAATGCTGCAAACAAAAAATTGGCCAAAATTGTTGCAGTACGGTACAAAATTCATGGGGATCCTATGAGGGTTTCCACTTGTGTCACTGAGCATCTAGAGTGGTGACGGAGTTGAGTGGCGTGGCCTGTCGTGGAGGACTTGATTGCCTATTGTGGACAAGTTTATTGGCATCCGCATGGTTTGTTGTGGAGTCTGGACGAGTTTACTGGCGTGGTCATTCATCGTCTATAATGCCCTCTTCGCATCTGTTGTGTCGTGGACTGTTTGCCGTCTGTGTTTGTCGTTCGCCATTTGGGATGAGGAGAAGCTTCACCGCCATAGGGATGAAGAGGTAGGGTTTGTTTTTTGTTATTAGCTTTTGTTTTCTTTTAAATTTCAATGTTTACATTATTTTTTTACACAATTTTACCAGAAATCATATTCTTTTAAATCATGCACTGTGAAAACATTTTTTTTTTTTGTTTTTTTTTTGTTTTTTTTAACTTGTTTTTTATTTTGTTTTTAATATGATTTGTATTTCATTTTTATATCTCATAATCTTTAAAAGTTTTTTTTTAATTTGATTTGTTTTTTATTCAAGTTTTATTTATTTTTTATTCTTTTAATTTTTTTTTAATATGATTTATATTTTATTTTTATTTTTACAATCTGTTAAACTTTTTTTTAAAATCTATTTGTTTTTTATTTATTTTTAATTTGTTTTCTATTTTGTTTTTATTTATTTTATTTTTTTATAGTTTCTACATATGATTTGATTTATTTTTATATGTTTTTCTATGGTTCGAACTTAATGGATTTTTTTTTTTCGAACTTTAACCATTGGCAAACTTGAACCAAATTTTATCCTCGTTGAACTTGAACTCAAACCCAAACCTTGTGACTTACGTCCCAAATAGGGCCTAGTTCTAGTATATTAAATGTCCTAAGAAGGAGTTTCAATACTGTTTCTTTGAAATAAGATGGGGCCTCATATATTTTGTACCCCGAGAGGGGGGGCGGGGGGCGGACGGGGGTGATTCTACTAGTTTTCTTTTTCTTGAGATGGAGACCAGTTCTAGTATATTACACATTCCAAGAGAGAAACCCAGGTCCAGTACTTTTCCTAATCCAAGACATTGCCCATTTTCGGAATGTTGTGTTGCAATAGGGCTCCAAAATTGTGGTCTGGCTATGGTATAATTTGTATGTTGAGAGGACCAATTTAATATTGTACCTTGTCTTGAGATGCAGATCGATTTTGGTATATTTCTCATTCCAAGAGAGGACATAGTTCTGGTATCTTCTTTGTCTTGAGATGCAGATCGATTTTGGTATATTTCTCATCCCAAGACATGAGTCCATGGTCTATGTATCTTCCTTCTCTGAAATGGATGTCCTTGTCCCCAGATGGGGTCTAATGTTGGTGGACTATTCTTTGTCCAAGATGGACTAACTCTAGTATTGAGAATTCTTTGTCTAAGATGGGCCAAGCTCTATTGAATTATTGAATTGCAATCAGATAGATTGCTATATTTTGTTTGGGCTAGATGGAGAAGACAAAGATGGTTGTAGTCCCAGAATAGTGAGGCCTCATGGTGGTGAACATCAAGGGACACTCATCTTTGGGTATGGTTTGCAAATGGCATTCCACTCGCATAGATTGATTAGGTTTGACAAGAGACTTGGGTGGTGTACGTGCAAATAACATGGAAGTCCAAGAGCAATTGTCTTGTGCTGTGTCATTGTGTGTGCAGGTATCTCATAGGACTATCAGTAATCAAAGCTAGTTATATTTTATTCCAACCACACATCACACCACATTAAACATCAAATCAATTTTAAAAGCTTTAATTGTAAGAATGGCACATCAATAAGGGCTTGCCTCCGTAGCATATTACCTTTACTTGTATCATAAAGGTGAAGAAAATAGAGTTCCTATTGCAGTTTTACATCTCAAATAAAGCACCTAGCTAGAACTTAGGAATGCAATGAGCAAGAAATTCCAATCCCAAAACTACATCCTAGAGACGTAGGCAACAATTAGTGCTTGGACAGTAGACTATGTTAAAGAATAATAGTGAAAACAAAAATAATAATAATAAACAAATTCCCTCCTTTAGATATATGGAAGATTAAAAACCTACCATATGAGACCCTTAGTTCCAAATACTCCCCAGGACAATAGAAGCCATAACCATTGCCCTCAAATCTGCAACTCTAAATAACCATATACATTTTGGGGAATGTTGGATGCCTACGAATCAGAAGGATCAACCCGACAATGATAAAGTGTAAAGTACAGGGACAAAAGAAAGTATCAAACACTAAATCAGGAGACTCTGAGAGAAATCTCGACCGACATAACTCTAGCTCACTAGAAGAAAATTTAAAGGAATATAAGCATAACTTCCTATATACTAATTCTACTCAAAAGAACAATATCCCACAATCAAATCAAATCAGACCAGACCAAAAAAATGAACTCAAACCAAACACAACCTTAGACCCACTTAGAGGCTTGGCTACAAAAACATAAGATCAAAAAATAAGTACAAAATTTAACAATGAAAGTATAGATAAAACCATCAACGTCCCACTTTGATATGCATGTTCTATTAGTCAAAAAGAAAGATGCCAGTATAATGATGTGTATCAACTATAGATCATTAAAAAAGGTCACAATAAGAGATAAATACAAATACCTCCAACCCTGAATAGATGGCTTACTAGACGCCCTTAAATGAGCCATAATCTTTTCCATGACGCTTAGGATGTGGTTACCATAAGGTCAGAGTTAAGGAGACAATGTTCTTAAAACTTCCTTTACAACCATTAACTGCCATCACAAATTTTGGATTATATGCCTTTCACCTTACAAACGCTATGGCCACCTTCATGATGATGATAAGCAAGACTCAGAGCATTAAATATAGAAATATGACACTGTAATCCTCAATGATGCATCAAATGCTTTAAGTTAAATAATGAAATGTAAAAGCAAAAAAACACCCCATATGAAAAAATTCAAATAGACGTGTTGGACATTTATCAGCAGATAAAATGCATATCATATTTCCAAATCTGTTTCAAAATAGAGATCTTTCATGACATTTTACATTACAATCAACACACAACACTTTTATCTTTGCAAAACATTATAAAAGACTACGACACAGCAATATTTTTAAAATGCATTTTTCTGATCTTAACCTTGATTTTCTTATTTTAAAGTCTCTATATAAAAGATCAGAACTAGTTCATCAAAATATTGATTTTGAAAACTATGTACTTAAAAAATATGGGTATTTTTTTTTTCTGGCAATTGAAGACAAAATCAAAATAAAAAAGGTAATCAAGACTCGAAGAAGAATGCCAGTAGAAAATAACAAGAATAAATCTGATGAAAATATTGATGAACTCCATTTTGGGGATGATTTTATATGCTTTGTAATGAGTAGTTCCACTTTAAACTCTCTCTTTTATATCTGGTTATGCATATAATGTTTATGGCGGATGTAGGGGACTTGAGCTATGTGCATGTAGAATACCCAATAAATGGCCAAGGACTCTGGGCAAACGCTTATTCAGTGTTAACTTTAATATAATGGCATGGATCATAGGTTTTTCTTTCTATTTCCCCTTTTATTATGTACTTGAAATTGAATGAATGAATGCAGTAGGTGGGTTAAAATGCGTGAAAAGAATTAATGAGGAAGTGAGATGGATTGCCTTTTATCTATAGGTTTATTAATAAGGAAGTGAGATGGATTGCTTTTGATCTATAGGTTTAATGCCTGTCTATGATGTGATATCGCCTTACCCGCACTTTTTGCAGGTAAGGTAAAACCCTACCTGCATCGGTGTTACTAACGTTCTAATCAGTCTTTTGAAATCCAAAGAAAGCAGAGAGATGTTTCAGAGTGTCAGGATTTAATTGCAAGTCTAAAGGTGCATTGCATTTCGGATTTCCTATTCCATGTGCATATCTCATCAATGTGAAGACTATTTGATTGAAGACTCTGCATATCTCATCAATGTGAATACTGTTTGATAGAAGACATAATAATCATAGCTTATTGTTCTATGCAATTCAATTATGCCAAGATCAATAATATCAGTTGCAGTTTGAATAATATTCCTAAGCTCCGAAATATATGTGTGCACGCACGCACACCTGCTGTTTTCCAATACCAGTTTTGAATAAGAAACTATTATTTCTTGTGAAATGGGTTATTGATGACATGGCTTTTTGTAATAAGGAAAAGGATGAATTATTGGATATTTGGTATCCCTGTCTTATGCATTAAATAATTATTTTTTAAAAGGAATAATTAGGTGGAGGTAATTTTACAAACCTCTGAGTAGTTATCTTCCCTCATTATAAATTTGTGTCTTTGCAAGAAGGAAGTGTTGATTAGTTTTTCTGGAAACCCTCTTTATACTCGATATTTCATATCATTAAATAAAAGAACAATCTCAATTCATGCTGATTCCAAAGAGGACCAAGTGGACTCCCTAATAAGCCTTGGTAATTTAGAAATGTTGGGAGGTGCGACCCCCTCACCAACATAGGAGGAAGTTTCTTAGTGCGAATTTACTTTCTCTCATAATTTAATTAGTATGGTGTACTATAGTTAATTTTTGTTATTTGTTTGATATCATTAAATACAAGAACATTCTCAATTCGTGTTGATTCCAAAGAGGACCAAGTGGACTCCCTAATAAGCGTTGGTAAGTTGGAAATGTTGGGAGGTGCAACCCCCTCACCAACATAGGAGGAAGTTTCCTAAGGCAAATTTATACTCATAATTTAATTAGTATGGTGCACTATAGTTAATTTCTGTTATTTGTTTGTTTTAGAAGAACGATAGAATTGGCATGTATATTGGACATAATGTCTTGAAGCCTACAAACCTAGTTCTGACAAATTAAATTTACCCATCAGGTATCATGTATTTAAAAGAAAATTTGTCAAATAATTGATAATGACAATTTCAGAAGAAGCCTCAACGAACAGGAGAAAATGGAGACAATAACTATAACAATGAATCGGTAAGTGATACCCAAATTCCTCAAAATGAAAACAACCAAATCTAAATTCCTCAACATGCAGTACAGTATCATCATCATCATCAGCAGCAGCAGCAGCAAAACAACCTCGCACTTATGTAGCCTCTAAAATTTAACAGTCATCAACATTTATAATTTAACCTTGTCAACGGAAGATGCCTTGGAAACACCCACGCCAAATGTATGTTGACAAACTCATTACAAGTGCCACACGTTGTAAGTTTAAGAAATACTGCCACTTACCAAAAAATGAAGCATATTTACAATGTTTCAGCATGATACCATCTGCACGGAGGTTTGTAGCGTTTTCTTTCTGGAAAGATGAGAAGGCATGATAAACACCCAAATAATATCTAAAATAAATCATTATACATATATAAAAAATAAAAATAGTGATCTATTACTAATAAATATAGCCTTTTGCTGATGAGAGCCATGTGAGTTGGTGAAAGGGGTTGAGTGTATCCAGCCCACCCAAGTTCAAATGTCAAAAGGCGCTTGCTGATTATAGCCATTTGACTTGCAGCTTGTTGCATATGTTTGACTGGCCCCAGAGAAGGTTTGGTTGCATCTGTTTGATTGGCAGTGGTTGTGGTTGTTTCAAACCAGCCGTTGGCGGTTGCTTGTGGGGCCATATAATCCCGCGTTTAATTGATCCAAAAGAAAAAAAACATAGCCTTTCATTTAGGGGCATGGCTGTAATAAGAACATGCCTTAATTCAAAGTAACCCTGCATCTAGAAACAATAACATGTATTTTTACCCTTCTTGAGTTTGCCTCCATGAAGCATACATGCTTTATTGTCCACATCAAGATATTATATTAGGTGCATCCTAAAGGTTGTCATGTCTCTCCTAATTTGTTTTTCTATCTTTTGTAATAATCCAACATGGTGAGTTGTCGATGTTAACTAGATGTATCTTTGCATGTTGATGTTTAGTGGTGCCAATAATTACTTCTAGGACACCCATGGATATATTGATCTTTTTATACAAAATCTCTCCACACTTTTTGTGCATGATAAATTAAAGCTTTAATTGGTGGCAAATAAAGAGCTTACAATTGTAGTACCCTAAGTTACTGGTTTGTTTTTGGTTTTGGTTCTGGGTCAAAGAACTGGGTTCGCTGGTACAGCAGATTTTTTTTCTTGGGTTCATTTTGGGTTTGTCCGTACAAAAAATATATTAAAAATTAAAAATATAGAAATTATAGCCTAATACATAGGAAATTAGTGACATTGTCATTAAACACAGTATGCATATTGATATTTAAAACAAAATATGAAAATAATCACAAAATACTAACCGAATGCCAAATGTCATGATAATCATTAAACATAAATATCAATAATTATCTTGTAATTAATTACATCAAACTTAAAAGTTAATTTTCATAGTCATCTTGCTCTTCATCGAGAGCATCAACATCAACATCATGTTATGGTTCATTAGAACCACATGGACTAGCACCACCGCCACTCCCTCTAGCGAAGTTGTGTGTTGTCAAAGGAGTGTCAATGTCATCGAATGAGAAGCAGGAAATGGAAGCATCCAAGTCAACGATCTCTAGAGACATATCCCAATGCTTTGACATCCCTTGTACTATAGGCTCTTGTTCAATAGAAGATGCAAATTGGAGTGTCTGTAGACCAATTGCTCAGCGTTTTTAGTTGCAAGCTTGTTGTGTTGTGAGTGGATGAAGTTATATGTGCTCCAATTCCACTTACAATAAGATGAACTTGCAACATATATTCAAATTTATAAAAATAAAAATTTAAAACTCGAGTCTTAAACATAAATTTATAGTTTTGAAAACAAAAAAGAAAGTTAAAAACTTAAAAAATAAAAAAACTTACCTATGAGAAGATCTTGATTGCAAAGAGGTTGTAGACTAGGTGATCCTCGGCCATGACGGTACCACCACATAGGACCATCCTCCTTGTATTTGTCCCAAAGAGCACCAAGACTATGACCTCGAGAGGTAATGAAAACCCCAAACTCGTTCATAACCATGTCTTCTATCTCAAGATCAGGGAATATACTATAGAATGCCAATTTATATCCTTATGCCACTTTAACATCCCTGTATGGTGGCACCCTCCTCGGCAAAGAAAGGATCTTCGTGCTATAGAACCGAGTAGATAATGCAAAGGCAAGGAGATGTACCAGGGTGGTCATTTTGTTCCACCACTCAACAAGAATTGAATGCACTTGTTTGAAAAAACTCTCCTCATGATCTTGCTCTTTTGCATTAATGATGGCTTTTATCTTCTCAATCATTGAGTCAATGCCATCATATATTTATCCCAAACATGGCTGATCCATGTCAGTGAAATGGATCATATTCATAATGGGCTCAGTGAAACTCAACAAATAATATACACGAGCCCACCAATCATCATCTAGGATCAATTTCTCACTCTTTGGGCCCGCTCTCTGCTTGACTCCCTCCATGCACTCCACAGGTTGCTAATGACCATGCTACTGAGTACCTGTCGCACCTTCCCAAGTCGTCCCAAAATGATTGTGTGAGAGGCAAATCTAATCTCAACAAACTACTACAAAATTAATTTAAAAAAAATAAAAACTAAGAAAAAATTTAAATATACATAATACAAGTACTAGATTAAAAAACTAAACAAGTTAAAATTTTAAAACTAAAATAAAAACACCTTCAGCAGCTCCAATGTTGAGAAGAATTTGAAAATGGCTTGGGAGAGGTGATGGTTGGTGACAAACATTTGAATCTTCTCAGCGTTAGCATACACTTGCTTGATCCACTCAATTTGCCTCTCCATTTTTTGCAGCATGAGGTTGAGTGAGTGGACAGCACAAGGTATCCAAAAAATGTGTCCATACCTTGCCTTCGCCAACATCCTCGCGGCCTTGCAATTTTTGGCGTTATCCATTACAACTTGGATAATATATTGAGGTCCCACTGCCTCAATGGATTCAATGAGGATGTTTGCAATGAACTCGACATCCTTCACACACCCCTCACAATCAAAGGCCTTCAAAAACATTGCCCTTTTAGGGCACATTGCAGTCACACTGATCAAAGGCCTATTTTTTGCATCTTTCCATTCATTGGAAACAATGGGGGCCCTTGTTTCTGCCCACGAATCTCTAATCGACTTCAAAGAATCTTCAACAACTTTTTTCTCCTTTGTCAAAAAGGTGGTGTAGAGTTTCTCAAAATTTGGACCTTTGTAATCTTTTGGGGCCTCATTGATCGCTCTTACCATTTCTTACCAATATGGTGATCGAACCACATTGAAAGACAATCCATTTGCATACACACATCATGCAATTTGTTGATCTGTGATCACCCTGATCTCACTTTGAAAATACCTTTCCAATGGTCCTTTAGTTCTTTTGTTTGAAATTGAAATAGGAGAAACCTCTTCGTGCATTAAGGGTGTTGCCAAAAATGGATGTCTTACAATGGGCACAACTGGAGAACCGCTAGGAAGAGTTGGGGAAACACATAGCTTCCTTGATCCTTTGCCTTTCTTTGCTAGAAGGTGACCTAATCTCATGGCATAGGCAGCATCTGCGTCTTCTTTTTCCTTGATGTATTAAAGGATTTTTTATTTTGGCACTGAACAGTTATCCTTCCCTGTGCAACCCTTGCTGTCGGCACCAGGGATGTGATATATGTAGGCTTTCACTCGACTATATAAGCTTTTAAATTGACAATCATAGGTATTGCATTTCCAAACATAGGCCCCACCACCTGAAACTTGCTCTACTAGTATCACATATTTCCAAAGAGGCGAGTGTGCAATGTCCATTTTGTGTTGGCTTTCGCTGATGGAGGAAAAACTATGGGACCTTGTCATATATATAACTACAAGTTTAAAAACAAACACAAAATTACAAAGGAAAATTAAAAACAAACCCAAGGGCAGCAACTTGTAAAAAAATGACAAAGAAAAAAGATAAAACAATACAAATCTTACCTTGGCAGCAAATGGGCTCCTCAAACAGTGTAGGAAAAGGATTGGAATGATGGTTGATGAAGATTCAACCCTACAACAACAATGGAAGGCAAGTATGCAATGAGAAAATCAGAGAAACGAGAGGTAAGTGGTTTTGCTTTTGTCACTTTGTTTTATCATTTGTGCTGTTTTAGCTTTTGCTTTTGTCTTTCACTTGCATTTTAGGGTTTAGAAATGTGTTTTTTATTATTCGAAGTCATTGTTTTTTGTAAAAAATTGATTGAAAAATTAAAAAAAATCCCATCATTGACCATTTTTTAGTGTAAAACCTGTGGATTTTGCTCCCCAACGCCTAGTGTTCGTCCCTGGGCACTCGGGTTTGCTCAAGTTCTTCTCATTGACCGTTTTTTACTGTAAAACCCTACATTTTAGGGTTTAAGATGAGGCAAGTGGTTTTTCTTTTGTCACTTTGTTTTTATCATTAGTGTTGTTTTAACTTTTTGCTTTTGTCTCACTTGCATTTTAGGGTTTATAAATGTGTTTTTTATTATTTAAAGTCATTGGTATTTGTGAAAAAATGATAAAAAATTAAAAAAATCCATCACTAAGCATTTTTTACTACAAAACCCTGCAAATTATGCTCCCCAATGCCCAGGGTTCATCCCTGGGCACCCAAGTTTGGTCGGGTTTTTGTCATTGACCATTTTTTACTGTAAAACCCTGTGGATTATGCTCCCCAACGCCCAGGGTTTTTCCCTGGGCACTCAGGTTTGCTCGAGTTCTTCTAGCTTTTAATCATTGACCGGTTTTTACTGTAAAACCTTGTGGATTCTACTCCCCAATGCCAAGGGTTTGTCCCTGGGCACCCGGGTTTGCTCGAGTTCTTCTCATTTACCATTTTTTACTATAAAACCCTGCAAATTCTGCTCCCCAATGCCCAAGGTTCGTCACTGGGCACTCGGCTTTGCTCGAGTTCTTCTGGCAGAACCCGAGCAAACCCAAGAGCCCAGTGAAAAACCCTAGGTGTTGGGGCTCATGTTTCATGCCCATTCTTGAGCCTAGTGTGAACCAGATAGTCCAACGCCTGGAAAATAGGACAAACCGGTAACGTTCTACAAACAATAAAGTGATATATACATTTACCCTTCTTGGGTTTCCCATCATGAAGCATAAATGCTTTTTTTTTCCACATAGGTTTGTGGTCATGGATGGGTTCAAATTGCAACCTCGTAAGTAGGCTCTCCTTTGTGTAAATATTTCTATTGTCATCCCCACATTAAGAATTTATTAGGCTTGTTGCCTAAATGTTGGCATCGCTCTCTTGATGTAGTTTTAAAATCTTTTTTAGTATTTAGTTATGGTGTGTTTTCAATGTTAATTATGTATCTTCACATATTGATATTCAGTGACCCTAGTGACCACTTTTGGGGCAACCATGGAAAATCACGTACTTTTTGTATAATATCTCTCCTTACTAAAGAGCCTTAATTGGATGCAACTAAGAGCCAACTTTCCACTCTCGTAGCTAGCTCTTCCATAAATATATGTTTTTATCATAGTTGCCATGTTCGACTGAATAGGGTACAAGTTCAGTTCGAACCGAACAAATATGGTTGACCGAAATTGTTCGGTCAAATTCGACCATATTTTTTTTATTTAAAAAAATTAAATAAACACTTAAAACACTGAAACCCGTGGCGTTTGTTGTTTGCGTTTGCATTTGTTTGTTGTCCGCCACCGCCATTGCCATCTGTAGACTCAGGATTGGCATCGTGCATCGAGGGTTTCGCCGTTTCAAAGTTCACTTGTCGTTTCAACTTTCAACAAGTATATCGTATGTTAAAAATCTAAAAATTTAATGTTTGTCTTCGACTCTTCACATTTAGGTTTCACAGACCCCCGGTTCACCGTTATAGTGTTTAAATATTACAATTGAATAAAAGAATTATAAAGTAATGAAGATAAAATATATGTATACAAATAGAATTTTTTTTTGAATAAAAATACTAGTTATTTCATTAATAAAAGACATACATACAAATGTTTCTAACAAACGATTTAATCTTTCACTCTAAAATTTATATTAGAAAATAGAATTTTTTGAAAAGAGATGTCCACGCATTAAACTATATTAAGTAATTTAAATTAGATTTACTAATATTGAATTAAAATATACTATTAGTCTATAATTTATTAATCTATTAAAATTTAAAATATTATTAAATATATTATTTAATAGTTGATTATTTATGTTTATATTTTACAAATATGTAAAATATATTTATTTTTTATAATTTATAAAAAAAATCTAACCGAACTACCGAACTTACCAAACTGAACTTTTTCCAAAATCCCGAACTTCCGAACTTTTTTCCCCTTCCCCAAACTTTCTGAACATGGTAACTATGGTTTTTATTATAAAGCACAAAAATAGAACAATCCAGGTACAATGATTTTCAAATCAATTAACATTGATTGACTATGTGATTTTGGAAACGCATGCTATAGAAATGATCTAGGTGGGAAACGTTTTCATGGGATAAATTGGTTTTAGATGACCTCTCATGACCTAGTAGTTGCTTATGTTTGCAAATATGAATGCTGAAAGAATGAAGAGAAAATGGAAGGCACTCTACACACTTACACACTTGTGTGTCCGTCTTTTTATTAAGCACAAAAAGAAGTTACAATGATTGGGAAGGTTGATAACCAACCATTAGTTAATGACTAACAAATAGCTAATTAATAACTTTAATACCCTACATTAATGACTAAACCAGAGACTACTCCAAGTTTGTCCCAAAATTTTACAAATTGGGACCAAAGAGTTTAGTCATTATATTTTCAAACTTCTCTTTAGATATCAACATGAAATCTGCAATCCTCTGACATTTTGTTGTTGTCCAATGTCCAATGTAGGAGTTTCGATGGAAACAAAAACCGAAGAGAATAGCCAACATCAAAACAAAGATCCGGTCGTATGGACATAAAATGTATCAAGTTGTCCACCAATTCTCTGATGGGTGATTCATTGACCGATGATGAATCATCATTCACTGATAACTTCAGCTTGGCCTCCATAGTTTTGAATCCATAATCATGGAGATGTTGATCAAATAAAATATACCAAGCTCATGGAGCCTGCTTAAATCCGTACAGGAACTTAATCAACCTAAAAACTAAATGATCACAACCAACCCAAAAGCCTTCAAGCTGCACCATGTAGACCACCTTGTCCAAACCTCCGTTCAGGTAACCAAACTGAGTTGCTATGGAAAGAAGCAACCAAAATGTGATCATCTTCGCAGTATGACTAAAAACCAACTCCTCAATAACAGTGGGAGTAAATACCAACTCCGTAGTAGGAGAAGAAACATCTCCTTGTCTATTCTGTAGGAACCCCAAGTTCCCTCTGATTCTGACAACTGACGGTTTTTATGGTTTTTTTCTGAGTTTTTGAAATTTTTTTTGTTGTTTTTGGATTTTTGCCGGAATTTGAAGAAAAATGTGATTTTGCATAAAATGATAAATAAATTCTACAAACAAATCTAACTTCGTAAATCGGAAACTATACTGCAAACCCCAAGGTTTCTCTTTTTTTTATAAAATTCTTCCAGAATCGATTGCAAAGAAAACCAGATGCAAAAAGGTAAAAAGCAATAATAATTTTAAAAACCTGATTATTCTGGTACAGCATTAAATGCCCTGCTGGAGATGGTACGGCCTCATGTATTTGACATCTTTTTTTCGACCCTGAAGATCCCTGCTTGCTCCCAAATCAACTGCGTCTCCCCAAATGATGAAGAATATAGCCAGAAGAAGGGCGCGATTTCCAATGACAATGGTACGGCCTGCTGTAAACAGTACGGCCAGGTACAGGTACGGCTGGGCTGCGACCAGCAATCAATGCTGCTGTACGGCCTGTATCCAGACTCTCCCAATCTCCAAAATTAGGCGCATAAATCACCCTTGCCTGATTAGATGAATACTCTGATGAAAGCCTGCAATGATATCCTCTGTAAATCAATGTCTTCTCCTGATTGAAGAAAACCCCTGTTGCAATAAATCAGGTGATATCTCACACCCTCTGAATTGCCTCCAATGGAGATGGCACGTTCTCCAAGGAAAATGAACTCGAACCCCTGAAGCTCTAGCTCAGACAAATTTGATCAATTTTCAATTCTTCAAATGGCATAATGGCGCTCCTCCCAATGCAGAAGTGTATATAATCAAAGAGGTGCGATTTCCTCTATAATAGGACCCTTTAATTAAAAATTGCAACTCTTTAATTATTTTTAATATATTTTCGACTTAGGCCAAATTTTATAACAATATTAAATTTGGCCCCTTCCTGATGATGGGCGCCCCCTCAGCATTAAAACACTTAAGTCATAATTTTTAATTATAACTTAATATAATAATCTCGTAATATTAATATTTAATTAATGCAATTAAATATTAATATCTCCCTCGTTACTTGCCCGATGACCGAACCGTCTGAAGCGGTCATATGCTGGAGTGATTCCGAATGCTGTCAACCCATATTGCCAAAAATAGCAGGGGTCCCACACTGACCACCAAGAACTGCTAAAAATAGTAACTTCTGCCAAAAGTGTCCAATCGAGCCCAAACGAAAGCCAACTGATCAAACTCTGCCGATCTGAAGCATGTGCCAAGCTCCCAGGTGACCCTCTATCCAAACGATCAGCCTACGAGGGTCGTATGATAGGCTAATCCTGTACCCGAGAGATGTCACTGAGAAGGGGACATGACAGTCCGCCCCTCCTGAAATTGCTTGTCCCCAAGCAATCTCAATGCCGGATGCTGTAGAATATCCTCACTCTCCCATGTCGCATCCTCAACAGGCAAATCTCTCCATTTCACCAGATATTCGCTGATAGTCCTCCTACGCAACTGTCTCTCCCTATACTCCAGGATGGACTCAGGTACTAAAATCAATTTTCCCTCATCATCTAAGGGAGGTAGAACTGCAGACGGTACCACACGATGACCCAACGCCTTCTTGAGGCGTGATACATGAAAAACGTTATGTACCCTGCTCTCTGCTGGAAGCTCAAGCTCGTAAGCCACCTCGCCAACTCTCCTCAGGATCCTGAAAGGTCCGTAATAGCGCGGCTTGAGCTTCTCTGCCCCACTCTTCCTAAGAGTGGACTGACGGTAGGGCTGCAGCATGAGGTAAACCATGTCACCCACCTCGAAATGCCTCTCCGTCCTCTTCTGATCCGCATACTGTCTCTGCTGGTTTTGTGCCTTAGCAATATTTTCCTTAAGAGCCCTCATAGTGTCCTGACTCTCCTGCAACCAACCTCCTGCACTCGGCACTCTACTGTCGCTCAGTAGCAAATCAAGGAAACTCGGCGCTTCATACCCGTACAACGCCATGAAGGGTGACATCTGAATGGTCATATGGAATGTCGAGTTATAGCAATACTCACACAAATGTATCCATTTGACCCACGCCTTCTGCTGCCCTGCTATGTAGTTTCGGAGGTATCCTTCCACCCACTTGTTTACAATCTCTGTCTGCCCATCAGTCTGCGGGTGGTAGCTAGTGCTCGGAGTGAGCTCAGTCCCACAAAGTCTGAAAACCTCCTGCCAAAAGTTACTCAGGAACCGACTATCTCTGTCGCTCACGATACTCCGAGGCAACCCATGAAGTCTGAATACCTCGCGAAAGAAAACCTCTGCTACCTGCGTAGCTGTGAAAGTCGTGGTGATCGGGAAGAAGTGGGCATACTTCGTAAGCCGATCCAAAACTACATAAATGCAATCACGCCCTTGGGCTTTAGGCAAGCCCGTGATAAAATCCATCGACAGGCATTCCCGCTTCCTGTCAGGAATCGGAAGTGGCTGTAATAAACCTGCCGGGTACGTGTTCTCCTGCTTGTTCTGCTGACAAACAGGACACTCACGCACGTACTGAAGAACATCTGTCTTGAGTCCTTTCCAAGTGAATCTCTCCTGGATCTGCCTATATGTTTTGAAATATCCAGGATGTCCTGCTGTAGGCGTGTCATGAAAGGCTCGCATAACAATGTTCTTCACCTCTGACCCTGGGATCAAAAATATCCTGTGCTTGTAAATGATCAAATCATTCACAAGTGTATACCTGGTATCAACTGCTGATCCCTCAACAATGCTGGAGGCCCAACTGTCCTTGGCATACTCGGCCACTATCATATGCCTCCAGTCCTTTGAAATATGAACCATAGTGCTCAAGTACGGCTTACGTGAAAGTGCATCAGCCACTACGTTCTGTGTACCTTTGATATATGAGATATCAAAGTCATAAGCCTGCAACTTACTGACCCACTTCTGCTGCCTATCATTGAGATCTCGCTGCCCTAAAAAGTGTCTCAAGCTGTTATGATCAGTTTTAATGCAAAATTTGCTGCCGACAAGATACTGTCGAAATTTTGCTAAGGCATGTATGATTGCGAGCATCTCCTTATCATATATACTATACAGTCTCTCGGGTCCTCTGAGCTTGCGGCTCTCATACACAATCGGGTGCTTGTCCTGCATAAGCACCGCACCAATGCCCTCACCTGATGCATCGCATTGAAGCTCGAACGGCTTCGTAAAGTCGGGTAGTGCTAGAACAGGGCATGTGGTCATCAGCTCCTTGAACTTCATAAAACACTCCTGTGCCTCTGAAGTCCAAACAAAAGCCCCCTTCTTCAATAAATCTGTCATCGGGGCTGCATGTCGTGAATACCCATTCACGAATCTGCGGTAGAACCCACATAAACCGAGAAACCCTCTCAACTGTGTCAGGTTCGCCGGTGTAGGCCAGTCAACAATGGCGCGGATCTTTTCAGGATCCATGCGCACTCCATCTGCACTAATGATGTGACCGAGATATAGCAATTCGGTCATCCCTATGTCGCACTTGGATTCCTTGGCGTACAAGGACTCCCTCTCCAAGGTACTCAACACTGCCTCCAAATGAGCTAAGTGCTCCTGCCAAGACCTGCTATATATAAGGATGTCATCGAAAAAGACCAACACAAACCTCCTCAGCAATGAATGAAAAACCCGGTTCATCGTAGACTGAAAAGTGGCTGGTGCGTTAGTGAGTCCAAAAGGCATCACTACGAACTCGAAGTGCCCACAATGGCATCGGAAGGCCGTCTTCTCTATGTCCTGCTCTCTCACCCTGATCTGATGATAACCCGACCGTAAATCAATCTTAGAGAAGTAACATGACCCATGGAGCTCATCAATAAGCTCATCAATCCTCGGTATAGGGTATCTATTCTTAATTGTCCTCTTATTCAGGACCCTGTAATCAATGCACATGCGTAAAGTCCCATCCTTCTTCTTCACCAAAACAACCGAAGAAGCAAATGGTGACTTGCTAGGCCGAATGTGTCCCATAGCAAGTAACTCCTTAATTGTCTTTTCTATCTCATCCTTCAATCTTTTTGGATGCCTGTAGGGAGTTATCATAACGGGTTTCGCACCCTCCTCGAGCTCAATGATGTGCTCTATGCCCCTGTCTGGAGGTCTACCTGGCGGAATGTCACTGAACACCTTGTCATGCCTGACTCTTAACTCCTGTATATCCGGATGATAATCTATCTTTTGCTGTCCCTCCTGTATAGGTGCTAAATGACACTCGGCAGCCCACTCTACCATGTCGTGACGCATAAGCCGCTCCATCCGGCGGAAGGAAATTGTTTTGATGTTGCTGTCCCGAATTGCCTTAAGAATGTGTGTCTTTCCGTTAACATCAAAACGGATCTCCATGTCTTTGAGACGAAGTGTGACCTCATCCAATGAATGCAACCACTTCATCCCCAAGACCAAATCAATGTCCCCCATATTAACAACATAGTAATCTGCCTTGAACTCATATTTGTTCAAGCATAAAGGGAGATCCTTAATCATGCGCTCACATTTCAAAGTGTACCCATCGGCCACTTTGACTCTTATGCCCTCAAACTCCTCTATGATAAGTCCACGTTTCTCAACAAATCTAGCATCTATGAAATTATGCGTGGCTACTGTATCAAGTAGGGTAATGACCCTCTGTCCTGCCAACACACCACGAATCCGGAAAGAACCCTCCTGCTGGATACTAGATAAACGGGCCTCCTGGCCCTGAAGCTCGGGCTCTGTCTCAACTATATGCTCTGGAGCCTCTGGCTCTGAACTCTCTGAACTCTCCTGCTGTTCGGAATCCTCTGATTCCGAGTCCTCATAGAACGCCCACATTATACGATTTGCCTTGCCCTTAGGTCTTAGAGGACAATCGTGATTAGCGTCATATGGTCCTTTACAGTAGAAGCAAAGCTTCTTCCTGCGTAAGTCATTAAGGGCCTCATGATCCAAAGGTGGGGCTGCTGATTTACCTTTTGGATCATTCCTGAAGTTTGATTTTTCTTTGTTAACATCAGTCTTATCCTTATTCCTGTTAAAGCCCTTGTTATCCCTGAATGATGAAGAACCTCTAGAGCTGAATTTACTCGATGGTGCTGCTAACTCCATGTTTCGTGCCTTCTTCATCGCCTCCTGTAACGAAGGAGGATCAAAAGCTTTGATCCAACCTCGCAAGGGTTCTGACAACCCCTCCATGAAGAGTACTACCAAGCGCCTCTCGGAGATGTTAGGGACCATAACGGATAACTTCTGGAAGTCACCTATGTAGGTCTCTACACTGCCACTCTGTCTCAACTGAGCTAAGTCTCGGAAGTAAGTTTCTGGATCCTTCCTGTCAAAGCGCTCAACCAACCTGTCCACAAACTCCTGGTATGTAGTGATCTTGTCATGCTGTAAAGTCACCATACCGTGGTGCCACCAGTCGTAGGCAACTCCCTCAAGATGCAATGTAGCATATCTAATGGCGTCACTCTCTGCCATCGGGCGCAGTGTAAGGAATGTGTCAAGCTTGCTAATCCAAGCTTGGGCAGTCATCTTACCACTACCATCGAACGTCGCCAATGTGAGCCGGTTCGTAGCGTGTTTTAGATCATTATTCTGCTGACGAGGTCTCCTATCCTGCCGAGATCTGTTATGCTCTCGCCTCTGTGTAATAAAACGGTCAAAAGTGATCATCTCTTTGACCGCAGGAGGTACCAAATCCCATTCTTCATGCGCTGCCATAAGGGTGTCAGCGAATAACTCATCATGCTCCTCATCTGGTATAGCCTCGCCGGGCTCCTGTCTCGTGAAAGTGGGCCTAGTAGGCCTATCTGCTGTCCGTGACGCTGCCCTAGTAGCTCTCCGTGACCCTGCGTCACTCCTGTCATCGTCACGGTTAGGTGACGGTCTCCTCGAAGTACCCAACCTCTGCAGTGCCGCTGCCACCTGCTGCAATACCTCATCGGATCGCCATTGCCCTGCACGAAGATCTCGAAGAGTATGCATGAACTCTGCACCCTCCTGATCTCTGTCATTATGTCCCGGCCTAGGTACATCTGTTCTGTCAGCCATATTGCCCGGCTGCCTGCTCAATCAGGGCTCGCCTGCGTGTGTAATACCTGGGTGACCCAATCTGATCCGGCTGCATAAGATAGCTAAACCCGTAGGATGGCAGGATTTAGCTCTGATACCACTGTAGGAACCCCAAGTTCCCTCTGATTCTGACAACTGACGGTTTTTATGGGTTTTTTCTGAGTTTTTGAAATTTTTTTTGTTGTTTTTGGATTTTTGCCGGAATTTGAAGAAAAATGCGATTTTGCATAAAATGATAAATAAATTCTACAAACAAATCTAACTTCGTAAATCGGAAACTATACTGCAAACCCCAAGGTTTCTCTTTTTTTTATAAAATTCTTCCAGAATCGATTGCAAAGAAAACCAGATGCAAAAAGGTAAAAAGCAATAATAATTTTAAAAACCTGATTATTCTGGTACAGCATTAAATGCCCTGCTGGAGATGGTACGGCCTCATGTATTTGACATCTTTTTTTCGACCCTGAAGATCCCTGCTTGCTCCCAAATCAACTGCGCCTCCCCAAATGATGAAGAATATAGCCAGAAGAAGGGCACGATTCCCAATGACAATGGTACGGCCTGCTGTAAACAGTACGGCCAGGTACAGGTACTACTGGGCTGCGACCAGCAATCAATGCTGCTGTACGGCCTGTATCCAGACTCTCCCAATCTCCAAAATTAGGCGCATAAATCACCCTTGCCTGATTAGATGAATACTCTGATGAAAGCCTGCAATGATATCCTCTGTAAATCAATGTCTTCTCCTGATTGAAGAAAACCCCTGTTGCAATAAATCAGGGGATATCTCACACCCTCTGAATTACCTCCAATGGAGATGGCACGTTCTCCAAGGAAAATGAACTCGAACCCCTGAAGCTCTAGCTCAGACAAATTTGATCAATTTTCAATTCTTCAAATGGCATAATGGCGCTCCTCCCAATGCAGAAGTGTATATAATCAAAGAGGTGCGATTTCCTCTATAATAGGACCCTTTAATTAAAAATTGCAACTCTTTACTTATTTTTAATATATTTTCGACTTAGGCCAAATTTTATAACAATATTAAATTTGGCCCCTCCCTGATGATGGGCGCCCCCTCAGCATTAAAACACTTAAGTCATAATTTTTAATTATAACTTAATATAATAATCTCGTAATATTAATATTTAATTAATGCAATTAAATATTAATATCTCCCTCGTTACTTGCCCGATGACCGAACCGTCTGAAGCGGTCATATGCTGGAGTGATTCCGAATGCTGTCAACCCATATTGCCAAAAATAGCAGGGGTCCCACACTGACCACCAAGAACTGCTAAAAATAGTAACTTCTGCCAAAAGTGTCCGATCGAGCCCAAACGAAAGCCAACTGATCAAACTCTGCCGATCTGAAGCATGTGCCAAGCTCCCAGGTGACCCTCTATCCAAACGATCAGCCTACGAGGGTCGTATGATAGGCTAATCCTGTACCCGAGAGATGTCACTGAGAAGGGGACATGACATATTCCCTCAAGCCTTTCACAAAAAGATGAGCCATGTCCTTGTTTGTACCGTCTCCTCATCGGTTTGTACCTCAAACCTCTTCTTTCTTGCACTATTTGTACCCTTCTCCTAGGGCTTCCTTGAACATCTTGTTCCGTTCGTACCCGACCAGGATTTCCCTGAATGATTGGCTCTAATACTAATGTTGAAAAATATTATTGCTGAAAGAAGAGAAATTAGAGGGCATACAACACACTTACACACTTGTGGGTCCCATCTTTTTACTAAGCACAAAAGAAGTTACAGCAGTTGGAAAGGTTGATAACCAACCATTAGTTAATGACTAACTAATAGCTAACTAATAACTTTAATAGCTTCGACTATTTCTAGGATCTTTTGTTCCAAGGAACCCAATCGTTTGATCACATTGTTAATGATTTAAAATGGTCCTCAAAAGTAGTGCAGAGCATACAAAACATTCCATGATAAAAAAACAAGCAAACCGATACTTGAACACAATGTAAAAAATATATATTACAATTTCGTAGCTTAACATTAATATGCTAATGAAACACGCAATTAAATTTATCTAACATCTGTCACCTGCAATCAAGCTGAAATCAAGTTACACAACCCCAATCAACCTATAACGAAAAGGTCAAAGTTTTTCATAGCCAAGCACACAATACCATATTTTGATGGTGTTGATCATATTAACCCTGCCATCTTAAAAGCATGCATCGTGCCAAATACAAGGTGCAGGTATCATGGATCTCTTACCCTAACCTTCCTTTATGTCCAACCACCAAAATTCCATATTGTAGATGGACCTAGCTTCCAATGAGAGCATGTGAAGCAAGGGTAAGCCTCCGAGATCTTGTCAAACTATAATATGGTCCCTGAATTTATCAAATTAAGTGTGTGAATGATCGACAATATGCCTAAACGCTTCTACAGCAATTTACTCTTGCTCTTTCCCTGATCCTACATTGAACCTTGTGCCTTCAACTGCTTTGGCATAATTCCCGTGTTTGCATCTCTTATGATATAGTTCTCTGTCAATCAGCAACCTATCACGTGAAATAAATACTCGGGTAAAAATGAAAATAGATGTTTACCTGATATTTATCTGATACTTCTTTTCGATGTTTGGGATCTTGTCCTTCCAATTTCGTGTTTAGATGACTCCAAGCTTTAAAATTATTTTTAGGTAAACATATTCCAAATCGAGGTCACAAATAATGTTATTGTTTGCAGTAAGTGTTTACCACAACATATGTGCATAAATTTAAAGTTTCCATTGGTCAATCTTATGAAATGGAATCAAACTGTAAAGATAAGAGACTCCTAAAATACCAACCATTGTCTCTCCTTTGGTATACTGCAACTTCAGGCTGCTAAAATAACCAGAAAAAGTGTGGAAACATTTGCATAATATAAATAAAACGTAACATAGCAAACCTATAACCATCCATGTGTGTTTGTTCAACAAGCATTCAAAATTTTATGCATTTATCAAGAGATACAAGTCCTAGGGTTGGTATGCATATTGGGTACAAGTATGAATTTCCGGTACCCAAGACAGCTATGGAAACATAAGAATAGAAGAGGGATGCTGAGGCCTCATTGATGTCTCCCATCATCTCCTACAGGTAGCCAGTATGTAACACTTAAAGAGAGAGGGAGATAGAACAATAAAATCTTTTCTAAACCCCTTAGAACACTAAACGATTCCACCCCGTGCTATTAAGCATGCAAATGAACAAAAAGAGAGGCAGAAAAGACACAAACATGATTACAGGCATTCTTTGAAAACCAACAGAACGTAAAAATGCTTCAGGTTTGCCATTCTACCTAACATTTGTTGGCATATTCTGGCCATAAATTTTACTGGTATAATTGTTGATTGTTTATTTTAAGTGACTTGAAAATAGGAAATGGATAAAAAATCCAAAATAAGGACAGTGTCTGAAATGTGACCCTCCATTTTCTCCCAAAATCAGCAGTGGGGGGAACATTGCAGGTTTGGCATTCTAACTAAACTCTGTTGACATATTCTGGCCATAAATTTCACTAGTATGATTTTTAATTGTTCAAAATAGATCGAATATATGCAAAATTGGTAACATGTACAATCTTGGAATTGGAGATGCTTGATCCTAGGCTGAGGAGACCCAGGAGACGACAAACTCAATCAGCTTCAAATGTGTTATGAAAGAGGCGAATGAGACTGATAGAGCAGTAATTGTTAAAAATCAGAGTATTATACACAAAGAAAATGCAAGAGCAATGAGACACCAGGCTAGAACTGTAAATTGCAAGACTGTATTATGCAATAGTTCTGTGCAATGATCCAAATAGTTGGATGTAGGGTGCTGGTATCACTTTCTTACATCCATTACTCAAAGAATTGGTAGAATACAATGTTATAAAAGTGTGTAAGATAAAGGGACGGTCCTGGTGTTACAAGAAACGCAACAGCTAGCCTTGTGACTATTCAGATCCTCATTTTTGTCATTTTCTTCAAATGTTGCAAGTTTTCTTCAAATGTTGCAAGACAGCTGCGCAGAACATGGCTGACATTGGTCAGAGCTATGCAACATAAACAAAGAGAAGTTAGGGCTTCGCAGTATGACCATGTGTGCTTGAGAAGGCCCTGAAGTTTGTGGTGTAGTCAGCTTATGTCGTGGATTTCTGTCATTATACTATGAGTCAATCATAATGACAGATCTGTCTGGATCAGTTGCCCCTCCTTAACAAGCAATGGTCCCCCTCACATTAAGTTGTGGAAGAAGATCTGAAATTTGTTGAAAAATTGAACTTTTGTGAACCTTTTTCCCTAGGAATGAACTTGACACACTCTAACGATTTGGTAAAACAATCAAGCTCTCACATGCATAAGACCATACACAAATCTGCAATAGTGTATTCAAAAGCAGTACAAGCATTAAGAGAATACGCCTTGACAGTATTACTACTCCTATTACTAAGCTCCTCTCATGGAGTTCTTACATACATCTATATCTACTTCTCACCCCATGCTTCAATGATGGAGGAGCCTTTATTTTATAGAAAAATGAAGGCCCTCTTGAATGCATATGGTTGGCCATTATCCCGTGTGGATAAAAGAGAACCCATGTGATCCAACTAGGACATTTTATAAGTGCACCTAATATCATAGATATTTTAGGAAAAGAAAATAATTTTATCCTAAATAATATGACCAAAGAAAAATCAATATATAAGGTGTCTATCTACACCAACAAAGAGGTATCTCTTGATTCATTGTGCATTTGACCTTAACGTCAATGATTTGATTGGCTTTTGCTAGCACGATGCGATCAGGATAGATTTCTGCTTGTTTAAGTGCTACTGGAACATTTGATGTGTTAAACAAACGTGGAAAATAATGGCACTAGAGTTCTTGAAGACCGGATGAAGCCCAAGGTAGGAAGGTAGATTTAGCTCAAAGGCTGTATCTCCAACCTGTGTGGGGGCCATAGTGAATAGAGCGGAGCTTACAATAAGGTCTTGTGAGTCTTTCTTTCCTACAAATGAAGCCATACCCCATCACCAACCTTAAAGGTGTGTGGCACTTAATGTTGATCATGGCATTGTTTATATTTAGCATTAGCATTAGCCTTCTGCTAAATAGTTTGCACTTGTTGCTAAATGTGCTCAATGAACCTAGCAGCTTTGTCTAAAAACTTTTTAGTAGGAGTTGTTGATGTTGATGATAGCAGCATAGGATAAGCCATACCAATGAGTACCGATGGTTGGAAACCCAAGCATACCTAAAACAAAGTTGTGTTGTAGAGTTGTGCAAAGCTCCATTGCAGCTATGTTGAATGGAAGGCAGGCTTTCATCCCAAGGGAGATGCTTCTTGGAATTGTACATTTTGAGAAGATGTACGATCATCATATTCATCACTTTTGTTTGTCCATCAGTCTGAAGATGGAATGCAGTAGACCTGTTCAACTTTGTATCCATCATAGACGAAAATGCTTTCCAGTTGTTCTCGAGAGTCTTCTATCTCTATTAGAGATGTTGTTGGATGGTAATCCGATGTGAATCCATACATTTGAAAATATAGATGAGTTGTTTCTAGAGTTGAGATTGACTTCTTACAAGCCTCAAGAATTGCCATCTTTGAAAATATATCTACTACAACATAAACACAACCATTACCATGTTTGGTAGTAGGGAAACCTAAAAGGAAATTCATGTAAACTAACTTCCAAGATTTGATCAATACCAGCACAATCATATAAGATCCTTGTTTCTTCTTGTTAACAAGCTTGGCTATAGCACAGGCGGTACAGGATCTGATGTTTTTTGCAACATCCGCTATGATATGTGGCCAAAAGAAAAAAATTCTCAAGACCAACAACACATTTTCAACGCAAAAGTGACCTGCAACCTCGCTAAACTGAGCCTCCCATATCATATTTTGACTTCTGCCTCGTGGAACACATAATTGTCTCAAATCATATAAGAGTCCATCTTGCTAGTAGTAATTTGGAATCGACTTACCAGTATGCAATGCTTGATGGATATCTGCAAAGTTTGCAAAGTGTTAGTCTCATGTCCACATATGTCAAACACAAGTTGGAGAGGTTGAATTGGAGGTCGACAATCCGCTACTAGATTGGCACTTTCATTATTATGCCTCATGTTTAAATGGAACTGTTGAACATATGATAATCATTTTTTATGTCACTCTTTGTTGTAACTTGTTATGTGTCTACGGGAAGCGCAACGGTTTGGGATATGTGTGAATGATGGTCTCCTTTCCCAATATGTACTGTTTCTATTGCCTACATGCCTAAACAATGACATAAAGCATAGTAACAGAAAATGGGAATTACACGCGGGTACCCACGCTTAAAACGTACCCACCCGTGTCCTCTCGTTCTGACCCAGGTCATCTGGTTTTTTCAATAAACTAATCAAACCCAGCCAAAACCAATTCAAACCGGCAAAAAATGGATTTTTGCAAAAAAACCATGTGTAAAACGCGTGTAATTGAAAAATCCGTCAATTTTTTCAAACTGGTTGTGGGTTTAGGTCTATAAACCCCAAAATTGATTTTTTGTGTCATTTTTTCACTTTCACGCAACAGGTAAACAAATTTTCAGACTTTCCCAGATGATTACAAAAAACAAACCAAACTTTTTCTGATAATCAAACAATGTACGGCAGCATTGCATTCGACATTGCTTCTTAGACATAGGGTTAGGGGTTTCTATTTTCTACATTTTACTAGACGTAGGGTTAGTATTTTTCTGATTTTTCAGTCTATTTGAGGCTTCTAGGGTTGAGGTATGAATGTGTTTTTAATTTCAACCCATATTTCATCATGCCACGAGAGAAATATTTTGAATGGGCATATTGCACTCCAGTTCCCAATATAAAATAGCTGAGAAGCAATTTTTGTAGCAATAAAAATTGTGGAGGTATCAACCGTTTCAAATGGCACCTTACAAGGATACCAAGACATGAAGTGAAAGCTTGCACAAACGATTGTCCCTTGGATGTTTCCAAATAAGCAAGGTTGTCACTTAATGCCCATGCAGAAAGTAAGGTGAAAAAGGCCAGAACTTCCTTGGGTTCATCGTCACAGTCTTCTAGTGAGTGTGATGATGATCGTGATGTAACTGTTGGTGATGATGATTCTTCTCATCATCTAGGACTAGGGCATGATTCTTCTCATGCCACATCCTCTACCGCACCATCAAAAAGTAACACTTCCAAAAATCCTAATATTGGTGGTGGAAGGGTGAATGTCTTTTTTTCAGCTCGCACCACACCTGGATCCCAACCATCATTGAAGAGCACGGGATGGAGTAAAAATGTTCATGTGTAATTAAGGAAGGCAATAGCAAACTCTTCGTATTACTTGAGCATCCCATTCAACATTGCTCGATCTCCTTATTGGCAGACCATGGTTGATGCCATTGCTATTGTGGGTCCCAATTTCAAGGCCCCATCATCTGAGAGCCTTAGAGTTGACATGCTGAGAGAGGCGGTGTAAGATGTTAACGAGGTAGTTACTAAGCATCATAGGAAGTAGAAGATTACAAGATTTAGCATTATGTCCGATCATTGGACTAATAGAAGGAATCATACATTTATCAACTTTCTTCTTGCATCTGAGAGTGGCACGATCTTCCTATAATCAATAGATGCATCATATAAAGTGAAATCAGCCCACTCGTTGTTTTCCCTATTTGATGAGGTTGTGATGGAGGTTGGGCCGCAATATGTAGTCTAGTTCATCACTGACAATGCAACCTACACTTAGTGAAGAGGATTTCGATATCCTGAATGAGGTTTTGGAGAACGTGACCCTACTCCTTTGGACCAAATGACTGCAAACGCAGGGGCATCAACTTCCACTTCAAGCTCACATATCTAGTCACAGCTTCCTTAGAGGTCATTTGGATTTTTTAATCTCGAATTTTGTTTTATGACTTGTGAGTAATGAGTCTATGACAATATGTACTCGAAGATTGAAAATTGATACTTAACGAGAGCTCGAGAGTAATTGGCACCATTGAGACTTTATTTTTGTCTTATGATTGAAGTTTGGACTTTGTTTCTCTTTCTACACACTCTATTTGGCATGAAATGACATTTGCAGTTTTTTTGTGTTTTTACGAGTATTTTAGCGTCTTTTAATTTGTCATGTTTTCTCCATTTTAAACCCATGTAATTGAATTCCATTTACAATTTCAGTTTCAGTTTCATGTGTCATCGTCGTGTGTGTAATGTTACCATGGCATAAATCTCTTGATCATATGTCTCATTATGTAAGTGACTGCATGACCAAAATGAGTGAGGACTGCTCCAAGTGCATGCTTAGATGCATCAATTTCTATCTCAAATCTAGCACTAACATGAAATAAAGTTTGCATTTCAATTCTTTGAATGCTTTTGGTTGTGCAGCTGACCAAGTGAAAATTTATTTGGTAACACCTTTGGGAAATCGATTCATTGCCCAAGTGACATGTAAGAAACCACGTACAAACTTCCTACAAAAAATTGCCAACCCAAGAAGCTATAAAGCTCTGTGAGAGTTTTTAGAGTAGGCCATTCTTGGATAACACAAATCTTGGCCGGATCGAAATGAACACCATGTCCGTCGTCAATATATCCAAGATATCGAATCTCCTGCATGGAAAAAAAACATTTCTCCATTTTGGCAAACATCTTGTGTCTCCATAAAGTGTTGTGTGCTTGTTGAATATGTCACAAAATGTCTCCCGTGTTTTTCCAAAAATTAGGATATCATCAAGGTAGACAACAAAAAAATGATGTTGTGAACAGCCATAGCATGTCATTCACCATCCGCATGAATTTCGTAGATGCGTTTGTCAAGCCAAAGGGCATAACCAACCATTCGAATAGATTTTCTTTGGCTTTGAAAGCTATATTACAAATATTTGAGAGTTCAACAAGACTCTAATGGGACCCTGAATTGAGCTCAATCTTTGTAAATAACATGGAACCTAAGAGATGGTCCAAAAGGTCCTCTATCCTAGGAAGAAGGTAGCGATTCTTTATATTGATCTTGTTGAGAACTCTATAATCAATGCACAATCTCCATTTGCCATCCTTCCTTGGCACAAGCACGATGGTGTTACCACATGGCGAAGGGTTGGGCCTGATGTATCTTTTATCCACAAGTTTATGAATTTGCCTTTTGATTTCTTCATTCTCAAGGAATGATTGGAAATACAGATAGGCATTAGGTATATACTCCTAAGATCAAACCAATAGTATGCTTTGCCTCACAATACTTTGGCACTCCAGTGGGTGACTAGAAAATATCCTTGTATTCCTCCAATACTGTGTTCAATTGTTGCTTTTAAGTTTGTGCATTTACTGACAATGTTTTGACACTCCAATAGGTGACTGAAAAATACCCTTGTATTCCTTCACTACTTTGTTCAATTGTAGCTTCTTTGTTGAAGGGGGTGCAACATTAGCTTGAACCACAAGGACGTCTCTCTTACATTCAAAGTCTCACTATCAAGAGCACAAATTTCTTACTAGAACTGACTAGCTTCATGAATGGATTCGCACTAATGAGCAAAAGCTTAGAGCCTACTACTAATATACGGCACAGACAGGTATATTCGATGAGATTTGCCCCCAGTCTTCATTGGCACATGCTCTTGGGGATTTTGTTCACCCCTCATTGCTATTTGTATTGGTTTCTTTGCCACTTGTGTTAGTGGCACGCTATTTTATTTTGTCTTCGAATTTTATTTCTTTGGTTCACCTCTAGGACTCTCTCTTCCTAGAACTTTCTATTGCTATTGGTTGTATCCTTCAGTCCCATTGACCTACTTTTGGTCATTTGTGGACATTAATATAATTTTCTTTTCTTTTCTTTTTTTCTATCCACCACCATCTATAACAACATTCATGAGATTTGCTTCATAGATTGCACACCAATGAAAAAGATATGGTTGCCCAAGTAAACCATCAGATACCTCTAACAGTCCTACATCACAAAGGACATCATCTTGAAAAAATATTTTTTTTGTACACTAGGAAGCACTGATGAGTGACGCACTTCTCAAACACAAGCTAAACCATCCAATGATGTATGGTTTTCAATGAAGCGTCAACAACAAATTCAATCCTCAAACTACTTCAAGATGAGTGGTGTTTCTCAAACCTAAACTAAACCATCCAATGGTGTATGGTTTTCGGTGAAGCATCAACAACAAATTCAATCCTCAAACTACTTCAAGAGAAATTATGTTCTTCCAACTCCCATTTTCAATAATAATCAAGTGTACAGGTTGTCCATTGACCCACATTTGAGAATGGAACAATCCTTTTGCTTCTTCTAGATCCGAGTTGGACTATAAGGCAATGTTGGCGATTGCTACCATGGCACTAGGCTCAGACTCCATGATCTATTTATCTTCATCTAGTGTCATTGAGGTAGAAGTCGATGTTTCCATCTGTGCAAGCAAAGCATTCTGAGCATGACATTCATGGCCCCAAAAATGTGAATTATGAATCACTTCCCAACTTTAGATTGCTTATTTTGATTTTCAAATATAGACTGGACTATATATATCATAGCATAAATGGGTTGGGGTTGAGCCATTGGGGGAAAAATGAGTAACCATCTATTCTGAGGTGAGAAGCCCTATATATCTATACTCGATATAGCTCTCTCCCGACGGCCTACTTGTGTTCTTATTCTAGGAATGTCATGAGGGTCCTTTTCCAAACTTGGAATTCTTATTTTGCGACTTATCACGGTACTTAGAATCTTCTTTCTTAGACTTTTGCTTCAAACTTTCAAAAAAATATGTAGACCACTCTTAGAGAAGAGATATGGAGGAAATCCATGTCGTGTCTCAAAATGAGGTTTTGCTCTATTTCTTGGACATTCAACTTGGAAACCAAAGTATGGAAAATGTCAATGTATTCTTGAACAAATTGATCACGACCTTTGGTGAGGTTGAGAGAATTCAATATGTTGGTCATCATAGTTTCCAAAAGGGTGATACGTTTCCTTCAAGGCTTCAACAAAATCATTCTAGGTATCTACATGTGTCCAATCATCCTCTTAGGTAGTATGGTAGTTATCCCACCATTTCTTTATAGACAACGAAACTCTCAAAAGGGAAAAAGTTATATTTTCTTTGTCAAAAAACTCATTGACTGCATAGTATGAACAAATGAGATTAAGCCACAACTGTCTAGAGCATTTGTATCCATTTTTCCTTCAGATATAGGGTTATCCATATTCATGTGTATCTTATGTGACATTTGACCATAAAACGGTCAATATGTTTCTGAAGTAGATGGGTCTTAAAGGGAGGAGACTCCCTGAAAAAGTTAATTGTAGTAGTCAATGATCCCAAAAAATTTCCTGTGCGTAACGCTGCTCCAAATCATTCCTTTGTCTTTGCAAAGTATCTTGTCATCTTCTAAAACATTTATGAAGTTGATGTCTCTGAAATTGTTTTTTCTATGATTTGCTGAGATTAGACGAAAAGTTGTGAGTTTTGAGAACAAACTTCATGTTCTCAAACCTCGCATGAGTGCGCATATAAAACCTAGAGAAAGAATTAGATGAGAAACTCCAATACCATTAGAACATGAAGCAAAGTATATATGCTTTGATGCCATTGATCTTGGGCCTAGAAGGAGACCCAAGGGACAAGACACCCAAACACACTCAAATGTGTTTTGATAGAGGCAAATGAGAATGAAGGCTAATTGTAAACAATTAGAGTATTGTAGACAAATAAAATGCAAAAGCAACGAGACACCATGCTAGATCTGTAAATTGCAAAATTTAATTATGCAAAAGTTTTGTACAATATTATTTCCTTGCAACCATTACACGGATAATTTTGGTGTTACAAGAAATGCAAGCGCTCACCTTATGACTGTTCAAGTCCTTTGTTTGTCATTTCCTAAAAGTGCTGTAGGACAGCTGCACATTATGAGCTGACACTGTCATATTTGTGTGGCATAAATGAATAGTTAGGGCTTTGCGGTATGACCACATGTAATCGACTTAGTGCCAGATCCGCATAGATCAAGACTGTCTAAAAAGTGACACCCAAAAAATTAGGAAATGTGGACAAAATAAAAAAATTCAAATAAAATAAGTAAATAAGAATATTTTTCACTCGGATTATATAGGTAGATACAGTGTATTTAAACAATCTTTTAATTTCCTCTCAGATTGAAAAGGTCGATTAGACAAGTATATAGTTACCAGCAATGTGTTTCATTAGCTTTCCTACGCTGTGATTTTTTTATGTTTCAGATGCTAATATAATATGCAGTTAAGTATTTACCTTGTATTTGATTTTTATAATTGTGCTAACCATGGAATTCTAGTACTGTGCACTGAATATTTTGAGGTGAGCAGGCTCCTAGTAACAACATTAATCCCACGTAGTATTATTTTGCCCAAAGTACATGTTCTCTTCAAAAACAAAAAATCTCAAACGCAAGTTTCCACAAATCAACCCAATTGGATTTTCTTGTAAGATTGAACGGCATTAATCAAACGTGATTGAAATAAGTTCACTTATAAACCCTTACTGTTTGTAAACCCATCTCGTACTAGTGTTGTCTGACTTGTCCCTTCCCTTTCTGTTCATTGATTAAGCAGCTTGAACCCTTTATAAAGCTATGAATATGAATAATTTTCCAAAGTTCACATTCAAAATAACTAAATTTTATTGTAATCTGAAATATTTCCTTAAGTGGGATACTCACAACAGTGCAGAGTTCCCTACCTGTTGACTTTGTGGTTAAATCTGCAAAATAATTCAGCTTTTTTCATTACTCTATAACAACTAAAATGCTCTGCCTCCTTAGATCACAGCTTATAGAATTCACTCTCTTTTATAGCAGATATGGCAAATTTCAATATTTTTATCTAGTTCAGAAGCAATCAATGTTAAAATACCACTCAAATAAGCTACGATTACTGTAGAAAGAAATCATAAGCACCTTCCACCTGAACCAGTCTGCATCACAAGCATGCCAGCATTTCCAAAATTGTGAAGGCCCTCAAATTGTTCAACAGTCCACTTGTACCACCTCATTAGAAAGACACGTAAGGTGAGCCCATGAGATACCAGAACCAAGTTCATAAATTTTGACCTTGCTCCAGGGGGTTGAAAACGACCAATGTCAATATCTGCTCTGAGTGTCTCTCTAAATCCTGCAAATAAGCATAACTTTCAGACATCTTGCACAGCAAACCTGAAATGTACAGTAGAGGGTCTAAACTAGCAAAGCTCCACAAGATAAATTCTGTTTCTAAGAATTAACTTGCCATACATAAGGAACAACATAAGCAATTAAGAGAATGAATGGTATCTCTCAACCCCATAGCCTTCTTTAGCCTTGGCCAAAGTGAGAGCTTGAAACAAGATACTGTTGATCCCCAACTATGTTATGTTTTATGATTAACCACTCATTTAAAAAGCAGGTGTGCAAATTGCATAAATGATGTTGAGGCAAAGATGTCATCCATTTTAAGTGATAATACCCGTTATTCGGTCATATACATCTGCAGCAGACTCTCCATTGGGAAAGCGGTAAAAGAAGCGGCCATAACGGAGACGCACAGCTTTTTCAATACGCATTTTCTCCCTATCTTGAAAATTTCCTGAAAAAAGGGAAAAAAATACACATCAAAGACTGTCTTGAGAAAAAGGAAAATCGTATTAAGAACACTTAAACGTATTATTTCATAGAAGCAATCAACAAATCAAGAGGGAAGGTATATTGGACCATAACATAAGAAGGTACATTTGAAGAGAAAAATCAGATAAGGGTGATAATGCAACAAAAAAATGTACAGTGGCCTATTTTAAGAATTGAAAGAGTAGTAGACCACCAGGAAAACTGTAGGTTGTTTGTTGAAAGCTCTTACAGGATTTCACACATTTTTAAGTAGAAAAGGCACTCTCACTCCCGTTGGTCTGAGAGGGAAACTTCTGCCATAGAAATAAGGGAATAGGGTTTCATTATTTGCTTCCCTTTGTCCATCATGGGTGGTTGTGTCAGTGCTGATGTTGTTATTAGTGCTGGGTTTAAAGTCTGCAACTTGGCCAACAGTTTTTTTCTGGCACGAAATTCTTTGTACCGGTGCATCTTGTTCTTGTGATGTTACAGCACTTTCCATTGTTCTTTGATGGATCTGGGAAAGTCTTATTCTAAGGCAGCTTTTATGGCTGATTTTGGTGTTGGGAGTCCTTGTGCTTCTTACAGTTGAACTTCTTGTCACCCTTGTCTTTCTTGGATTATGTCTTATTGCTCATGGTAACTTCTTCCTTGCCTTTGTGTTTTGAGCTTTTCTTCAATCTTTGACGTGATACATGTAGGTTTCTCCCAGTGTCCTGGCCTATAAGAATTCCATTTCTTGGATGTCAGTCACTTATACAAACATTTTCCGAAAAGGCATGGAATGCATTGGTAGTCTTGCACCACCTGTTATTGACCCTAACACAAATATTACCATTTTTTGTACTAATCGTCATAATTTTTCACAGGATGTACTCTTTGACAGCCTCTATTTTGAATACAATATAATTCCCACCAGTTTTTGACATGGGAAGAAAATTTTAAAAGTGCATATGCTATTTTTCACCATTAGCAAAATTATTGATAGATAATTATGGGTTCAATTGATTGAGCCACTTCTTTTCTCCATCAACATCAAATTTTCCTTCAAAAAGAGGGATACTGAAATTGATTTATACCTTGAAAGGTGTTGGGCTCCCGAAAGGTTTTCTTGTAGAAGTTGTGTGCATTGTGGGCATGATCCAGTTGAGAACTCAGGCAAATTGTTTGAAAGGATCTCTTGTTCCCTCTTTTTCTTCCATTTGAGATCAGCTGAATCGGCAAGGAAGAGAATCTTAAGGGTCGCATGTCTCGAGACTGTACTATGTATAGTCAGACCTCATATGATGGTGGAACAAGACACTATGATATCCCTGATTCATATTTAATTGGAAACTGGGTGGACAACACACTAAAATAACTAAATTTAATGTGTTATGGTAGAAAAAAATTGAAGCAAATAATACAGAAAGGAAATACTAAAAATATTAGAATGTAAACACATCCGTATTGATATGAAAGAGCTATGTACAGTGGTAGAAATCTTTGCAAAGAGATGTCTTACTACGAAACTATGATTTCTACATTCGGATGTTATTCGTTTATAATGATTCAGCCAGAAATGAGGAAACTAAAAATAGAATGTGAGGTGTTTCTCCTTGAGAATTTGAAAGGTCATGCAACAAGCATCTCCTAGGAAAGTAAAGAGGATCAATCGCAACATGGAACTCATAAAAAACACAATTTCAGTTTCCCAATATTTTCAGACTTTTCTAATTTTTGTCTTTCGTGATTTCTAGGCCCTTCGGAGCATCTGTGTGGTACGTTGCTCTCCGAAACCCTACAGATTTACTGAAACTTGACACAAATTACTGTTTCAAATTTAAAGCAATTGTGAGGAATCAACACCTTGGGCTAGCTGACATACCAGGTTTTTCCTTTTTTTTAAAAAAATTGTCCCAAACTACCACCTTCCATTCAAATTGTTTTGCATGTGCAATGAATCTAACGTTATCATAATCTAATGAAGTGGCCTCCAATGTAAGGATGTCTCCTTTGGGTATCAATCAGCTCAAACACTTGGCCAGATTTAAAATCAAAGGAGGACCTGATTCTAGTATTGGCCTTCTTAAGTTGTTTGGCTGCCAGTGAAGTGGCCAAGTCCAAACATGTCTCTCGATAGTCAAATTCATCAACTATTGAGCATGATTATTTGGCTCCTCTACCTGTGCATTAGCAACATTTTGACCTGTACCACAAATCTCCTTTGCATGTTCTTCCTCATCATTGACATCATCTTGATCCTTCATATTTATTTTTCTGTATGGAGAAGAAGATGAAAAGTGGTGTCTTCTTCTTACCCTTGTCGTCATCTTCATCATCGTTTCCAAGGCTGCAAAATTTCAAGGACATAGGTTTATTATTCTTTCCATCACGGCCTCCAATAAGTTTGGTAGCTATGGAACTAGATTCATCAAAAACTTGAGAATCACTAGATGCTCTACCTTCGCAGGATGCTTGTTATGCATGAATAGATACAAAGTGAAAATTATCATTGACTACTCAATTAAAATGGGTGTTGATAATTTCACTCCCTTCATTGGGTCTTCATTTCTCTGACTTGATTATGGGGATTCACCTCTTGGCATGATGCCCCTTATGTCCCAATAGCGTTTCTCTTCTTCAATCTTGTCCCCATCATAGGAGGGAAGAGAAAGCTGTCATGATTTCTTCTAATGCACCTTAGCAAAAGCCTCAACTTTTTGCAATTTCGTTTTTATATTTGGATCTATACATAAAACAGTGGCATGTTGCTCATTGAAATGCCTATCAAAGTTTTCTCTTGAATCTCTAGAGGGAATTTATAATTTCCCAAGCCAACCTCTAAGCATACTCTTATCACCAATTTTTCGCTCTCCAACCGATAGGAAACTTAATACAAGATGTTTTTGTTGCAATCTCAATGAAGTAGAGATGCATGCCTTTTATTTTCCAAAAAAACCAAGAAGCAATATTTTATCACTCACCTAGATTGGCAGCATATGGGGCTTACTTGAAATTTGAAGGCTTTGATCCAAGATAACAAATCAAAAGTTATGGTTTTTCGATCCTTCAACAACACCGAACAAACACTAATCTCGACATGAAAACCTACTCCAACACTTCTTTGTTAGGCAGTTTTTGCGAAGTGTCGGAACCCTTGCCTCAGCCCCTTGTGTGCACACTAGCCATATAGATTCTATGGTTCAAGGCTCAAAAAAGGGTTATTGGAGAATTATACCTTTGTGATTGTCTCACCAAGACGAATCTAATGATTGGTATTTTGCGCAAGCTAAAAACCCAAAAAAACAAAAAGTAGGGATGACAAAAATGTATGTTGTTGCAATCACCTCGCCAAGATTCTAATAATTGCTATATTGCACCAAGGTGAAAAAAGCTTCCACAATATTTTTTTTGTAAAAGAAACCTAAAACAATATTACACCGACAAAAAATTCAAATTTATGTTTTTTCGATCCTTCAACAACATTGAACAAATATTGATCTCAACCCAAAAACTAACTCCATCTCTTCTTTGTTAGGATTTTTTCCCAGAGTGTCAGAACCCTTGCCTCTGGCCCTTGTGTACAGACTAGTCATGTAATGATTTTAGGGTTCAAGGCTCAAAAAAGGTTTATTGGAGAATTATACCTTTGCAATCGTCTCGCCAAGATGAATCTAATGATTGGTATTTTGCGCAAGCTAAAAACCCAAAAAAGCCAAAAAAACAAAAAAGTAGGGATGACAAAAATGTATGTTGTTGCAATCACCTCGCCAAGATTCTAATAATTGCTATATTGCACCAAGGTGAAAAAAGCTTCCAAATTATTTTTTGTAACAAAAACCTAAAAAAATATTGCACTTACAAAAAATTTAAATTTATGTTTTTTCGATCCTTCAACAACACCGTACAAATATTGATCTGAACCCGAAAACTAACTCCATCTCTTCTTTCTTAGGCATTGTTCTCAAAGTGTTAGAACCCTTGCCTTGGCCCCTTGTGTGCAGACTAATCATGCAATGATTTGAGGGTTTAGGGCTCAAAAATAGGATTATCATAGAATTATACCTTTGCAATTGTCTTGTGAGAGGATACCAATGACTAGTATTTTGCTCAAAGGTTCAAAAAACCCAAAAAATAGGGTTGATAGAAATATGTGTTATTGTGATCGCCTCGCCAAGACGATTCCAATGACTGTTATATTGCACCAAGGTGTGAAAAACTTCCATACTTTTTTTTTGGTTAAAAAAAACCTAAAACAATAATGCGATGACGAAAAATTTAAATTCCTTCCAAATCAAAAGTTGTGCTTTTTTAGTCCTTCAACAACATCGAACAAACACTAATCTTGACCCCAAAAAAAGAAAAAAAATATATCTTGCCCAAATCGAAGCTCTAATATTGCTTGCAATGAAATTATTTAGATAGATAAAGCAAATTCACATCAATGGATGGAAATATAAATATCAAGAGCAGGGCAATAACAAGATATCTCAATAATAAGAGCAAAATATATCAAATAGACACCAAAGATTAATAGCAAAGGAGAATACTGCAAATATAAGATTGAGCCACTTTGAAAGGGCAACATCCACAAGCTTGCAATAAGAAAAGAATTTTCAATATTGTGATCTAACACTAGACACTACCTCCTATATATACTCTACCAAGGCTATGGATATTTCCATAGGCCAACAATACTACCAATATGAAGATATAGAAATTATCAAATGACTAAGTAAAAGGTGATAGCCACAAGTCGGCCACACATGCCAATACACGCTAGCGATTAAGTGCATGCAATCAAAGTTCCTTGTATATTGTCACTTCAACACGTATTTCGTTTGGGTTGCATCCATTTAAGCATTTGGATGTGTGTAATAATGTAGTCCATTCTACTTGGGAGGCAAAGAATATAGAAATTGTTCTTCTCGCCCATGTAGCCAAGGAATATTGAAAATTATTACAAATTTGTAAAAGATTTCTTCTTATCATAACTCGATTCTAAAGAGTCTACTTGATTGTGTCTTTGGCCATTTGACCCATGAGGCAATGTCCCTTGATAAGAGGAGAAGTTAAGAAGTTGAAAAGGTTTGGAAACTCTTCAGCATCCAACTATACAATTGCTTTGAGGGCAAGGCAATTTAAATAGGGAGAATTGTTATTATTCTAGTTTGTATTTAGGTTCAAAAAACAAGTATTATTTATTTATATCACAAAAAAGGGATCCAAATATGTGGGCCATAGGACAAAGAAAGCTTTGTGTCACGGCATCATAGGAATTACAAAGAATATTTTCATAGAGATCATAATCAAGGAATTACACGGAATCTTATCGTAGGAGTTAGAAAGGATAATGGAGGAGTTATAAAGCATCTTCAGTGTCATGGGCAGTTGTAGAAGTAATGGGAAAGTTCCAAAGCAGATTAAGTGTCATAGAAAGTTTACAAAGAATAGCATGGGAATTGCAAAGCATGCACTATCCTATATGCAAAAGGAACAAGTTACAAAAAGGCTTTAAGCCTTAGAGTAGGAGCTGTCTTGAATGTCTTGGAAGTCTTGGAATGGTTCTATGTGGATATATTCTATGGAAGGACCATTCGAGGCCAATTTTGGTGCCCATACTGCTCTTGGATTGGGCCTGAGTTGGCATTCCTTCTCAGGAAAGTTGTTTGTCATCTTCTGTATTACTAATAAGAAGCTTTTGAAAAGACCTGTGCCACAAAGAAACAGTAATCGTGTGCAAAGATGACCACATAAATCTAGAAATGTTCCAATTTCAAGGATGACTCCAAATTTTAAGAGGATTACTTTTTTTGGGTAACATGAGTCTTTCCAAAAGCTTCTTATTAGTATTATAATGGATGGTGGAAACCTTTTCTCTTCTTCTTATGTACTCTTCTAAATTGTTAATTTTGATAATGGTGAAGCTTCATTTTGTGGTTTCAATTATTTTCTTGTTGTTAATCGTGCTGTTCAAGTAGTTTAGATCTGTCTGATTAACACATTCAATGCAAAGAAAGGAAATACAAGTTTCATCCATTCTTTTCAGCTTTCATGCACCGTGTTCTAGTTGTTTTTGGATTTGGAATCAATTTTGTTCAGTTCAGCTCTCATGTTAAAGAGGAAAATTCTCTGTTGGTAGCAGCTTTCTGCATTCAAAATCAGATTTTTCAGTAGACTTCAGGTGCAGAAATTTTACAAATATAGCAACAGGTCTTGCTAGAAACATGACTGCGGTACCAGAACATTTTGGATCATAACACACATCTGGATTTTAGGGCCATCCAGAAGGCAATGAATGGGATTGTTTAGTGGTCTGAATCTGGTTTCTATGTTAAAAAGAAAACAAAACAGGAACCTGGTAGGGATTCTGCTAAGTTAGGGACAATGGCACTGTCCCATGTTTAGCTTTTCTAGACAAGCAAAAATCTTAAGATGTTAACAATTTTATTTTGGGGAAAGAGACTCTGATTCTGGGTTTAAGGAAGAAAGGAGATCTTCAGTTCTTGACGCTGGCATCATTATCTTCATTTCTGCTTTATTTTTCATTGAAAAGTTTATGTTCCTACTATTTAATCTAGGTTTCATAATGTGCTATTATTGACCGTGTAATTGAAACACACAGAAATGAGGGAGCCAAGTGAATGGCTTCCTTACTCCCCAGCAGATGTTACACTGGCTCTCTCTCAAGGACACACACAGACAAGAACTCAAAAATGGAAACCAAAGACTCTCTTTATTGAATGATTCAGCAGCGTTACAAAGATTCACATACATACACCTTCCCCTACTGACTATGTAGAAGCCATACACTTGGTGAAATGACTGGCTTACATAAGCATACATTACTCTAGCAAACTCTGGGATCTGCTCTTCTCTCTATGTGAGCTAAACTCAAGTCTCTCTCAACTCTCTCTTCTCCAAAGTTGGAACTCTCCTCTCCCACTTGCTTGATTGATCTCAACTGACTCACCAAACTGATCCAAATCTTAGTGCTCTAACAATGACATGCTGCCAACCTCTTCAAGCTCTCTCTATCTTGGAAAATAATCCACACGTCATACTTACTTAATCTGGGCAACTATTACTTTACCAATGCCTTCACCACAGGGGAAACCGCCGGTTACCACAAACCAATGGTTACGTAACCACCAATTAATACATACGGGTGGTTTCAAAACTACTGCCTGCATTAAGTGGCAGTTTCATCAGCGTCCCAAAAAGGGGTCATTTGACCTCTGAAATATGATTGAAACTGTCTCTTCATCCATTTTCTGACATGCTAGACTCTTGACGATGTACTTTGAAGTGTTGTCGATCTTATTCCATGCATGCAATGTTTTCGCCAAAGTCATAAAATTGCACAACACAAAAAAATGTGCACGTGTGCACGAAAACTTGATCCCATGTTTTTGGTTGATGTAAAATTGTTCGTGAGCCCGAATGCTCTTGCATTAGACACCCAAGGTAAATGAAATTGTTTGTGAGCTCCTCAATGATTTTTCCGTGTTTGGCAACTTTGGATGTACTCAGCGAAGTTGCGTCTTCAACAACTTTGCTCTTCCGTTTAACCAAGTACTTTGTGTACTCTCTACCTCGTCTTCTTATTGATCCAAGTATCCAATACTACTTCAACTTCTTGTGCTTTCTCAAGCAATTGTTGCTTCCAATCCACATTAGAAGAATCTAAACTTGATCCTCCACCACTAGCTTGACACTCGAAGTAAGGGTAAAAATATGTTACGTTGAAGATAGGTGATATGACAACCCCATCTGGTAGCTCTATCTCATATACATTTGCTGAAAATCTTTTCAAAACTCTACAAGGCCCAATATTCTTCCACTTGAGCTTGTTATACGTTTCTTTGGGAAACCTCTCCTTCTGCAAATGCGCCAATACCAAGTCACCAACTTGAAAATCCTGCTCTCGTCTAGTCTAATCAACATGCTTCTTGTACTTCATGCTACTCCCTTTCAACCTTTTGTTCACCTCTTGATGCACATCATGCTACTAGTTGCATAGTCCTCAGCTTCAGCGCTTGTTCTCATATTTGCTATGCTTCTCAACTCACAATTACCTCTATGGTTGCAACCATACACAATTTGAATGGATTCAGTGTTGTACTTCTATTCACCGAGTGGTACACAAACTCAGCTTGTGCCAATCCCATTGTTTCAACTTGTCTTTAACCAAGCATCTTACTCGTATTCAAAAGTTTAATTCGCCCACCCATTTGAGGATGATAGGCTGAGCCGAAATCTAAGCTTGTGTCTAACTTCCTCCAAAAATACCCAAACAAATCTTGTACTCTATGTAATACAATACTTCTTGGCAACCCATTAGTCTCATTACTTCCCTAAAACACAAATTTGCAACATGTGTGACATCACATCTTCTTAAATGTTATGAAGTGTGTCATCTTGTAAAATCTATCCACAACACCAAAAATGGAATCATTACCTCTTTGAGTTCTTAGAACCCCAAGAACAAAATCCATGTTGATCTCTTCCCATGGCCACTTTGGAATTGGTAAACGCTGATACAAATCTAAATTCTTACTTTTGCCCTCAGCATGTTCATCCTCAGCCAATAGAAACTCTGACTCAATTGCACCAATATTTTATTAACACCAAAATGACAGCTAGGCCTCCACTATGTTTCTCCTTCAATAAATTCTCCCTAATGATCCTTGAGGTATGCACAACTGTTGTCCCTTGAAGAACAAATCATTTTGTAACAAATAGTCCAGCCATGGAGTTCTATCCATGCTTGTTGGATTCATGCATGCTGGCCATGCATCTCAAAATCCTCCAAAACAAAAGAATAATTTTGAAGAAATTCAACCCACTTTATGTGCTTTTGATTTAACTTACCTTGGCTGTTTCTAAATTGTAATGTTGATGATCTGTGTACAACATGAACTCCTTGGAAAACAAATAATGCCTCAACTTCTTGAGTGCTTGTACCATAGCATAAAATTCTTGAGAGATTGAGTACTTTTGCTTTGTTTCATTCAATTCTTACTAAAGTAAGCAATGGGCTTACCTTTTTGATTCAACCACTCCTATGGCTGTCCCACTAGCATCACAATCAACCTGAAACACTTTGTTTAAATCCGGCAATGCCAACAACGGTTATTTTGTCACTCTTTTTTTCAAAAACTGAAAAAATCTCTTCTACTACATCAGTCCAATCAAATTTATTTTTATCACCTTTAATTGTCTCCATAATGGGTGCACATATACTGCTGAAGTTTATAATAAATTTCCTATAGAAACTTGCTAACTAACCCATGAAAAGCTCTAGCCTCAAACATGATCCTAGGTGATGGCCATTCACTTATTGTTCTTACCTTTTTTGGGTCTATTTCCAACTCTCCGTGAAGCTACACTTCTTCAAGTTGACCGACAACTTCTTCTTCAACCTTTACAATACCAATCTCAAATGCAACAAATGTTCTTCCTTTGAATGATTGAAAATCAAAATGTCATCAAAATAAACAATAACAAACTTACCCAAATAAGATTTCAACACTTCATTCACGAGTCTCATGAATTTACCAGACGCATTTGAGAACCCAAACGACATAACAAGCCATTCATATAACCCATCTTTCATCTTGAATGCAGTTTTCCATTCATCACCCTCTCTAATTTTAATTTGGTGATATTCACTCTTCAAATTTACCTTTATGAAGTACCTTGCGCCACTCAAACAATCCATCAAGTCATCCATCCTTGGCAATGAAAATCTATACTTGAAGTGATCTTGTTCATTGCTCTAGAATCTTGTAGACACTAAATCTGATTTATATAGTATTCTAGTCTTGAACACTTGGAAAATACCTATCATGATTATACCTTGCAATTATAAACCCGCCCATTGTCGAAAGACTCGCATTCATTATCTCTTTGTGCCTAAATTGCTTATATTTTGGTCTAACCACTATTATTCTGATAATTAGGTCTCCATACTATGTAAAAAGCTCTAAAGTTTTGGACTTGTACTTGTTTTCTAACTCCCTAGACACTTGCATCCCAAACAAACCCTTGTGTTGACACAAATGTCCACCTTTTCTACGAAGTGTCCAATGTCCAAAAGTCATCCAATTTACAAATGAATTGTATCCTAAAAGTCTAAGTGATTTAATGCGAGATATTTCTAAAAAAGATTGGTATGTATACAAAATCAACCCTCATTAATTCCTCACCTAGCAAATACCAGAAACTCTCAAGGCAACTTACCAAAAAGCACTCAATCAAGCATTCAAGTGAGCAAACCTGCCTTATTCATCCATGTTTCCATATTTGTCATAGGATCAGTATTCCCATTCAAAAGGCAATTCATGAATTATATTTGCCAAGTTACAAGCTAGGTCATTCCATGCCATTGCTTATCACATGTTGCATCTTGATACACAAACAAGCCAACACATAGGAGAAAACTACATAAGTTCGAGGCCCTCTTCAAAGTATTGGCTATGTAGGCAGCACCCATTGACAGAGGGGTCCTTGAGGCAACTTGACACCATGAGCCCACTAACCCATTTTTTTTTCCACAATCACTCCAAAGGTGAGGAACTTAAGGTTTGATCATTTGATAAAGAGCAACAGCCTATGAGCACAATCTGAAGACATCAAAAGAAAGACAACAAAAAATCCAGAGGGCTCCAGTTGGTCGCATTCATATCCAATTAGTATTTCGTACATGACATCTACATCGCAGTCAGACATCTGCGTCGATGCAACTGTCCAAATTCGACACAAGCGCCGAGGCCACAGAAAGAATATCCCCATAATTTGAAGATTGTTTTAGGATCACCTTACAATCCACTTCCAATTGTCTAAGATCAGGCCTGTATGAGCACAATAAACCAACGAAGTATCAATTGTTCTTTATTCATTGCAATATCAATCAATAGTTGTACTTTACTATTTTTTAGCAATCTCAATTGTATAACTTCATAATATTATTCATCTGAGTTTTTATTAATTGCCCTGCTCATTAGGTTAGTTCACCATCCTTGTGTACAAGCTAATCTAATACCCCTTTAACCCTAGATAGTCCCCTTTATTTAAATTTAGGGTTAAGCATTTGATGAACCCGACCTTTGGTCTCCAAACCCTAGCTTTCGCTGGGATCTTCTGATTTTCCTAATTACTATAATTATTCAGTTTTGAATTTTATTTTTATGATTGACTATTCCCTAACATTTGTATATACTTTCTTTCCTATTATCATATAAGTCACTGGAACATTTACAATGGTTAAAAAATAATTTTTCACTCCTTAACCCTAATGAGTATGATAACTACCATCCCTCTAACCAGGCCCATGCTATCACTTCTTCAAGGGGTAAGGTGGCCCATCCTACAATGCCAAAAGAGAGTAGCCAACAAACCCTTCCAAAATCCCTAGATGATATATGTATGTCTATTCAATCTAGAACACCTAAAGCTTGTATTTATGAAGCCCTAAAAGATCAAAACATCACTATGACCAAGTTAATAGAAGAGTTACAAAAACAAAATATACTAGTGTTAATCATGTGTTTGCATCTTCCTCTAGCAATCTTATACCCAACAAGGTTTCATATTCAAATAAAAAGCTTCAAAAGCATACATCTAAAATAAGTGATTCAAATATTATACAAAAGGCTACTTAAAACCCAAGTGAAATCTTAAGACAAATGCTTAGAAACAAAGTTATCCAATTACCTCCTCTACATCCTATAAGGAGATCATAATGCTACTTTGCATATCATAGAATCAATGGGCATCATACAGATTGTTGTTTTGCATTAAAAAATAAAATACAAAGTCACAAAGATAGTGATGATCATATCATTGATACATCAACCAAGAAACTCACTCACATTATGAGTACCTCACAAATGCCCAAACAACAAATATGGGTACGAAAGGATAATTCCAAACAAACAATTGCAAATACTAAACCTAAAGCAAGAAAAGATTCAAAAGGCAAAGCTAGAGCAAGCAATGTTAAAAAAAGATCAAGATGAAAAAGCTAAAGTTCCAAATCTAGTTACAAATAGGGCACTCACAAGCCTTTCCTCATATCAAGACCCTATTACTCTCACTGCTCATGTAGAGGGCAAGCAATTTACAGTTATCAAGGTTATGGACTATTAAGATACATTTTTTTGTTCTATGACATTCCTTAGCTCTCTTGAAACAAGTTTCAACATGTGGATGAAACTAATGCAATTCCAACAAGTATGGGATCAATACAGTTACGAGTTTCATTTGTTTCAAAAGAATGTTCTATTACTTTTCAAGTTACTTATAATCCAAATGCTTACAATATTGTGCTTGGAAAATCATGGTTACACTCAAGGAGCAATGGTTGATAGAAACAACAGTTGCATATCATTTAAACATCAAAGCAAGCCTTACAACATAGGGAGTACATCTTTGGCTACCATACAAATAGATACAAGTAATGGCATATCAGTAAAAGCAAAGGACATAGAACATATTGTAAAAAAGAAATCAAAAGCATCTTGGAATAACATTTTTGTTAAATCTGGCATCACCAAAGAGCAAAAGGCATAGTATATTAATCACGGCATCCCCTTGGTGCAAGAACATGATACACAGAGTCCTATGACACATTTAAAGAGCATTACAGAACCTACAACACCAGATATTACACACATACATGCTCCTCGACAATACCACCAGTTTGATATACCATATCCAGTGTCCATAGCACTTCCATATGAGAATCCTTAGATAGGATAATTGGCTAGAATTTACCTTTTTCAAATATACCAAAAAATTCAAAAAAAATCAAATATTCCAAAAATACCAAAAAAATTTCGACATGTTCCTAGTTGTATTATTTCTTATACATATGTTGTTTGCTCTATGTTAGTAGATAGCATATCATTCCTTTCAATATAAATGTGTTTCACACTTCATTTGAGTGTGATACAACTATACCAGGTACATGATATATGCACATATAGACGTTGGAATTTCCCTCTACTCACATTCTAAGTACGTTGGGTGCGTTTGCTTCTTTGATCACGATACACCCAAATTACATTATTATATGATCACTTTCCATTATCATGTTTAAGCTTATATACTTACACATGCCTCTATCCATATTTATACCTTTCATAGTGTACTTGATATATTATTACACTTTGCAAACAAATATGTTTAAGAACTAGTATGCTATGTTCATGTTGGTTGTCTATTCTACTTGCTTGTTATTGTCTTGCATTGTATTGCCTATTTTGAGCATTTGAATATGCTCCATTCATTGTGCCCTTTGTGCCTATGCTTGCTTATTTTGACATTTAAACATGTCATGGTTTGTTGTATATGGACATTTGAATATGTCATCCTACGTTTTGTGGACATTTGACTAAGTCATGTTCCTTCGATTGTGAAGCATTTGAACTTGCCCATTGTATGAGGTCACCTTGGACCATTTCATGTTGCTTTGCTTTTGAGTGCTTTGTATGTGTGCTTTGATTGCTTGTTGAGCTTGTATCGTTACTCGGCGTTGTCATGATCTACATCATGCATCTTAGGATTTGATATGATCACATATTGCATGCTTAACTTTTATATTTACCTAGACATGTTACCCCTATATGTTACATGATCCATACACACCTTACGCAATTATCTTATCCTTTGAAGTAAGGTAACTACTAGATTCCATTTCCCCTCACCTTAAAAGGGGGGCATATCAATGGAGGCATGTCATAAAGGCATGGCTTCCACACTTTCACAGTTCCATATTATAGTAGGGGCATGTTATGGAAACATGTCCTTCACATCTACACCAGTTCTCCTTCACATCTACACCAGTTCTCAAATCCTTCGGATTATAGTGAAGGCAAGTTATGGAAACATGTTCTCCACATTTACACCAATTCTCATATTCTCCAAATTATAGTGGGGACATGCTATGGAAACATGTTCCCCACATTTACACCAGTTCTCATATTCTTCAAATTACAGTGGGGGCATGTTATATTAACATGTCCTCCACACTTGCACCGATTTTAGATTCACCAAATTTCACAATATATGATTCAAATACACATTTGTGGCAGCATTCTATATATTGATATTGTTACTATACCCAGATTTCAGCTTGATATGTCTATGAGGTGCATATGCCATGCTAAGGGCACCTAAAATTGCAAAATCAAATCATTTTCCAGGTTTCAAATACTTTTATGGACTGTTATCATACCCACACTGGACTTTTATGGACTGTTACTATAGTAATTGGTTCACTTTTGGAAGGTTGAGTTGATTAAATCACTCAATCTTACCAAGCTTATAAATTAGACTTGATTAAATCGTCTAACTTTACTAGACTTGTAGGTTGGATTTGATTAAATCATCCACCCTCACCATATATATGTTGTGAGTTCATTAAATCGCTCACTCACCAAATCATGCACATATTTGGTTTGCACAATTGAGATAAAACAAGCTCAATGGACGTGTTGCAACTAACCTTTACGTCAAGGTCAGAGGCATATGGCCTCCCATCTCTCTATATATATGCACTTGCAAGTTCAGATTTGTCCTAATCTCATATTCAAAGCTTTATAATGAGGCATCTTTTCAAATCAAATTACCGAAAGGCAAGATGGTTACATCAACATACAGGTGTACTCCTAACCTTGCTCTTTCTACTTTCAATCATTTCAAATTCTTTCAATTTCAAATTTCATACACTGATTATATATTGTAACATCATCTTGATTGCAAGTCAGTCACCAACAAAGCACTCAAGTTGGGCTCACGCAAAGACAAGGTGTGTTATATACACCCAAGTATGCATTTCTTTCCTTTAAACTAACAATTTCATTACTAGATTAAAGGATGGACAAATGTAAACACTAAATCTACCACTGTTATTATGATGACCAGGGCCTCTATACTGTGCAAAAAACTCTAAACCTGATCATTATCCTTCACTACCAGTTTTGGACCTTGACCTATTTTCTAGCTTCCTTGACACTTGCATCTCAAATAGACACTTGCGTCGACGCAAGTGTCCACCTTTTCTACAAAGTGACCAATGCACAAAAGTCATCCAATTTGCAAATAAAATGTATCCTAAAGGTCGGCCTAAATGTTTTAATGCAAGATATTTCTAAAAGAGATTGGTATATATACAAGATCAACCCTCATTCATTCCTCACCTAACAAATACCAAGAACTCTAAAGGCAACTTACCAAGAAGCACTCAATCAAACATTTAAGTAAGCAAACCTACTTTTATTTGTCCATATTTCCATATCAATCATAGAAGCAATATTCCCATAAGTATGAAGCATTCGAAAGGCAGTTCATGAGCCATATTTGCCAAGTTACAAGCTAGGTCATTGCATGCCATTACTTATCACACGTTGCATCTTGATACACACACAAACCAACACATAGGGGAGAACTACATAAGTCTGAGGCCCTCTTCGGAGTATTGGCTATGTAGACAGCACTCATTGATAGAGGGGTCCTTGGATCAACTCAATACCTTGAGCCCACTAACCCATGTTTTCCCACTGTCACTCTAAGGGTGAGAAAGCTAGGGTTTGATCATTTAAAAAAAAGTGACAGTGTGTGCACGCGATCTGAAAACATCAAAAGAAAGACGATAAAAAACCCAGAAGGCTCCAATTGGTCGCATCCAAATCTAGTCAATATTTCGTACATAACACCTACATCGCAATCAGACATCTGTGTCGACACAATTGTCCATATCCAACACAAACGTCCAAGGCCACAAATTGAATATTCCCAAAATCTGACAACTGTTCTAGGATCACCTTCCAATCCATATTCAACCTATTTCAGATCAACCTTGTATGAGCACCACAAACCAACTACATATTAATTGTTCCTAATTCATTGCAATATCTATAAATAGTTGTACTTAACTATTTTTAGCAGTCTCAGTTGTAAAACTTCAAAATATTATTTATCTGAGTTTTTATTAATTGGCTTGCTCATTAGGTTAGTTTCACCATCCTTGTGTAAAAGCTAATCTAATACCCCTTTAACCCTAGATACCCCCAATATCTAAAATTAGGGTTAAACAAATCCGTACAGATTCTCCAATCTCCACCCTTCTTAGGTGTTAATATTGTTGGAACTGCATATGGGCTTAAACTTTCCCTTATTAAACCCTTCTCCTACAACTTGGTTACTTCCCTTTTCAATTCCTCATTCTCCATAGGCATCAACTTATATGTTGGTTTTTAAAAAAAACTTGATCCGATATGATGACTAATGTTTCTTATATGTGTCAATCCATCTGGCAAATCTTTTGAAACTATATTAGAAAACTCTTCTAACAAATTATGAACTTTAAAAGGAATATCACTCACCTTGTTTGTGATCACAACTTGCATCAATTTGGGAATAAAAGCAAAACATGTGTTCTCCTTTTTTGCTTCCTTTGAGAATTGTTTAGGATTATTGTCCATCTCTTCTCTTTCTTTCAATGGGATCAACATGAACTTTCCACCATCCTTTCCAACAACAAATCGCATACGTCCATGGGAATTATGTCACACAACCTCATCTCTGTATGACCCAATCTGAAAACTAACCATACATTGTTCATTCATCAACACTTGATGACCCTTAAGCAACCAAAAAACCTTGTATGGGTCGGGACACACCATTATTTTCAGCCTAGGCTTTTCTACCATTTCCCTTGGAACAAAATTGTTTGTGCTACCACTATCAACAATGACCTTACAACACTTACCTCCCATTTTTCAAATAGTCTGGAATAAGTTCTTCCTTTGCACCGGTTCATCTTCTTTCGTGGTTGGTTTCAACAACACTCTCTTCATCATAAGAGCTTCACCACGCTCTGCTTATTCCATGTGAATTGGGGATGCAACTCTTTCTCCATCCACATGAGCAAGATGATTGCTTACTTCATTTTTTCTACCATTGTACTGAAATGATTTTAGACACTCAAAAGCTCTATGCCCAATGTCTCCACCCTCAAAGCACTTACCCATGAATCCTCTACATCTTCTTCTTCCATGGGCATTATGCCATACTACTTCATCTCTATATGACCCAATTCGAAAACTAACCATACATTGTTCATTCAGCAACACTTGATGACCCTTAAGCAACCAAGAAATCTTGTAAGGGTTGAGATGCATCATTCTTTTCAGCCCAAGATTTTCTATTATTTCCTTTGAAACAAAATTGGTTGTGATACCACTATCAACAATGACCTTACAATACTTACCTCTGGAATAAGATCTTCCTTTGCACTGGTTCATCTTCTTTCTTGGTTGGTTTCAATAGCACTCTCTTCATCATAAGAGCTTCACCATGCTCTGGGTATTTCGTGTGACTTGGGGATGCAACACTTCCTCCGCATGAGCAAGATGATTGTTTGCTTCATTTCTTCTATTGTTCTAAAATGATTTCAAACATTAAAAATCTCTATGCCCAATGTCTCTACACTCAAAGCACTTACCCATGAATCCTCTACCTCTTCTTCTTCCAAAGTACCTCTTCATCTAAGAGAAATCCCTCTTCCTCTTTGGGTCTGACTCTAATCTTGTTAAGTATATGATTTACCTTCATGAGTATGTTGTCCTCTACCATTGTTTGTTTGTCCTCTCCCTCTCGAGAACCTTCCTCTACATCTAGAGTTAGTTTGTTGCCTTCAATTCACATTGATACGATTATCCTACCGAATTCAACTTATACATTTCAAACTCATCTTGAATGGAAATACGAAGTCCATTTACATACTTTGATATCTTTTCTTGATCATCTTCCATATGACCAGCTCTAATGGTGAGCTTGTAGAACTCCTCTATGTAGTCTTTCACACTCAACTCCCTTTGCCTCAAGTTTGTAACTTTTTGAACAAACTCAATTGATAATCAGAAGGTAAGAACTTACCTTTCAATTTTATGACCATTCTATCCCAAGTTTTGATTCAGCTTTTGCCTCTTCCCTCCCTTTCCAACTGCACTGGATCCCACCACAAGGATGCATGACTTTTCAACTTGGTGCAGGCAAACTTCACTTTCTTGGGGTCCTTCATTGACTCATAGTCAAAATATTTCTCCATCTTTGCAATCCAACCTATAAGTGCCTCAAGGCTTAAGCTTCTCTATAGCAAGGGGTGTCCAACTTTGGTTTGCTTCCTATCTATGCAATAGCTTTCAAAAATCTATTTTCCAATTCATCCACTATCTCCTCCATTTGAATCTCGAGTTTTTGCTTCTTCATCACCACTACATCAACAACAATAGTTCCTTTCTTTGTGCAGTTTTCTTTCTTGGAGTCCTCGATTGACTCATAGTTAAAATATTTCTCCATCTCTGTGATCCAATCTATAAGCTCCTCAAGGCTTAAGCTTCCTCCATAGCAAGGGGTGTCCAACTTTGGTTGCTTTCTATCTTTGCAATAGTTTTCATAAATATATCTTCCAATTCATCCACTATCTCCTCCAATTGAATCTCGAGTTTCTGCTTCTTCATCATCACTAACATCAACAACAGTAGTTCCTTTCTTTGTGCAGTCTTCATCTCACTTGGATTCTTTTCAACATCTTTGCCAAGTCTGCAACTCTAGGAGCCCTTCCTCCTATGATAGGATTTCCTTTGTGTGCCATATCTTCACAACAAACAAGCTTCTCTTTCACAACCTGCAAATGACTCAACAAGAACCTCATACACACCCAACTCAGCAAGGCAAACCTTGTTCTGATACCAATTGAAGCATACGGGAATATGGGGGCCATTACTCTTCAGCGAGTGTTACAATCACTCTCTCTCAAGGACAAAAACAAACAAGAACTCAAAAATGGAAAACAAACACTCTTTATTGAATGATTCAACAGTGTTACAAAGATTCACGCACTCCACTTGAATCTCGAGTTTCTACTTCATCATTATTAAATCAGCAATAGTAGTTCCTTTCTTTGTGTAGTCTTCATCTCACTTGGATTCCTTTCAACATCTTTGTCAAGCCTGCAACTCTAGGAGCCCTTCCTCCTATGATAGGATTTCCTCTGTGTGCCATATCTTCACAACAAACAAGCTTCTCTTTCACAACTTGCAAATGACTCAACAAGAACCTCATACGCATCCCACCCAACAAGGCAAACCTTGTTCTGATACCAATTGAAGCATACAGGAATGAGGGGGCCATTACTCTTCAGCGAGTGTTACAATCACTCTCTCTCAAGGACAAAAACAAACAAGAACTCAAAAATGGAAAACAAACACTCTTTATTGAATGATTTAACAGTGTCACAAAGATTCACGCACATACACACATCCCTTCCCCTACCAACCCAATCCAATGACTGGCTTACATGAAAATACATCACTCTAACAGGCTTTGGGCTCTGCTCTTCTCTCTCTAAGCTAAACTCATTTCTCTCTTAGCTCTCTCTTCTCCGAAGTTGAAACTCTCCTCTCCCACTTGCTTTATTAATCTCAACTAACTCCCTAACTCTTCTCTAAAACTGATCCGAATCTTGGTGACCTGACACTAACATAATGCCAACCTCTTCGAGCTCTCGATGTCTTCGAAAATGGTCCACACATCAAGGTTTCTTGTTTTGGGCAGTTATTTTACTAATGCCTTCACCACAGGTAAAACCGTCGGCTACTACATACTCTCAGTTTCGAAACCACCACCCACATTAAGTGACAGTTTCGTCACCGTCCCAAAAAGGGGTCATTTGACCTCTGGGAAACGATTGAAACTGTCTCTTCATCTAATTTCTGACATGTTGGACTCTTGACGATGCTATATGGAGTATTGCCAATCTTCTTCCATGCATGCAATGTTGTTGCCAAAGTCGACAAGTTGCACAACACAAACAAATGTGCACAAGTGTGCACAAGAACCCGATCCCATGTTTTTGGTTGATGCAAGATTGTTCATGAGCCCAAATGCTCTTATATCAGTAATACTTGTGGTTTTGGTTTGTGGGGCTGTATATTTTGTTTTTTGACTAATTTTCACGACACTAGACTGTCTGTGGAAAGAACTAATATTACGATGCACCATATGACAGCTCTGCATCTATGTGGAACGGCTGTTCTGAAATTACAGCATTTTTTCATCAGATTTTAAGTACAGAGTAGTATTGGGAGGAAATAAACAAGTCTCTGAGCTGTGCAGTGCTTCAAATCTGTCCTACATCAGAATTTTTTTATAGACATCTTTGGGAACAGGGCACAGACAGAGGTTCTCTGCATTGTCAGTTTTATCAGATGAATTTTGAGCATTGAATGCAACTGTTTTAGAAAGGGCCAGAACTGAAACAGAGTCTCTGCATCATCAAGGTCCTAGCATTAATTATTGAGCACTTAATAACATCGTTTTAACATATTCTTAAAGCCCTAACTATCAAGCACTTCATATCAGAATTTGACACATCATAGTGTTCTGAATTACCAAGCACTTAATATGATAAATTTCAGGCATCTTTAAAACACTAATATCAAGCAATTCATACCTTAAATTTGACTGAAACATTCTGGAGGTCCTAGTTATCAAGCATTTAATCGTAAATTTCATATATTCTCAAAACACTAATTAACAAGCTTTTCATAGCATAAATATAACATATTCCTGAGGCCTTACTTATCAAGAACTTCATATGGCTAGTTTCACGAATTCTTAAAGCCCTGATTATCAAGCTCTTCTTTCATAGATTTGACACATTTCATGGCACTAAAGCAGTACCAATGTAGCCACTAATTATCAGGCACATCATATCATAAATTTTGCACATTCCCAAAGCCACTACTTATCAAGATCTCCATATCATAAAGTCAACGCATTCTTTAAGCCCAAATTATCACACTCCTGATATCATAATTTGACACATTCTCAAAGCCCCACTTATCAAGCCCCAATAAATTTGACAAGTTATCAAAGCCCAAATAATCAACCACGTCATATCATAAATTTGACAAATTATCAAAAGCCCAAATTATAAAACTCTTCAAATCACAAATTTAGCTCAATCTCATGGCCCTAATGATGAAGCACTTAAAATCATAAATTGGACATGTCCTCGGATGCCTTAATTATCAAGCACTTCATATCATAAATAATACACAATTTATAGTCCCTTGTAATCAGGCACTTCACAACATGAATTCGACACATTTCCAAAGGCCCAAATTGAACACAACATTCTCAGAGTCCTAATAATCAAGAAGAAGTTCATGGTATTAGTTTGACACATAGTCACCAAGAATCTAGGGTTCAGCGACTCATATCTTACCCTTATCTATAGGCCACTATATTCATATACTCCCTACCAAATTTCAAAATGCCGTCCCCATAACTGTATGCCATGTCTCCAGTGACTATTAACATATTTTCACCACCCTAATCATCTAGTACATTCCCAGGGGAGTGTGGTTTAGTGGGAAGTTGCAGGTGACAAACTTGTATCAACGCTAAGTCCATGCAAAACCTGGGTACATTGTATGGCATAGATATGCAGCCCATAGCATGCATGAAGGTACATGTAAGTCCTAGGTGAATTCTACGTCATAGATATCCCCCTCGTAGTGCAGCCGAAATATCATAAATAATACACAATTTATGGTCCCTTATAATCAGGCACTTCACAACATGAATTCGACACATTTCCAAAGGCCCAAATCGAACACAATATTCTCCGAGTCCTAATAATCAAGAAGCAGTTCATGTTATTAGTTCGATACATAGTCACCAAGAATCTAGGGTTCGGCAACTCATATCTTACCCTTGTCTATAGGCCACTATATTCATATACTCCCTACCAAATTTCAAAATGCCGTCCCCATAACTGTATGCCATGTCTCCAGTGACTATTAACACATTTTCACCACCCTAATCATCTAGTACATTCCCAGGGAAGTGTGGTTTAGTGGGAAGTTGCAGGTGACAAACTTGTATCAACGCTAAATCTGTGCAAAACCTGGGTAAATTGTATGGCATAGATATGCAGCTCATAGCGTGCATGAAGGTACATGTAAGTCCTAGATGAATTCTATGTCATAGATATCCCCCTCGTAGTGCGGCCTACATGTATGTCCTGGATGAATTTGATGGAATAGATACAGCCTTCATAGCACAGTCGCTAAGTACAAGGACATCAGTTAAAAAAAAATCGTTTACTACACCCATACGGGGGTGGCACAAAACCTTTTAACCAGATAGGCAAAAGTTTCTCGAATCGTGCAACGGCATCCTGAGCTACTTTGCTAGATTTTCATCTCGGTAACTTGAGATATGAACAGTTTATTCACTGAATATTTTTAAAAACTAAAAAATTGCAAGAGGTAATTACCAAAATCCTGCTCTCGTAATCTGGGTTCCTCCCTGACCCCTGCAATTCTTTGGCGCTGGAATGCCATGCCAATTCCCTTAAGAGTCTGAAGAGTACGCTTGTAAGGCGACACATAAAAATAAACCTGCCAGTGGTCAGCACCATCGCTTTCCACCAATTCTCGGATCCTATTCCCGGTCTCCACTGCTTCCTGCCACCCTTGCTCCGTTAAAGCTATTTTTGAATCAGGAATTCGAGTATAAGCGCTCTCATCGACATTACCTTCGCTCTGCCCGTGCCTCACAAGTATTATTCTGCGAGGCCGAGGAGGCGGGACAAAATTATTATTAATATAATGAACATTCTCTGGGAATAATTCGCCGTATTGTGAATTGTGCGGCATTTTGTGTCCAAAGATGTTGCCCCTCCATTTTCCAAACGGATTGTCGTCACTGCATCTGATAGAGCGCTTTGATTGGAATTTGACGTTTGAGGGTTTGGTTATATTACATAATGGGTAATGCAAATTCATGGCGGGAAGAAAGGCCATTTAGAGTTCTGTAGTGACTATGGTGGATTGTTTGCATTGGAAGTTGTTTGTTTGCATTGGAAGTGTGGGGATTACATACATTCTGATGCGTTCACAGGTCGACCCGCCCGAAACGACCAGTGCGTTATCACTCTTGTCGTATTTATGAGGGTCCCCCAGGGATATCAGGGTTGTGAGTCACTTGACCTATGTGGCATCTAGCCGTTGCAGCGGCGTTCCTGCGAGGTAAAATAAAAATTAGATGTAGAGACCTAGAGGTAGGAGTGGGAGTAGTGGGTACCCCTACCTTTGGGTTCACATTGCCACTAGGGAGGCACGTAAATTTAATTTTTTTTCCTTTCTTTCTTTAAGTTTAGTTTTTTTTTTTAATTTATATTTTTTTTGGGTTGTGTGTGTTGAAATGATGGGAAAGTCACAAATTAAATTAATTTAAAATAAATAAAAATTGAAAGTGTCCAATATTTAAATATGGTGTTAAGTTGAAAGGTTTCATAAATAATTTGGTGCACTATATTATAATTATATTGTACTTTGGTGTATTAATTGTTGAAATGATGACATGTCATGATATGATTAGATATTGTGAGGTAAAAGTTTGACAACTAGCACATAATACTATGATGATTAATAAGGAGGACAAAGTTAACTATTGGGTAATATGTATTCAAAATCTATTTCAACTAGAAAGCACTTTCATCTATAAACTCCTCGGCCCTATAGTGATATTTGAGTCAAGTATGATGATAATTTAAAAGTGGACAACTTAATCTTCTTGTTTGAGGAGGTAAGGTTAGACAAAACAATAAATTCCCTGATCAAGATCTATAGTAGACAATCGAACATCAAAAAGGGAATAGACATTTTACATGACTTATAGGGTAACATTTGTGTCATGTTGTTATGTTAGTACAAAGCACTCTTGGTACTATCCTTAGTCCCATAGACTACTTAGTCTCATAAATGTTATTGAAATATATTTTTTATTTATTCAATTTTAAGATCCGTGATGTCATGAGCCTTGTGTTTGACTAAAAGGTAGTTTATATTATTTTACCAAAAATTGACACTTGGGTATAATGACATTAATAGAATGGTAAAACAAGATGTAAAAGATAGATCTACAATATAACAATCTAAAACAGTAAATCAAATATAGTTTAGTGGCTAAAGATAGTAGTGTAATTGAAATTAGTTTGATAGGTAATGGACAATATGAAAAGTAAAAATGATGGAATAGTTACACCTTGATAGATTTATAGAATTTTGGAAATGCAACCCTGGTCTGAAAGGAATGATTGAGCTCGGTGTGAAATTTAGACTATTCATTGTGCAAGGATAGATTTTGCACTTGCTTCATAATTGATGAATTTTCCCATGTTAGATTCAACATTGTGCCTTTGTGATCAATCAGTGTGCTCTTAGGCAATGAATGTGTACTAAATTTTTGTGTGCAGGTTTGCAACCTGATGTCATATAGTTTTGTAGTTACACTTGTATGAATTAGCAAGTGTTTTGTAACTTATTTTACATCGAGTAGATATGATATAATGGAAATTGTGCACTAATTCAAATTATAGAATGGTGATAAACACAATAATCTAAATTCAAATGGGTTGATTGAATTTGCAATTGTTTTATATAAAAATGACAAAGCAAGATAGGGATGATGTACTTAACTTAATTTGTGTGCTTATTACTCACAAATGACATCATTGAATCTAAAAATGCTCAGTATATGCTTCGTCAACTATTCAAATTAGAAATAGTAGCTAAAAACCTATATGGATGCAACTGGCAAAGTCAAATGCCTATGATAGTCGATATTATTAAAGTTTACCAATGATATCCCTACACATATCAGGGGTTTGAAACTTTTAGGAGCCCTATTCATGCATCTAAAATTTTATTTAGTGTGTGCGCACCTCGACAATCCTGCATTAAAATACTTATTTTTTAGATTGTAAAGATTTCTAAATAAAATTATCATGTTTTTTAAAATGATAATAGTGTTTGATTGATGATAAGATGCCCTTAAAAATGAGTTAGTATTTTGGGTTAAACTGACCCTAACCACTCCCCAATGAATGGTTGAGAGTTGCCTACATTTCAATATTCTAAAGAGGGCTCAAATTGTACATGTTTCTCCCACTTATGTGTGTGTGTGCAATATCTTGAACAATATATATTGAAATGTTGCCTTTTGATTTTTGATACTTGATACCATGAAAAATTGACTTATATACATATTCAGATTTTGCTATACTGCTCCTTTAAATTATTAGATGTATGTATGCCTTTTGATAATGTTCCAAGAGAGTGATAGGTAATTTCTCAATTTGTGTAAGACAAGTTACCAAGTGAATGATAACCTCAGGGGTGATTTGTATTTATAGATGACTCTTCGTTAACTTCCCTCTATGATTGAACCATGAAATGTGTCTAGGTTGACTTAATTAAAACTTTTCAATTTGAAAAATAACCATTGTAAACCATGAACATTGTCGACATAAGGAGACACTTATGATAACCAATATTATCAGGGTTTACTGTATTGTCTTGTGAGTGAAACATAGGGATCTAAAATATGGAGAAAGTTTATTTGGGATTCTGAGGAGTTTAGGTTTGTATATATTAAAGTTATTAATTATTTTTTATTTAAACACAAACTAATTGTTGGTTATCAACCTTTATGGTTAAATGTAACTACTTTCTACTTAATTAAAGACAAACACACACAAGTGTGTAAGTGTGTCATATGCCTTACATTTCTCTTTATTCTTTCAACATTTATATTTTTTAACATTAGTATCATAGCCATTATTCTAGCAAACCCTACAAGAAGGGTACCAACAATAAGTTGCAAGCATTCGAGGAAGCCTTGATTGGGCACAAATGGAAAAGAACCAAGTTTGGGAAGCCCTGGAAAAAGGGTACAACTCGTGAAGAAGTCATCATGATTTGCAGTCAAGGATCAAATTATTGTAGGTCATTTCAAGGCCAAACATGATTTTCACACATGATTTTATGATATTCAATTTGCACAAACTATTACAAAGACATATAAATCATGATTTCAATGGATGTGTTTTACAATCCATGTGTAAATCAAATGTCACAAGAATGATGTTGAAGAGGGTTTATATAAGAAGTGTAGACTAGGAAAAGTAAGACCGAGATAAAAATGATAGAGGAAAGAATGCAATAATTTTCATAGAGGAGAAGGGTTATGATTTTCTTGGATATCATGGCAGAAGAAAGAAACCAAACACAATAATTATTTGGTGTTACTAGGGCACAAGAGAAATGATGGGAAATAAAACAAACAGAGAATGTGAGACCAAATGTAGTTTTATAAAACTAGATATGAAGACCCATAATGATAGTGAAGTCATGAATAACCAACATGCGAAGTGAAGGATGTGAGATGTGAAGATAACCAAACACAATTTCAATTGTAATTATTGCATTAAAAACTATAAGGAAGGGCATGGGATTGCTAAACTAGATCAAAGCAAAATGTAAATAGTACTAAAACTAGCAAAAAACAATTGCAATCTAAAGAGAAATACAAATAGTACAATGAAAATCATGGTTTTTAAGATTCATGTTAGACATGGAAAGACAACATTCCAAGTGATTAAAAGAGAATAAAAAGGTAGACTTTGTTGACAATTTGTAAAATAAAAGGCGATTTCTAAGTGATTCAAGTGATTTTCAATTTTTAGGGTGATTTACTTTATATTTTTTCAAGTTGTTTTATATACTTTGAATTTCTTTGATTTATGAATCAAAGTTCAATACCCATGCAAAAAATGGAAAATATTCAAAATTTGGTTACGATGAAAGCATAAAATTTGACTAGGCATAATTAAAATGTCTGGAATCATACTATTTAAAAAAATTTAGAATACCATGATTGTGACAAAATCATTCTCAACATTGAAACAATATATGTTACTAATTTTGTTGATCATGATAAGTGTCATAAGGAGGCATTATTATTTTTACATATATATATATAATGTCAGATGATATGATTCCTAAGATCTAAAATGCCATTGAGGCAAGTGTTGTTTGGACCAATCTAAAATAAGAAGTATCAAACTTTAGAGAAAAATCAGATTTTATACTTAAAGAATCAACTATTTTTCACAAAGATGACTAAGGATGGGTCCCTATCAAAACATCTTCTTTAGATGAAAGGTCTCTAAGGCCAGCTTGCTACCATTAAAAAAAGGTAGATAATGATGACCTAGTTGATTTTGTTCTATATAGTTTGATGTCTTCATATGAATCTTTTGTGGAGGCTTTATAATTGATGGCATAAACATAAACCCTAACATTATATCAAGTTAGTTCCTATTTAATGTAGATAGACACAAGCAATTGAGTGTAATGTAGGATAAACAAATCTTGAATTTATTTTTAATTCAAAGGGGAAGTGGAAACACATCCCTATTGATTCATATTCCAAGTACCAGGTGTATTGCATTTATCATCATAGGGTTGGATATGTCAGAAAGGATTGTCAGAAGTGACATTATGCACTTTTCCAACAAAGCAGTTAGGTGGCACATGTGGCAGTAGTTGAAGAAGATTGGGATTCTAAGGAAGATTACACTCTCATGGAATTGTAATCAAATGATAGTGATATCAATTGTTAGTTCATTGATTCTAGTGCATCCAAACATTTCACATGTTGTGAGCACTAATATGTCAAATTTACTACAAGTAAACACTTTTCTAATTAAATTTCATTAACTAATTAGTCACATGCAGTAGAGAGGATATGAGATATGTTTACAGTGTTGAATAATTCTACAAAAATCTTAATAAGGAATGTTAATTATATTCCTAGCATGAATAAAAATATCTTGTCTACTACCTAGTTAATAGAAAATCCTATCATTGTTGTACATTTCTCTGGGAAATAATGTATTATGCTTGATGTAAAATAGGATAGAGTAATTTATCTAGGTATTGGGAAAGGTGGATTGCATAATCTTGTTGACCCTATCATAATAAACTTAAATACACGTATGGAGGGAGACTCCACCATACACAATGTGATAGAAAATGAAATTCCTCATGGGCTTATTGGCCCTACTCTAGTCAACTTACATTTACTAGTTGTGGAGGGAATTTCCACTATAAAGAATGTGTGGGAGGATGAAATTCCTCAATAAAATCTATGGGTAGTTGTGTCAGAGGATGAAACATCTCAATTATAGGTATTGTCTCACAGGACCAAAAACAAGGTTGTTAATTCAACAGAGCATGACCATTTTGCTCTCACTTATAACCTTTTTATGGTACTTGAACTTCTAGTTAAACAACCCATTGGATGCACATATGTGGGAAAAATTGGTAATTTAGATAAGAACAAGGCTCATCTTGTTGTGAAAGGATTTTCCCAACAAGAATGAATAGATGAGGAGATAGTATTTCCTCATACTACGAAGTTGGTTTTTACTTCTACTATGAAGATGGTCACATTTCAGTTGCTTCTCTTCATAACAACTCAATTTGGTTTCTTGCACAAATATTTTGATGAGGTACATAGTGTTTCTTGAGGTTTTTTGAGTACTTGGTCATGATCTTTTGGTTTACAGGTTAATTAAGTCCATGTATAGATTTAAGCAGGGTTCACAAGCCTGGTATATTTCATTTGATTGATATCTCTAAGATTTTGGATTCAAAACAATGGAGGTTGACCTAAAGTTATCAACCAATAATGATTCATCAATAGTAAGTGAATCACCCTATAGAGAATTGGTGGATGATTTGATATATCTTATTCCACATGACCATATCTTTGTTTTGTTATTGGCTATCTTTTTTAAAGTTTTTCTATACTGAAACTCATGTATTGGATATCAGAAAAAATGTAATAGTAATTCATATTTCATTGTTGATATATAAGAATTAGTATGTAAATGTAAAGACTAAATTCTTTGGTCCCACTTAGTTTTAAAATTTTCTATACAAACTTGGAGTAGTCTCTATTTTAGTCAGTAAGGGAACATATTAAAGTTATCAATTAGTTGTTAGTTAAACATAAATTAATGTTTGGTTATCAACCTTCCTAACTGAATGTAACTACTTTCTACTTAATAAGATATGAACACATACAAGTGTTTAAGTGTGTTGTATGTCTTCCATTTTTCCTCATTATTTCAACATTTATATTTTCTATCAATATATATTCAACTGATACTGTATAAATATATCTAGTAAATAGAGGTGGTTAAGATAGTAGATGGGTAGATGGATAGAGGAAAAGTGTGCTCAAGAGTAAAATATATGTGCATCATCCAAGTGTATCAAAATATGTCAAAATTGATGTTTTTAAAGTGTTAAGGACCAAATTTAGGTGTCCAAAAATGTCCCCCTTTTAAAATAGTTTTAAAAATATGAAATTAAAAAGATAAAAGAAATAAATTTGGTACATGTGATAGTTGTATTTAGTGTTGACAGGTAGAAAAAATGTACTTTTTATCTATGTAAAACCTGTAAGAAACATTTATAGATCAATATCTCTTCATAGTAATGAATATGAAATAATTTGAATAATTGAAAATTTTGAAGTTGAAAATCTAAGGAATGAATACACCTAATGATATATTAATCCAACAATCACTTATTGAACTTGAATAGAGAAAACCATGGGGTAAACATGCCCCAAGGAGATGTAACAACTAAAATTACGAGTTGATAAGTGTAAATTCCCCAATTTCCCATCTTGAGAAGGTGGTTTAATAATTTGAATAATGTATTAACCTCAACCACACTACCCCTAGTTAAAAAAAACCCTTTTATGCAACCCCAAAATCAAGTATGTATGTAAAAAGATCAACCACTACAAATGGATATATACCCAGTGTGCTCATGTAGTACCATCATTCCCCATCGATCCTCAATAAATAAAATAGAATGAGTGTTTGCATGAACAAAGTTAATTCCCCATATGATCCATTTATTCCTCAAAATGATGTATAATGTTAAAATCTATCTCAAAATATCATAGAATGTCCCAATTTCCTCAAAATCATGTAGATTATGTGTCGATTTACTCAATCTAACCCGTCTAAACCATATAATATGTCTAAAAATGTGAAATGTTCTATTTAAAATGGATTTGATCTCTAAACAAGTCCATTGTATGCCCCCTTTTCATATGAGTGACGAAGCCTGTAAATCACTCATCTAAAAAGAAAGACTTGTGTGTATCATTTGTTATATATAAAAAGTCTAATAATGTAAATTTTATGTAGAAACATGACAAGATATTTCCTCATGGATATATTTTGAACACTAAAAGCACATATGAAACATGTAATCCAAAGCAAGTGTAGTTCTTTGTTATTCACACACAAGATATGATTATGTTAATTATTTTGAAAATAGTTATCAGATATAACAAGATATGTCAATGAAACACACATTAATTATAATGGAAATATATGTGTGATATAAATCACAGAACCATCAAGTATAAATAGATAACACATAATATAAATGTGGTTGATATAAATCACAACAAAAACTACATAATAACAATCAATTTGCTCCATAAAAATGTATGTAAACATGCACACACACACACAAATCATAGTGAATAATATTTAAACACATAAACATAAAAGGCATGATTCGATTCTGACCTAACACAAAAATGACATGGCCATGACATGGAGTAAAGGTTCCTCTAACATAATTGACACACAATACAATAAGACACGATCTATCTAGTCACATAATATAGAATAAACAACATAAAATATAGTAATGATCAAGAAATGTCACAATCATCATTATCAAATAATCAATAAATGCAATCATATAATAGAGCAAAACACAATATTTATATGAAGTAACATTCTAAAATGTATAAACAAGAGTAAATCATGTATAAACAATGTAATTAGTTCAATACGATCAATATGATGGCATATAAATATATAACTTGAAAAGTGTACCAAGATGCCGACAACATGGGCATGCCCTCAATGTGGAAAGGTTGGTTGTGGATGTGATGAATGTCACACATTTGTATGTCCATGTATCATGTGTAACCTATATTTTATGCATCTAAATCATGTATACAATGAAAAACACATGCTTAAAAAATGAATATGTAACTCACCATGTATATGATAAATGACATCAAAAAACTATGTGTATTATCAAAACAAGCCATGTATAGGTCATGGTTTTTTATTTTTTGAATACTTTATTATTTTTAATTTTTTCTAATATATTTGATTTGTTTGCACTTTGGGAAGTATCGATATAAAAACCACTCAATAAATGAAGCAAGGCCAAGGGAAAAGGTTGCCAAATTTAAAAACATGAAGGATCTAGATTGTCAATGGCAAATGTCAATACATATTATGCACCAAATGTAGTAGAAAAATAGTATGAAAAATGAAATTGACATACTTTTAATATATGGTAAAATTATGTCTCAAAATAGGACATAATATAACTCATAATAGGTGTATGACCCCAGTGATCAAGAGTCATTATGCAAATGTCATAATATGTGTAGGAATATAATATATGTGATCGTGTAAGCTCAATGTGTGCCATGAAAAAATAATCATAACGAATCAATATGGAGAGGTGGGAAAGTAACATTTCTCATTGAGGTTATCGTGTCTCAAATTAATGGAAAATAAGGTCAGACTATTGTAAAGGATGTATAAACATATGCCATTGTAGGATAGTTAGCATGAATGTTTAATTTAAGACAAGTAATGAGGAGGCAAAAGCCAATTAAAAATAAAATCAAGTAAAACTCAAGGGCTATAAGAATGATTAAAGCAAAAGCATATGCAACATCCATATAGAAAAATTTTTACATCTCGATTTCACCTTTAAAAATGTGGATTTGAAATGGTTAATAACTTATTTTTTAATGCTTTGATTTGAGCACTATGACAAGTGTTGTAGGGAATAATGATATTTATGATTTGTTTATGTGATGTTATGATTGTGTTTAATTATTTTATGCAGTATGTGTGTGTGTGTGTGTGTTAGTCTTGTATCATTGATTATATATACGATGACTTGGACTAACTACATATTTGGTATGAGGTGGATGCACGATTGGTTTCACCCTTAGAGCATGATGAGGGAGAGTATCATTTGAGAGGGTAGTGTAGATGGGATGATTACAATATGACAAAATGGAAATGCTAGTGACCTAAATTCACACACCACCATAGTTTGACTAGTTAAATTTATTGCATTAATATAGTTTACTAGTAATATGATCGTTAATGCTAGAATAGTCTGCATTGAATATATTTTGGTTATGCTTTAAAAGGGAATGAGTTCTTATTCTGAAAATGGTTAAAGTGATTTCTATGCTGTGAGATGCTTTATATTTGTGTCTTTAATGCAGTTTTCAATAGGAAATTGAAATAGTAATATTGTTATATTTAATTTGTCAAAAAAATAAAGATTTATTATAATTTTAAATTATTTAATTATATTAGATAATTAAATTAAATCAGGGTATTCAACCTATTAATTATGCTAATTAATATGGGATTAAATCATGATTAAAACACTATGATGAACTCATACTTTAAAAAAATTCATCTGGAATTGATTATTAGTAATGCATGAAATTTGTTTATGACTTTACCTTGACAAAAGGAAGTTAAATTACATTACTCACTGGAAAAATCAAGGGAGATAAATTGAAAATTTATCTGCTGATTATTGTGGAACTCCCAATTAATGAGCTGGAACAACGATTACAACTTTGGTTTCAATTGGCATGCAAAAAGGGAAATAGAGGAAGAGGTATTAAGAAGGGAAAAAAATGTTTTAAGAGGCATGACAAATTCACGGGGGGGAAGGAGCATTGGAATTTGGAAGAGGAAGAAAAGTTTCGAAATCAAAAAGGGTAAATGTTTTAAGAGGTATAATATTTTGATATATGGTTCTTTATATACTAGATTTAATTAAAGGTTTAATAAACTCGTAAATCAAAGTCTCCTTGTATGTTTAGTAGAAGTTTTCCTAATTTAAAACATATAATATTATGAAATTTGTTGAACATAATGTAAATTAAATACCCCAAAAGCTTACAAGTTGATAGTCGGGTAGGGGAAATTATAGTATTTATTAATATTCAATGTGTTTTCTTTATTTACCCCTTATCAGAATATGTTCGAAAAAGATAGAATTGTGACATTATATATATCTTCTTGTTAGATTAAAAATTCTGAATAATGGAAAATTAGTGCCCTTCATAAATTTTATTGATTTTAGGGGAAGTCAAATTTAAAATATTTTGTGAAATGTCAGAAGATATTTATTTTTCTTAAATATACTTCCTCTATACCAATATTCGTATTTTTCTTGAATTATCTATTGTAAATGAGTTCATATAGACTTTTGTGGTCACTTTTGATTAACATGGTTTTGCTAATATATGCTTATTACATCAGACATTGCATGTATATGTCATTGATCCTTATATTAGTATACTCGTTTGATAAGCCTATGTTTAGATTATATATCTTTAATTTTTATTATAGAGCTCGTATTGATGATATTATTAAGTAGTGAGACAGTTTCTCAAGTCTGGCTAGTATCACCAATGGTGGGTATGGATAACCCGATCAAGTGATGTGTTATGAATTTGACTAATCCGTATGATCATATGTTATTTAAAACTTTGGCCAAAGTAATGTTAGATTAACATTGTCAGTTCATATGTATGATTTGCATGTTGTGTGATATCATAATAGAAATGCATTTTTTTTATGATACACGTCATGTAGTAGAATCTTACAACACACGTGGATACTATCATTATCTCATTCTAGATTCTCACACCATTTTATTTGCCTATCTATGTAGGGAGGGCCATTCTCTGATAGGGGATTGTGTAGGGGATCGTTGGTTTGTGGTTGGAGTGGTAAAGCGCTCGGATGATGCTCTCCCTCCCCCATTGCAGTACATTCTTGGAGACAACACTTGAGGTTATCAGAGATACGCGAATTGGTGCAACTCGAGCTCCAGAGAGTTAGTTATCTATTATAAGGTTAATTGCCTAATGAAATTGTAAATGTAATATTATTTACTTGAATAGCCATTGTTGTATAGTGAGACCAGTCGTAACTATGTCATTATGTATTTTCTTTCATAAATTATAACCCTCTATCTTGCATTGGAAATTAAAGTTGAGAACTTGATATATATATATATATATATTGTAGTTCTCTAATTGTAAATAAAATACTTGTTGAAGTAAGTAAAAAAAAAATTACTATTTTTTTTTTGGGTAGTACAATGGGGTTGGTTGTAACAAAAATGTAGAAATCAATAAGTCAAATCAGGGGAGGGTGATCAAGCAAGCAAATAATGAGAAGCTATGTAAAATATATTATGTTGAAACTAACCTATGATATTTTTTTACTTATTTTGGATTAATGTGTCTTAAAATAATGTAAAATTGAAAATATCTAGATTATATAAAATCAGGCAATAATCATATAAATATGAATGTAAATGGAAAAAATGATATTACACTTAGATAATAGGATTTTGACAAAGCATTATGGAAGAGAGATATTTAAATTAACATGATTTTATGTTACTCATTATGTTCATTACTATTTCTCAAAATGCACTACGTCTGTTTTGTAACCACTTTTATTAGGAAATAAGATCTCAAACCCTATACAAACACTATTGGTGACAATGAGACCTCTGTGGTGACTGATATTGTGTAAACACTGCAAATAATGTCTGCATTGATTGTGCATGTTTGTGATGCTTAAACCATTGCATTTATACCTATGGATGCCTCCTATGTGTGCACTCACCTTTGGTCATGTGTGTTGATATTTGTTTCCCTTTTACTTTGTTACTTTTATGCAAGTGGATGACGTTACTAGACTTGAATAATGTTGAACTATCAAGGTGAAAGACTCTTTTGTAAGTGTATGAATTAAATTTAGACATGCAAAGAAAGTAAACTAATTCTAATCTAAGCTAAATTCAAACTATGGTAGAACAAAAAATAAAGAAAACAACAATCACAAACTTTATGCTTTGAATGCACAAGCTTTCTCTATTGTGATATACATTCAATTTGATATTTTAAAATATGTGGTACTCACTCATTCAATGCAAAAGAGAATGGGTAACATTTTGGTACAAAAAGAAGTCTTTGATTCACCTTGATTCATTTTGATTTGCTTGTGTGTAGAGCTCTGATTACCTGATTATGATTGATGATTTCAATATTTTATGATCCTTGAAAATGGAATTTTTCAATTTTATTTATAGATGTTTGGAGAAGGATCCAATGGTGGAGGATGATTTGGATTTTTTCAATGATCCAAATGATCAATGGTGGCTAATGAGTCTTCACCCATGAGGATGAAGACTATTTTAAAATGGTTGAGAAAAGCATGAAGTTGATTAACTGAGTCAGTAGGAAGAAGTTAATTTGTTTGATGAATCAGGGGATGAGTCATAAGAGGTTGATAATTTTATGGATTTTATTGGGATGAGGGATAAAAAGGTGGAAGATGTTTGGATGAGGTGTAAAATTCATATTTTTATTTTAAAAATAAGGATTTAAGTGTGCATAATTGACTAATTTAACGTATTCAATTATTTAAATTTGAGAAGAAATGTGATTTATTAATTTAAGAAAAATTATTAATAGATTTCGTTGCATTTTGAAACTAAATAAAATTTAAGTGTCTATATTTGCCCCTCTTTATAATAGTGTTATGAAGCAATACTTTTTTGAAGAATTATAGAAGTAGAGTGTTGATGATTAAGAAGAAAAAATTTATCTCAAATGAATGAAAATGAGTGTGATGATGCCCCATCAAGGGTTTATGCTAGAAAACAAATAAATGTTTGAAATTGATAAAAAGAGAAAATGATCTAAGAGATGTGGGTGAATGATAAATCAATTTACATTTGAATCAATATCGAATTTGCAATGTTTTTGTTATGTAAAAAGTTTGCCCCTAGTTAATTAAAACTAGAGTATGGATTTGAAAAACAATATTTTAACCATTTAGAGATTGCACACTTTTTGTTGTTGCTAATGATGCAAGGGTCAATTGAGCGGTTATAAGAATGATATATTCCAATAATAATAAACCGTGGATTTATTTAGATGGATGGAGGAGAGAGATTATTATGGGACAAAAATTTGGTTTTATGTAGTTAAATTCTTAGAAAAGGAGTAAAAATGATTTTGTAATTATAATAATGATGAAATTAGTAAGAAAAATGAAGAATTCATTGAACAAAGTGGCAAATTCATTGAGAAACAATTTCAAAAATATAATGACTTTGTCTGAGATGACACATAGATGCTTTTTCTGAGAATATGAGATGGTTTGATATTTGCCTTACTTTTATTTTGTTCATGAATTGGATTTCCAACAATAATTTCAATCGAGTAAGAGTTGAGCAACCTGAGTTTTGATATTGTGCATGATAATATGTACCAATAGTCTAGAAAAACTATGATGACTATCATGCGATATGCATAAGGACTAATAGATTGATAAGGATAAAACTTAGTTCATTATGATATGGAAGATCATATAACACCATTAGTAATACACATAGTGATATAGACACAGTAAACAAAAATAAAGATAAGATAAAAAGAGATGTTTGTAACAATGAAAATGATGTAAGTATAACAAAAATGGAAGTAAACAAACACTAAAAAAAAGTAAATGACTATACAAATAGGTAAGCAAATGACTAAAAAAACTAAGAAAATGACTAAAACAAGTAAGCAAATGACTTTTTTGGATATCCTTGGCTAGAGTAGAACCCTTTAGCATATGCAATTTTTGAAAATGTTGAATTGTCTAATGAGTAATCCTTATAGGGGATGACTAGAGTATGTAACTAAAGAAAAGGGATTTTTTGATTATTGATTGGATTTTATTTTTGTATTTTTTTGGATTTTCTAACGATTTAGATTTTTTTGGATTTTTTAATATTTTTGGATTTATAGGTGTATATACAAGGAATACTAGTAAAAGGAAAACCATATTATAACATTGAAGAATGAGTGGTAGGGGATGGAAGGAATATTATATATAGAGTATGGATGAATAAGAATGGATGTGAATTAATATGATAACTCTAGGGAGCACATAAGGTAAGAACCAAGTGTTTAGTCATCAAAATAACATTACAAGAATACACCAAAATGTTTTTAAGAACATGTCTCAAGATATTTTTACTTCCTTATCAAGGTCAAAATGAGAAGTATGGTTTTATGATGGCAAGTATTTGATGGGTTTTGATAGGTTTGGTGTTAAATGGATAATGATGTGTTTGGATAGGTAAGGGTATTCAAGGATAGTGTATGATGGTTGAGGATGAGTTTAGGATGTATTTGAATAGGATTAGGATGGAGAAGCAATATTTAGGATAACTTAGGATAAGTAAGAATGGTTTATGGTAAGCATATGATGGTAAATGATGGGATTTAAAAACAAAGTCATAAGATGGGTAAGGATGGAAGGATGATTTAGAATTCATAGGTTTGAAATGAAATGAGCTTTCCCCCAAGTGTATGGTACTCGTAGACAACTGATTATTTTACACATGATGCCAAAAATTAATTTTCATCATGGTACTTGCCCAATGTGCCATAGAAATAGTTTTCATATTTGGATGAATTTATTTCTCTTTTTCTTTCTAATTTTTTTATTTTTGTTTATTTTTTTTATTTTTTATTTTTTATTTAATCTCAATTATAAAAGGGTTTGGGATGCATGATGCTTACCACTATTGATCTTTCAGGTATGTGATCTAGATATATCTTCGGTAACTTCATTGATTTATAATTTGGCTTCTTCCAACTTTATCAGGATATAGTTGCAACCCTTACGATAGAGGGTGCTACCATACAGGGTGAGGCAAAAAGTATATTGGATGAAGGATGTGTGTTGAGTGCATGAAGAATTTGGGGGTATGGAATTATATTAGGGATAAGTATATATGTCATGATGTAAATAGTGAATGGGACCAATAATCTGATATTCAACAAGACTAGGAGTAACTACAAGTGGGATGATTTGGGAATTTAATGCTTCTTTAAGGAAGTTTTCAAATTGTGATGGGGATCCATCCTAAAAATATGATAATGCAGAGGATATATTAATTTTCTCATCCATTAGTGTCATAGAAAAGTTTTTACCAAAGGATTCTTCTTGATTGTCTTGATTGGGATTTAGATTTGGATTGTCTAATAGCACCTCAAAGAGGTTTTCACTAAGGGAGTCATATTTTTTATTTTCTATATATCAATTTGGATTTTGATTCAAATTTGTATTTTGATCATTTGATAGTGCTTCAAAAAGATTTTCACTATGAGCTCTTAGTTTCATATTTAGACTACAGGATTCATTTTGATTGAGGTACACTTATTGTTCTTTAGAATATACAGATGTTTCTTGATGATCTTATGGTAGGAGACTATTTAGGAAGTTTGAAATTATTTTATTATCATAGAAGGAAGTTAACTTTAAGTAAGATCATTGGTCCCAATCAAAATGTGTAAGATACTAGCTTACAAGATGGAAGGCAAGATTAGTGAGGTCAGTGAAAGGAGTGATGGAAACACAGTCCTTGTAGAGACTATGAATGGATCATGTTTTGATTATGGATGAAGTTACCTTAAAAACTAAAAAAGTATCACTAACATATTTACATTGAATTTCAAATGTTTTATAGCTGATGCTATGGGGTCTAGCATTTATTTCAAAATGGACAGGTTTGATAATTCCTTATTCATGGATTTTTTTGTCTATAAGTACCTCTATCACTTGGGGTGAATGTTGTGGGATAATGGGAGATTCAATAGGTGATAAGGGTTTGGGTGTTTGGATAATGGGTGAGAGGCTATGTTGGTTAAAGGAGATTTTGTACAAGATAAGATCTTGGTCAGAAATGAGATCTTTATCAAAAATGGGATCTTAATCAAAGATAGGATCTTGATCAAAGATATGTTTTTGGTCTAAGATAGGCTCTTCAATATAGATGGGATCTTTATAAAAATGGATGGTAAACCATGGTTGTCAAAGGTAGGTTGATCAACTATGGATTGGTTGAAAATGGATGTGTCAAAAATGGGATCCTCAGAAATGGATGGAGGGTTATGACCTTGACTTAGAAGTGGTGTGTGGCTTGACTAGGCCCAGGAAAAACATCTTGGTATATCCCCAAGCTATGAATTTCAGATGTGGATACACTTGGCTCTACCTTGATATACCCTTTATTAATCAAATCTTGGATATAATGCTTTAGTCTCATATAATGGTTTATAGAGTGACCTTCAATTTTGTGATAATCACAATAATTGCTAGGTCTATACCACTTAAGTTTTGGGATATTTGGATTAAAGTATTTGGTGTTTGGAAATATGACTAAGTTTACATTAACCAATTTTTAAAAGAACACATCACAAGATTCCTTTAAAGGAGTGATTTTTTTTATTAATAAGCATGATAATGTTGTTGATAGGTTGGGATTTTTGAAGTTGTTACAGCTCTAGAGGTGGAATGACACTAGATGGTAGAGGTTATAGAATTGGATTTTATTTTCTAGTGTAATAAGAGATGTTGGAATTAACACTATAACTAGTAGATGGGAGACTTGATTGATTTTGGAAAATAGGGTCACTAGTGAGAGGATGATGTTGATGTGGAATGTTTTAGGATTCCTTAATAATGAAGTGCATTAGAGGGGTAGATTGATCTTGGATGGATGGAATTTTTGGATATGTGTTAAAGATGAAAGTATTTAGATTTTGTGAATTTATGAAGGTTGATGGACTTGAAACTATTGTGTTTGTGAATAAATGTGAATTTTATATAGTTTGGTTCATGTTTGGGAATATGTTGGATGTAGAACCAAATGGTTGATTTTGATGAATGTGGAAAGGTTGATTTTGAAGGAAGATATTTGGATTTGATTAAATTTGGATTTGATTGGTGAATGTATTTTGATTTATGATTGGTGACTTTTAATATATGGATGGGGTGTAAATTGTAAAAGAATTCAAATAATTTTGACTACCAAAGCCTAAAAACTGATTCAATGTTGTCCCTAAAGTAAAATTTGGATGTTGATTTATGGGTAAACATGAATAAATATTCAAGTTTGAAATTTATTGATTGATGTTTGGGTTGAATAGGTCGATTGGTAAACTTTAATGACAATTCAAGTTTGGATTTGATTGATTGATGGATGAGGATGAATACATATTCAAACTCAGATTTAGATTTGTTAGATGATTGATTTAATGTTGATTCAAATATGTGTTTAAATCAAAATTGGTTAGATGGAACCTTAGATTATAAAATGGATTATTTAGATTTGGATTTGTGATTGAATTGATCAAGTTATTATTCCACATAGCCATGCTTCTTGTAATGGGTGATGTTACTAAGGAAAGACTTGAATCAACAATGAAAAATACTTGAAATTGGACTCTAGTAAAGAAAAATACCAAAGTGACTAAAAGTTTAATTTCTAACTAAATGCTTTTATGATCTTAGAGAGAAGGTTGTGATTTTTAGGATAACATTTAAACTCAAAATAATTTGTTTGCAAACAAATATTTTAAAACACATAGTAGACATAAGGAAACACCAAACAAATTCTTATTCTAAACTATCAAGAAATCGCACATAAAAGGTAAAAAATAAGATGGGGGTTGTGAACAACTATTAGGCCTTCTGATGTCACTAACTCATCTATACTTTTAGTTTTAGAGTAATATTTTAAGGCACTAACCATGGAGGTTCCTATCATTATCATGATCCACTTAATTCAATTTTGAGGGTGTGTGTAAAATTGTTTCTCGATACTAACCACTAACTAATGTACCAAAGTTGAATAAAAAACAAGGTCATCCTAAGCTTAAGGTTTAAACAAACTTATTTAGGGGATAAAACCATGGAAGAAATAGATAAAGAGGATGCACACTATTAGGTCTTGTCTCAAAGTGCCCAACATAGTCGTAAAGGTCTTAATGTGTTGATAATCAATGATATCATATTTCAAGGTAGCTATTGAAACCTTAGGTATTGGAGCATAAAATCCCCCCACATCACAGTGTACTTAAAACATACAACTATTTGGGTAATTGAAAGAAATGGATCTCACTTTATATACCCCTCTGATAAATAAGATTTGACCTACTATATGGTGGTGAAATCCATAGTCAACAAAGCCCATAAAAAAAAATTTATAAAAAAAAAAAAAAAAAAAAAAAAAAAAAAAAAAAAAAAAAAGAAAAACATCTATTTCTGATTTTTGAGTATCGTCACCAATGTAATGTTAAAGAAAGAGTATATATGAGTACTATTTGAGTAACACAAATAATTATGGAAATATTTTTTTATTTTTGAGTCTCATCACCAATGTGATGCCAAGGAAAAAACATACACAATTTTTACAATCACAAACAAAATACTAAAATAAAATGTGACGTAATTACTAAAAATGAAACTTTGAAAAAAAAATTGAAATCGTTAGTAAAAAGAATTTAGCTTTTTGATTTATCTTATTTACTGATTCTCTTTGACAAATGTTCTATAAGCAAGTTATTCAAATGTTTACTTAGGCTTGGAACAAGGTAATCTATAATAAAACAAGTGAAAAACCACAAAAATAAAGTGAAAAACACCTCTCTGTTATGAAATCATTGTTATACAGATAGACACGAAAAGCAACATTATAATAAAATCAATGTAGGAAAAAGACAGAAAGCATAAAGCATAAATAAATAGACCTATGCTTACAAAATGATTTTGCTAGTAAGAAGAACAATTTTTCTACTAATAAAGATGAATTCACTGATATAAATGATGATTTCACTATAGATAACAATGATTTCACTGTAAAAAATGACGATTTCACTATGGAGTTTGATAAATTCGTTGTTGAAAATGATGAAATCACTATAGATAATGATGAAATCACTATTGAAAATGATGAAATCACTACATAGAATAATAAAATCACTATTTCCTAATTTTTTTCTATTAACCCTGTAGTCAGAACAGAAAACATAGAAATAAAAAACAAAACAATTTCATTGTGTAGTTAAATAAATTCACTATTAAAGTCTACAATTTCATTGTTGATGCCTCTAAATTCACTGTTATGCATAAGAGTGCACACGACTGAATAAAAAATGACTGAAAACAACCTCTAGCTCATACTAGCACTCAAAAAGGCAAGATTAAATGCAAATGCAAAAACATAAACAATAAAAAATCAAATAAAAAATGCTATATAAATGCAAAAAATAACGATTAAAAGATGAAAAAGATAAGGGTAAGGTCCCATTGGGTGTGCCAAAAATGTATGAATTAAATTTAGACATGTAAAGAAAATAAACTAATTCTAATCTAAGCTAAATTTAAACTATGGTAGAGCAACAAATAAACGAAGCAACAATCATAAACTTTACGTTTTAAATACACAAGCTTTATCTATTGTGATATACGTTTGATTTGCTCTTTTAAAGTATGTGGTAATCACTCCTCTAATGTAAAAGATAATAGGCAATGTTTTGGTTCAAAAAGAAGTCTTTGATTTGCCTTTATTTATTTTGATTCATTTGTGTGTAGAGCTTTGATTTCATGATTGTGATTTATGATTTCAAGATTTTATGATCCTTGAAAATGGATATTTGTAAGTTTATTTATAAATGTTTGGAGAAGGATCTAATGGTGGAGGATTATTTGGAATTTTTACATGATCCAAATGATCAATGGTAGCTAATGAGTCCTCACCCATGAGGATGAAGACCATTTCAAAATAGTTGAGAAAAGCATGGGGTTAGTTAACTGAGTCAACAGGACTAAGTCAATTTTCTTGACAATTTAGGGTATGAGTCATAAGAGGTTGAAAATTTTGTGGATTTGATTGGGATGAGGGAGAAAAAAGTAGGAGATATAAAATCTAGATTTTTATTTTAAAAATAAGAATTTAAGTGTGCATAATTGACTAATTTGACTTATTCAATTATTTGAATTTAAGAGTAAATGTGATTTATTAATTTAAGAAGAATTATTAATAGATTTAGGTATATTTTGACATTAAATAAAATTTAGGTGTTTACAATAAGTGTAGTAGTAGATATGATCAATCAAGGATCTAATTTAAATGACTATAAATGATTTGTGTGTAATATAAGGATCTCTAGGCCGTCATACTCACTATGGTCAATAATGAAAAATAGTTATAAGTGAATTCAAAGACACAAGAAGTATGGCCAAAGTGAGATGAACTAAAAAAATAATGCTTAAAAAATTTGGCATGTTAAATCCACCTAATGATAGATTTGGTGGACCACCTAATTAATCGCAAGAGAAATAAATGAAAAAAATGTTGAAAGAAGCTCATAAAATGTATAAATTAAGTTTCTAGGCTAAAAACATTTAAATTTGGTGTATATAAAAGACATCGATTAGACTCAAAGGCAAGAAAAATAATGTTAGGTAAAAAAATGTCTTATAAATATAAATATATATAATTAAACTAAGTATAACAAAATTGGTAAAATATATTTTGTAAAAAAATCTTTTATCAAAATTAGATATCTAATGTTAATAAAACAAATACTTTATCAAAAAAATGGACATAAGTTTTTTATCACTTCAATCCATTTATCTTAATGATTGGTAAAGATATTTTTAAACTTTATCATGACTAATATAATTGTTAGATTTGACCTCCATATCACAATTTTTTTTTATTGATGGTTATTTTTTGATAAATAATATAATTAAAACTTTTTTTTTTTGGGGGGATAACTTTAATATTAAGTTTTTATTATCTACTCCTTATTAAAAAAAAAGGGAGAGCCCAGGATTCCAAAAATATTATATTTAACATTTTATAAGATTAAATAAAAAACATAATCAATATTGTCACAGTGAAATATAATAATTTTTTTGAGCATATAAAATAAGTGTTTGAACATTTATTGGGGTAATTATTTATTCACTTTTAAATGGGATAGAACCTCAATTTCCCTTTAATATTTAGATGAGAGTATTGTTACTTAAAAAAATATTAATGATGAATATTAAAGAGAGAAGAGGTTATACCAATTAAAAATTATATATAAAAATAGGATTAATATTATCGATCACTTGAGAATTTATTATAATTACCTCAAAATTATTTATATTAAAAATATCAAACTAATAAAATTTAATCTAGATGATAAAATATTTAAATAAAATGAGAAAAATACCAATGAAAATAAAGAACATAAATTTAAATTTAAGATTGATTTGATAGGCTTATTTTTTATCATATATAAGTTTGGATCATAGTCATGTCATCTTGCTTCACTAGAAGTTAAAAATTTGAAGAATCTTTTTTTGGATTGATTTTAGTTTTTAACTAGAATTATAACTAGTTGTAGCACACAAATTGGGGGCCCAGTTTGCATGAAATATTAAACCAATAGCAATGGCTATCACTTGAATGAAAAATGTTAAACCAAGGTCTAAATAAGATACAAAACAATTGAAAAAACCTCAACAAAAAAGGACAATAAAAGAATATGAACCTAACAAAAAAATCAACAAACTAAACACACTAAGAGGTAAAAATATGAAACTACTTAGAAAAATGCTTGGAAGCCCAACTATTGAATGAACATTTTACTACCAATAGATGTCTACCACTACTAGAGAGTAAAGATTCCATTATCCATTGCATACCACCATTAATGGATTTCATAACATCAAGTTGTAGCTTTTATACTTCTATTTTCCTACCTCTTTTTCCTTTCTTTCCACAATTAAGAGTCTTCAGATCACTAGGATGTTGTGCTATAGATATAATCGCTTTACTGACTAGCTCTTCTTCTTATTCATCCTAATCTTCACCAATCTATATTGAGTTTTCCTTTTGTTAAGAAAGATCCATTGTAGTAGGAATGTTGTTAACACCCTTTGGGCTAAATTTCTCAATGACAACTTCCCTTTCTAAAAAGGGAGAGGAAGGCTTCCCTACCTCCCTGTCGATATGATCTACAGATGTTACCAAAACCTCACCCTTCTGAGGGCTGTTTTGAAACTCATGAAATATTGTTGAAGATGGAATCTCAATATAAATGTATTTTGATATGAATTGCATTTTATGAACCAAATCTTGATTTAGACAACTAATATTTATGATCCATTTCTTCAAGAACATTGTATGAGATCCTTTAAAACTTTTCTCAGGATAAAAGGCAATTTTATGATCAACTTGATTACATTTTAAATATCTGAAGGGAAGACCTTCAAAATCAATAAACTAAGTCCATACACCAAGGGAGGATGAAATGTCAATAGAATGGTGTAGAGGTTTAGCTAAATCCACTAATACACACACCCTGACATAGCTCAGATTAGCCTCAATACATTCATTAATTTTAATAAAAACTCCCAGCTTACTAATCAATTTCTTAAGAAGATCAATATCCTACATGGCTAAGGGGATATTATAAAATTTGACATAAATCAGGGCTTGTAAGATCACCAAAGTAACTAGGTCAAAAAAAAGAACCCAGGGATAGAAAAACACCCTTGCTTGTCAATAAACCAAGACCCATTTGCCTAAACAAAATCTCTATCCTCCAAGGATTGAAACAAAAGCATTAAGAAACCATTTTCCAATAATAAGAGATAAGGAGCTTTTAATGTGGGCCAGGTTCCCTGCAACCATTCTAAAAGAATTTTCTAGGAAGGCCATTTCTCAACACATCTTCCAATCAAATATCTTTGTCCTCTTTCCATGCCTAACACTGAAAGTTATGCATCAAAAATTTCAATTAGTGGAGGAGAGTAAAAAAAAATCAAAGGAATATCACCTAAGAAGGTCATTTCTAGGGTTTCTTTCTAGGAAGAAATAGTAATGTTTTTCCCTTTGCATCCTCCATGGTCCCTTTGACCATTTTTAAGAGCTTTTCCTTTTAAATTTGGCTTATAGAAATCAAAATAGGGCATGAGATAGGATGATTTTTCAATATAAATTCTTTGTAGAAATATCTACATGTATGAAAAGGATTTGAGATATTAATGTAGCTCAAAAAAACTGATGCCTTTACAAAAACCCAAGCCATTTTTATTATTGTTTTAGTTACCTACTTCTCTAGAGAGGAGCCTCCATCAGATAGGCCTCTGTCCACATCTGATTTCTCTATCCCCAAAAACTCTTCAAAAGGCACATTAGCTTGAACAAATTGAGAGGCAAAAAAACTAGAATAATTTTTGAAAATTTTCTTCTTCCTTCCCCTGCCTAGTTTTGACCTTTTTGCTATCCACTAATCTCCCATAATCACCCTAAAATATACTTCTAATCCACTTGATTTTCCTTTATAAAACCTCATTTTGGTTATTTCTTGCACCCCTATTTTCCTTCTCCCCTGTGCACATAGACCCACTACCTCCACTTCACTAATGAAGCCTATCTATCGACCTGTATATGCCCTTCCCCTATCACTTATTCTCCACCTGTATCTATCATCACTACCTTCCCTCCAAAATTATCCACCACTATCTACCCTCCAACATTCACTATTACCATGTAAATTTTTTTGGCACTCAGGTAGCTTTGACACCTATTCAAAATTTTGGGTACTGACATTTTTTATAACCAAAAAGTCTAAACAAGTAGTGAATAGTATCCATAGCCATGGAAATAGAATGAGTTAGATGGATGAAAATGAGGTGTTTAATAGTTTTTAAAGGTAGAGTAAGTGGCATAAAAGGAGTCATAGTTAACTGAATCATACAAGGGATTGTTGACAAAGCCATTAAAGAGTTGATGTATAAGAAAAATGATGAAGATTAATGAAAAGATTTATTTATTGCAAGTGTCAGAGTTAAGGTTAGTAAAAGATGCAAAAGTTCTTTTGTATCAGTAAGCTTCCTTGACTGTCCATCCAGATAGAAAAAAAAACTAAGTATTTCACCTAAGAATTATTTGAGATGAGAATAAACAAATTAATTTCAAATAATGATGTCATATCTATATTGGCCTTCACCCTTATACTAACTACCAATAATTCATCTCCCAATACATTTTCAATAGACTTTGCCATCTCTAGAGTCAAGACCCAAAAAAACTACTCAACTGGGTCCTTGACACCTTACCTACAAAGCCCATCTCATTAGAAATGTCTTCTCTAAATAAAATGACCAAACCAACATTTCAACTAGCTTAGACTCCATCACCAGACAAACCAAAACAAAACTTTTCTACTCTTCATTCCACAAAAGGAAAGAGGGGGGTTTCCCATAAATGACACCATCCCAAGGCATCACACATTCAAGAGAAACTAGAAAAGATTTTACCATAAAATTTCATTAATGATTTCATCACTTAACTTATTTCCTCTTCCTCCCATGCTCCATGAAAGGATAGCTTATAGAAAATCCAATGTTTCAATATTTATACAATCATGCCAACATTATTTTCAATTATCAACCTACACATACTCCATTTGGTCTATTCCCACATTATCCAAAAAATTAACCACCCTATTACTTTTCCTAAAGTAATGGGAACTAAACCAACCTCTAAGTTGACCTAATAATAACCAAACTTGAGTCAAGATATTATCTAGATGCCAAGATTTATCCTTTTTCTTCGAAAAGGCATGGATAAAAGCTTGAGAATCTCCTTCAATTTCTAAAAACTCCACTCACATGAGAGAGCTAAGTCTATACTAGTGATTGCTTCTTGCGCTTCAGCTTCATTGTTAGTCCCATCCATTAAATTATAAGATGTCACCCAAATTATAGACCTGCTACAACCTTTTATCACATAGCCCACTACAAAATCTCCTGAATTACCTTGATAATCTCCATTGAAGTTGAGTTTAAACCATCATGGGTATAGGGGCCTACAAAAATCCAAATCTTGATTACTTTTATTAACCTAAACTACCATTGACCTTTTAATATGGTTATATATCCATTATTATCATGCCTTTTGACTAGAGAAAAATGAAAAATAACATTTAATGTACTTTGACATGTTTTTGTACTGTACACCCTAATCCTATTTATATTTTTTACTAGAATGAAAAAGTGACATAATGAAATAAATAATTAAAATATTGATTTAAATTCTTCCCTAAATAATAAAAATTTGTTCCAATATATATCATCAATAAATTATTGACTCTTTATTTTAACATTCAAAAGAACAAAGTTTATCACTTTTTCTATGTCTCTTTCACTTCATGTCCTTGATACATGAATGTGCCTATGTATATATAAACTAATCAAATAAAAATTACAACCACATTGACATATGATCTGATACACAATAAGTGGTAAAGGTTATAAAATTAAGAGAAAATAAGCATGGAGTACCCAATAAATGGGTCACAAGGGTCCACACCAAAACATTACAATCCATTCTCATGATGATTATAATTTTATAATGTATGGTTATAAAATATATAAAAAATTAAGAAGGAAAGAGAAAATAGGGAACATAAGATATAGGAAAAAATAGGACCATAACATGGGAAAAATGTACAAATAAGAGTCTAATATAGAATGATAATCAACAAACTCATAAATATTTTATAATAATGTAATTTGATAATTAAAACTACCTCCATACCAAAAATTAATGTCTGCATAATTCTCTACTTTTATTTATGTGTGCATAAATACAAAAGTAAAAAAACAAGATTACCCATTGGTTTTATAGAAGATGCCTCATTTCTAAAAAAAAAAAAAATCCTGAAATCAGTGTAATAATACAATTTAATTAATAGTCAAAAGGAAAGAGATATCAATTTATTTCAATGAGCTTCATGGAAAAAACATCCACACTTATATATACTGAATATAGAAAAAAATCCTTAAATTATAGTGTAAGTTTTCTATGAATCATAAGAGTAAAACATAAGAATAATTGATTTTTATGAATATAAACTACTAAAGTAATAAAAATAAAATTATTTGAAATGATTTACCTAATGTGGTTGACTAATATGAATATGCTCTCATAGAAATCCATTTCTTAGAATATCTTCTAAATGTAAAGGTATCCCATGATGAGAACAAGTATTATATATTGTATATGTCTCAATTTTTTTTCATTTTCATTTTATAAAAGAACAAATTATGTAAAAGTGTCTTGAGTCATAGTGTGGAACTAAAATGGATAATATTTTCCCTATTTTTGAGATGTGAGATTTTTTTGAAACACATATTTGAAAATAAATGATTTCTTACATCATGTGTAAAATAATAAATAAAATCAATAATGTATAACATATTAAGATGTCATTATGAAAGGATATATTTTATAGATAAATGATCATATATAGCCTAAATTATAATAGATATAATCACAATTATATTATGTTACAAGTGAGAAAGATATAATCAATTTAGTCTTTATATATAAATTAAATGAACAAGAAAAGGTTATTTCTCCTAATTACATGATGTGGGTTATGGAAACATAGGTAAGAAAAAAACATCTACATCATATTAATCATGGAAAACAACAAACTTTGATATATATTGACATAATACCAAATAAATATAAAGTTAGAGGGAAAAAACAAATCATAAGAAATAAATAAAAAAATTAATTAAAAAAAAATATTAAATCCTAAGAGAAGACTAAGTAAATAATTAAAAAATATAAGAAAATAAAAAGGAAACTAAATTTAAATGGAAAAATATATATTTTTCAAATAACCAAATACAAATTAATTATCTTAAAAAATAACTAGAAAAAAAAAAGATAAAATTTACAAATAATTAAATAAAAATAAAATAACCCATTAATCATAAAAATAAATAAAATAAGGAGACAAATCCAAAATCAATAGGGAAATATCAAACATATAAGTGTATCTATGGATCTTAAAAGACTTAAATTCTAAACTAATAAAGGATAGTCCCTAAACCATTTTTTTTATAATAACAAATTATCTAACCAAATCAAGTTGAAGCATTTTTTAAATTATTTAGTTGCAATGGTTTTAGCATGCTTTTATTTAGATATTTTATTATGCATATTTAATTATCTTGATTTTATCTTTTTATTATATTTTTTTTTTGAGAAAAATATAATAAACTCTAAGGCACTAAATAACATGAATACATGCTTCCTATAACAATTCCAATATATGCAATCTATTTTCTCTATGATTTTAATTATGCTTTAAGTGACATGATAAATAACATGAATACATGCAATCTATTTTCTCTATGATTTTAATCATAAATTATCCTTTAAGTGACATGATAAATGAAAGAATCTCAAATTATAATTGAAACATTATCTTAACTCCATAAACCAATGTATAGGGGATAGTTCTTATAGATTTTCTAATACTTTTTAGATAACTCCATGGAGTATAATGTATATGTTTATGGAAATCATCACCATGTTTTCTAATTATATTTTATTTAAGTTTAAAACTTATATTTAGCATTCCCTTGTGAATAATAATGTACTAATAACATATTCTTGATATTATAGTTTTCACATAAATTATTAGTTCTATATTATACTTTAAATATGTACAATTCTCAATAAAAATAGAGGATAGTAGGAATAATAATGTGTGTCAGTATGAACTTAGAAATATTACTTATAGTATATTCTTATGGATTAGCTTCAATCTATTTTTTTAAATAATTAATTTATGATGTTTTAATGATAGAGGGTTAACCTTACCCATTAAATCAAACCTCTATATGGAAAATATCCTCATTGAAATAATGGGTTCAAATATTGAAATGAAGCATGCGTAATATTATGATTTCAGTGAAATTTATCACATTATTTTTAATCATAATAATTATGCTCTCTTGTATTCCAATAAAAATCAATTTTAATATATTTTATATAACATTTATTTTTCACTAAAATATCAGTCACATTTATTACCATGAACTTCTCATAATTCCAACCTAACTTTAATATACCCAATACATATAATAAATTTCCCAAAAATAATATATTCAAAAATGCATATCCAATTATATCATATATAACTACGTCTCATAATTTTATTTTATCATTTATTGAGAAGCGTATACGAATGATTAATGTAGTTAAATATATTAACATAACACATTGAGTTTTTTTTGGTATCACTCTCTACTGAAAATATTTATAAAGTTCCCAAATTTTGTAATTCATTTTTAAGTTTTTCAATATCTCAATAGTCAATATGGCATGATCATTCCTAATTTATATAGGAACAAGGGGGAAACACTAGATATATCATCTACATGTTTATTATGTCTTCTAGGAATATTTTTAATCTCAAGGTCATCAAATTGAGTGATTATAGCTTTAGATATTCATGATGAATCAATTTATAATTTTTTATAAAAACCCATCAATTTATTAACTAAAGGGTGAAAATTACAATACACTTTTATAGATTTCACTTTTAAAATACATGTTACATGTAGTCCTAAAATTAATGCCTTGTATTCTATTATATTATTTGTACATGAAAATCTCAATCGATATTATAATTTCACATTTTATTTATAGGAAGGTAACTAAGTAAATCATATAAGTTCTATTCTCATTTATGCATATTAAAAGGTCCTTCAGAAAAGTGTCATCTATAGGAATATGGTCTAATAATGGATCATCAACTAATTAATCTATGATAATCATCCTTTTAAATGATATTTGTGATACAAAATTAGTATCAAAATCCATTAACATCATGTCCCAGTTTACTATTATTGTTGATAAATAAGGCTCAAACATAATATATTTGAAAAGGTCAATCTTTGTAATAACATGTGTTTCATTATTGAGCATATGGTGTATAATATTTTTTGTTTCAACAATAATAACCACACATTATTTTTTCATTGAACTATAATTTTTATTACAATCCATTAAAATTATGTTGATGTAACATACAATAAACAAAATTATTAAATCATATTATTGCAATAAAAATATATAATAATTATGTCTAATCTAGGATGAGTGGTATCATAATAAGAAGAATGTGTAAATATTATTTAATTATTTAGAAATATCTTTAAACATTTCATATCACTCATACTTATGGAGTATTTTATTAATAATATTGAAAATGATTTAAATTTTCTTTGTTAATTGAACAAATTACCTAATTCCTTGAATGTTTCCTGTTAAACATCCTAGGTTCTCAAAATTCTTAGGAAAAGAAATTGAAATAATTGTTTAACTTTATTTGAATACACTTATATACCTTTAACACAAATCATGAAACCCAATAGTTTTCTAAATTAATACTAAAAACACAATTTTTAAGATTTAATTATATGATAAATTGACTCATCTTTTTAAACTTCTTTCTCATATCATGAACATTTTTAATATTTTCTAATGATTTAATTTATGTAATTTTATAAAATATTATGCATATAATTATAAAATATTTTCTAATAATTTAATTTATGTAATTTTATAAAATATTATGCATATAATTATAAAATATGTGAATCATATCTTTTTGGTAAGTATCTCTTACATTTGTTTAGCTCAAAATGCATGACCATATGATAAAATATTCTCTAAGTAATTGTGAATACAATTTTATGCTGGTCATTATCAATTATATTTAATTGATTGTAACTTGAAAATATATTCATAAAATAGAGAATCTCATGGCCACCTATCAAATCAATAGTCTTTTAAATTTTTGGGAATGTGAAGTCATCCTTGTAACATTCTTTATTTATATTTTGATTATTATAAAAAATATTAATGATGGTAAAAGTATAAGGTCTAATTAAAAACATCAAATTAATTTGGATTTCCTATTTAATTAATATATCTAAGAATGCATATTTATAATATTTTATTTTATAGGATTGATATAAATATTCACCACTAAACTATGCACCTCCAAAGATTAATAATAGGCATATTAGCATAGGACCATGTAAAAATATATTTATATTCTTTTAATAATTAAATATAAACATTTTACTCTTTAAAATTTAATTAAGCACTTAAATTTATATTATTTAGTGTATCATTATTGTTAATGTTAATATTAATCATGTCTTTATTCAAAAAATTTAATCTATCTTCCACATAAAGTATAGTATGTAATGTTTTAAAGAATATTTCATAGGTAATGTTGATCTATTTAATAATTGGTATTTCATAATATTAAGGAGTAACATAGATTTATCTTGTGTCAAATGCACTCATATAATCTCTATGTCCCCTAGGGAAAATTGGTGTAAAGTTTATCTTAAATAACATCTCATCTATGTTATCAACATTTTAATCACTATTTTCAATATATTCTTTAACTTTACTATGTAATCAACTTATTCAATAGTCTTAATTTAATCTATTAGAATAAATTTTTGAGGTTCCATAATGGTTGGTCAATTATTTAAATGTGGTACATTAATTTCATAAAGTTCAATCATTTTACAAAATATAAATGGTACATTATCTATAGGACATGTATAGATCACTCCATCATGTATAAGCTTAAACCATCCATATAATTCAGAAGGGATAACCCTTATATTATATATTTAAGGTCTCCAAAGTAAAAATTCAAATTTCACATCATTATTTATGACCTAATATTCATTGGAACAACCTTATGTATATGATATATATATCTAAATTAAATATCTTTATATATTTTTGGTTAATTATCAAAACATTTAATTATCATGTGATTTTATGAGGGTATTTATTCTAATTTTAAATTGTATAAAAAAGGACTCATTACAAAATTTTGTCCTAAATTATTATCGACTAACACTCTTTTGAAACTTAAGTTATTGATTATAATTTGAATATTCAAATGTAATGTTGACCCAAATTTTATTTTAGAGAAAATTAATCATGCTTAAAGGTAATAAAGTGCTCACTATTTTTAAATTATATAAGAGTAGAATAAAAGTGAGAAGGTTGAGTGTCACACTTTAAATTTAATTTTTAATGTACTTTACAATGATTTTTGAAAATATTTATCATGTATTTTTTATATTATTAAATTATCAATTAAATTTCACATTATGTTTTTTTAATGTATTCCTTGATTTATTTTAAAATATTTTTTATTTTTCATTATCTTATAGCATGCACTTTTCATATTTTAGTTCACACATATAAGTAGAAAAAGACATATAATCAAAAGATAATTTTTATTGTCCATACATGGGTTATAAAATCTTCTAAATCATAGAAGAAATGCATATCTCATATATATAATATATAAATTTCAAGGTGAATTTTCTCTTACCTCTCCTCTATAGTTTATGGGTAATAAACATTGTGTACATAAGTTTCTTGGTCTATGTACTATCCCATGGTTATAGCCTCATGGTGTCATGCTCATGTAACCTTATTATCTAGGTTATATTTTTTTTTAACTCTTATTAAATTTACACACATTGAATGAAAATATTATAATAATTTACATCTTAAGTGGGTTTTGGTATAAACATGTCATATCTTTAACTATATGCTTAGTTAACACTATTAGTGAAGGATTGATTTTAGATATGTGTTCTTGTATCAATGTGATTTCTCTATGTTCATGTATGAGATACACACTCACAAATTATATCGTTGAATATTATTATAGATATGTTTCCATATCCATTCTAACCAACTCAAAAAATAACATGTCATTTTATTTATTGAAGTGTTTTCACTTGATCATGCTTGAAATATATTCTCATTCTCCTACGTTAGTCTCAAGATTGTGGTATCAATGGTTTCGTTCAAATCCTCCACTATCAAAATTTCACATTAAGAAAAAATAATTAATTAATTTGCACTCACCTGAGTCTCCTTACATAAAACTTAGATGCATTATACCTTAAATTAGAGAAACCACTAGTCATTCCTCCTCCTCCCCCTCTACTCCTAATTTTTTAAATATCCTCCACATCAAATCCCCCCACATCATAGTATCAATACTTATGGTATTACCCTTCATGATATGTATTATTGATTTTTTTTAAGATTAATGATGTTTTATTATACCTAACCCAACATTCTTTCCAATCTTATATATCACTTTTATCATTGATTCTAGGGTTGGGATACCTATTATCCTCCTCCTCCTCATCTATTATTACATGTACCTTAAATTATAGTAGATATTTTTATTTATCACTCTAGTAGATATTTATATCTATCACTCTAGGGATATCATAATTACACTCATCATATAATCATGGTTTGGGTGAATTATTATGTCAAAAGATATTTTATTACTACTCTTCCATACCAAAATCTCTCAATAATTTGTAATAATTAAAATCTATACTATTTACTCTACCTTAATCACTAAATCTAAATAGTATCCCTAATCCATACTAGATTATATTTATGGGTTTATAAGTAATATCCATCTCCACGATAAATTTCATGACTCTCTTATAAAGTTATACACTATGGTCTCATTTAATCTTGAGTCTCGCTATGACCTATATCCCTACATATAGTCTCTTTATATCTTATGAGGTTGTGGGTAGGCCAATATTCCTATTCATATGATATATTCTCATATGCCAAAAAATTTAAAAGTATCCACACCAAAATATGTTAAATTATGTGTTTCATACACAAATATTTATAGGTTTAGATAAAAATTTGAAATCATGAAATACCCACTTAAATACATAATATTCATCCCTATATTATATGTCTTGTACTATTTCATGTCATATGAGCAAAATAATCTCATGTGTTGACTAAAATTAATGAGATCAATAGTATACATATATACTTGCACAGACATGGCACATATTCTAACACAAAGGTTATCATTAGTATCCCCCCACCCCTCATTACTATGTTTTTTGATCTCCCCATTAATATTCATGGTATAGAAACTATTCACCCACTATGGGTTTTCATGTTAAAACATGTTTCCTTATAATATTTAATTTTGGCATCCTCCAAAAAAAATCTTCTATGGTTGTGTAGACACATAAATATGGTATTTGAAATTCTGAAAATGTTAGTCTTGGTATATTTTGACATGATTAGATATTACACATATATTTAAATCTTGAGAATAATTTTTCTCTATATATCTACCCATCAACTTTTTTAGTCTCTTCTATTCACCAAATACAAGTATTCAATAATAGTTTAGTTTATAAATGAACCTTCAAAAATATTGGATATAACATCTCCATATTTTAGATATTTATTTTACACTTCCAAGATAGTAGATGAATCTCTACCTTCAAGCAACCTTGATACTAATTATTCATATTAATCATTCTAAACAACTTAAAATCATACCTTGACTGATTCATATTTCTATTTTGGGTGTTTTTGATCCTCATAAAAAAAAAAAGCTTTCAAGACAATCTCAATGGCTAGTAGTGTATGAATTCACTGCTTTCATCCTCCCACCAAATAACATTTAATTTATCAACTTAAAATTTACCTTAATGAGTCATCATGCATTTTTCAGATGTGTAATTTGAATAAATCCCAAAAGGATCACTATATAAAAATGTTTACTATTCATTTCTTCACTAGAGACTACCACTATTGTAAATTGTAAAATTATCTAGCTACACATTGAGAGGAAAGCACATACTCTTCCCAATTTTGAGTTCATATAACCCAAGTATCCCATATCTAGGTATAAATATAATAAAAATGTCATAATTCATTGTTCAATCACATACTTACACTAAGATTACATCAACATATATCATTATACTAATATTTCACACACACCACCTAGTATGGGATAACTACATAGAGTTTGATCCCTATTCAAAGTATTGGTATGTAAGAAATGCTCAACACATGGGGTGTTTATGTCAATCAAAAATTCATCCCCTCACCCTTTTTTCACATTTTACTAAATTTATTCCTCCTTATTATTTGAGTTAGGGTTAAATTAAATAAGAAAACATAGAATAGCTCCCATATCAAATCAATCTACCTTGAATACATACATAATACCTATAGGTGAAGGTGCATAGTCAAAACTCACATAAAGGTCAAAAACCTAAAGGATGTTGACACACCCTATAGACCATAGTGTAGTTTGACATTATCTAAATAATGTGGACTTTTCCCAAACTAAAATGAATCCCTATTCTTGATTCACAGTTACCTTATACAGACCCACAATCGATTACATAATTTTTATTACAATCCATCATATCCAAGTTATAGCTAAGTTATTTGTCTTTAGTATATTTCACTTTTAGCATATTTATAATAATAGTAAGTTATAAATTGTAATGTGTATTTATTGTATAACCTACATATTCTGATTTTACTCATTTGTTTGTCTTAATTAAATCAATACTCTATTTGTGTATGTATCATGGCGATGACTCTTGTTTATTATCTTTTCCCCAGTTTATTATTCCATGATAGATTTCATACATCTCCTTAGTTTTTTTATTCCATGTTCAACATAATGAATCTTCCTTGAGTAGTTATATATTAGTTTCAAATACTCAATATTGACCATTTATTCACTTTTTACCAAATTGCTAACATTTATCTACACATGACACAATGTATGTTTGATTCTATATTTATCTTACACTTCTATTTTTATCATATTATCAATATTTTCATAATATTTTTTCATTGGGGCTAAGTTATTATGAAAAATTCATAAATTACCTCAAAGAAGGGGCATTTATAGTGGCTTGTCTTAGAGACTAAGCTGGAATAGTCCACTACATAGATAGAAAGAAACAATACTTACTCATTTAATCATTGTGCATACTCATTTTTTCATATAAATCATGTTCATATATAAATTTAACATTTTGATATAAATGCAAACCATGGTTTCCTAAACTAGTGCACTTTCATATCAAGAATTAAAAAAAATTCCAAAAATCTCATAATTCTATTTAGTCTATAGATCAATTTTCAATGGTTACTTAGAAATAATTACCATATTTATATATAGTAATATCACACAGTTTACTCAGAATAGGGGCATCATGTTCATCATGTGTTCCATGTTTACTCAAAAATTCAATTCAAATTACTTAGTTATCATAATCAATATAATCATATCATATTTGGGGCATGTGCACGATACATGATCACTTTTTTACTTGTGTTTTTCACCAATTTTCATAGAAATAATGGGAATTCATTTCATTCTCTATGTTGTATACACTAGACTTAGATCATACTATTATTACACATTTTTACACCAAAATGAATCCAGTGGTTGAATCAACATTTTGCACTAGTTTTTCACTACAATGATTGTTTAAAAAAATTGGTAAGTAGATGAGTTAATTACCTAGTTAAATAAAATTGATGCATAAAATTATAATATTAAATATATGTAATAAATGACATAAACTGATTTAGAACATGTTAAATTTATAAATATGTTAAAAGAGAAAATAAAAAATATGAAATACTTAGCTGGAAATTTGATAGTGCGGAACTAATATAGAAGATGTAAAACTAATTGAGAGGCTTTATGATGATGTTATGAATCAAGAACAATGTTTCACTTAGGTATATGACAATGACATTGAATTTGGATAGGTTAGGGATCATTTTTGTCCTTAGGGCATGTTAGTGTCTAGTAAGGATATGTGTTCTATGATTGATACGATAGGTTCACGTCACCTGTGTGTTATATTATAATATGTGGGAGCTCTGATCTATCACAAAAACCATTATGTGCCTTTTTTCACTTGTAACATGAACTTAATTGATCATGCAATTATAAATGGATAAAATGGAAAAATAGGTTAGTAATTGAAGTTGTGTTGTATCTTAACACCCCTTGTGTTGAGCATTGCCTACATACCGATAATATGAAGATGGATCAAATTCCATGTATTTATTCCTTATTTTGGTGGTGTGTGTGAAATATTAGAGAAAAATTATATGCTTGTGAAATATTGGTGTATTTATGTGATTCAACCTTTAATTGTGACCTTTATAAGTGTGTACAAACTTAGATCAGGGATAATATGGTTATATGGATTATGTATTGGGTAAAATATATGCTTTTATCTCAATGTGTAGTTAGATGTTATAGTGTTTTTCCATGTGTAAGCCTCTTGTGTGAAAAATGACTTGAAATTGTGACTTTATAGTGATCAATTATGAGTTCCTTTGGATGAGGTTTGTTAAACATGTGAGATGAGCTATTACATGAATTTAAATTTGAGAAACTAGCCATTATTTGGTAGGAGGACAAGGCTAGTGGACTAGAAATGATCGAGGAGTGAGATAGCCTAAATGATGCAACCTTCTTTGAATAGAAAAGATAGTTGAACTCAAAGTATGGAATAGTCAAGGGATAATCTTGATCTATTTTGGATGAGGAATAAGGACATTTTGTGATCATTATTTAGTTGGAATAAAGGTTCATATGCATAGAAAGTAAAGGAAGGGAGGTTGAAATACTATCAAATGAGGCATGAGCTAAGTACATGTAAGGAGTGTTTGCAACTACGTTGTTTCATCTTATATGTTAATTTATGTGTCTAATTTTTCCACATTTAAATCTAGTAATGCACCAAAAGTTAAAGTAATAAAGTAAAATGAAATGTGTGTACCTAAAATTACCTATGAAGAACAGTCTCGAATGTAGGCCACAACACTAAATAGTGATTCATGCAAAACCTATAATGAAACATGTATAAAATCATTCCTCACTTAAGATATAAATCAATAAGTAAAGACAAGAAAACTTATATATCAAATAACAAAGAATGAATACCCTTGATTGGGTACATGAAGTATTGTATTTTATAGGTATGACATATGATTAAATATGTAAAACTTGAAAAATAATGTCTATATATTGTAATATTGCAGCTTAGTCTCTAATAAAATCCATTGTGTATGTCCCCTATTTTGAGGTGAGTTGTGTAGCCTACATAATAACTTAACTTAAAAAAATGATATGCAAAGATGTTATGAAATATGTAAATATGAGTAGTAATTATAACATGGAGAAGAATGGAATCATCATAAATGAATTGAGCTAAAATTTAAAATAAGATGTATGCAAAAATAAGCATACAAAGCAACATTGGAAAAATAGATGTTAGTAATGAATCATGTAGTGATAACTTGATCAAAATTACACATTAGAAGTTGAATAGAAGTACTGGGGGTAACATGTATGATATTTATCATGTCATAAAGAAATGAAGAAGATTCATGTTGTCCATCATGGCATTTAAAATTGATAAAATAAGAGTAAACAAGTGTCAAGGACATGATGCACACACAAATAAAGAGTACATGCAAATAAAAAAAATCACACCATAGAAGTGAAAATGACCACATAAAAAAGGACATTAAAATATCACTCATGAAATAATACATACATACCATAGGCTTAGAGCCACATACAAGACATGTTCAAAGTTCAAAATACTAAATAATTGATACACATAAGACATGAAGCATAAAACAAACTTGTAAAGCATGAAAGAGTGAATGTAATTGATAAACATAATTAATTCATAAAATTAGTATATTTAATAACTATATTATCTAAGAATATATCAATGTAAATTAAAGTGAGAAATATCAATATATTTTGTGCAATGTAAAGATATGAGGTATGAAAAACAAAGGATAACAAAAGAATGATAAAACTTGTGTATGATATGACCATAGTGAAATTGATGTTTTATGAAAAATATATAAAAGGAATTTGAATATTTTGGATCTAACAATTTATAACATATGTTTACTAGGACAAGTCTAGTGGAATCAAACAATAACATAGTGCATTGTTGTTTGGGTAGAGTGCTTTTATCTGATTGTAGTTTCTGAGTTTAAGAGAGATAAATGACCTGTAATTGTGTCTATAAAAGGTAACCCTTATGTTATACATTCAATCATCAATAATTTTGAGTCATATTTATATAAAATTGATATATATAAATAATGATTATAATGAGCACATATTAACTGATGCAAATGAACTACACAAATCATGCATAAGCTCTATTTTTAAATTTTTATAGAATATTGATATTTGAATTTTTTTTAATATTATGAACTAAGAAAGGGAAATAAAAATACTAAATAATGAGTCTTGAAAGGGACTTACAATCAATAGGTCATGTATATAGGATAGGAAGGGTGACCTTTCAAGAATGGGAAGTATCATACTATTATGATTGAAATGAGCCAAATTTAGTGTCTGAATACTAATTCAAATTTGTACCATAAGATACACTATAATGATGATTTTTATCATATTGTGCATGTTTTTTAACATGAATAACTCTATATCTCTTTGGAACCCATTATGGAGTGAATGAACTCTATGTTGGTGCATTATGCAAAACAACATTAATGTCATGTAATATCAATTTGGGACATGTAGGAGTAGAGAAAGTTTATTTATAGTCTATGAAAAATATTTCTTTAAGTTTCCTTTCAAAGATATGCCTCCTTTAAAGGGTAGACTCTTTATTTTTCACTTTTTGAGTAGGTCAAACCCTTTTAGGTGGCTCAACTAAAATTTGTTTTATATGAACCATATCCATTTGTGGTAGGGGTATTCATATGGGATACCAAAAAATGTGATGACCTCTTTATAATAGATATACTTTAAGAACTTATGAAGTGTATAAGGAACTACACAAATATAATGAATCCAAGGGCACCCCAATAACTTATTAAAGACCCCTGCACTAGGTACTACTATAAATTTGGTGGCTACATGTACTAGACCAACCTATAATGTTAATGTAATATAAATAATGGATATATAAATGTGGAAATTGAATCATTTTATTAAAATTTTGATGGAATAAAGTATGTATCTATATATCCAATATAATATAGAAGTGTGATTGTGCAAATATTCACACTTGAATGGGTATCAATGATAACACTCTGAATAGGTTAGTGATCAATGTTAAGTTGAATGAATAAAGAGTTCAAATCCTAGTCATAATATACTATCTCATGCTATGAAAATGTGATGAGTGGCCTATATAGGACTAAAGTATGATATGTTCCAATAATATAATTCAAAAAATGATGTGCCTTTGTATGATAATGATAAGAAACTAATGGAGCATTTGAATTTTATGCATAATTTACTCTAGATGTATCTATTGTCTTAATAGTTGTATGCTTAAGAAAAGGATAACTAAATATTCTATTTGAATTAATTTCACTTAGTTATGTCTTTGAAATATCTATAGGTGTGCCACATAAATGATGTTTGCATCTATCAAATCCTCATTCTTTTGCCTTAAAATGATGCACCTGTTAGTAGTGTTCCCTAGTGATATATGAAAATAAAAAAAATGTATTCTAGTCAAATCCCTTTGGAAGAGGCTTAATCACATCAACATCTTTAATGGGAGGGAAAAATATGAGATTTGATTATAATAGTGTTTTGAGGACCTTATATGGACCTTCCAATAGATTGGTAAATTGTCTCCTTAGAGGAGATGATAATACAATGCGTGGAGTTGGTTTTGGAACTACATTTATTGTTGCCTTGTGATCACTCTTATTATCATTTGGTCTCACCTTGTATGGTGTCTTAATTTTTTTTATTACCTAAGAATTGGAATTTGAGTTGGTTACATATGTTAACTTATTCATTATCAATAATTTGACCTCTCTTTCCTTTACTATGTGGAAAAACTATTTAAAGGAAAGAAACTTATTAAACATGATGGATTCATATAGGGGTGAAATCAATCTCTTCTTGAATATATCCTATAATTATTTGTTTTTAATTAGATTCATCATTTGAGAGATCATGGTCTTACACCTCAAGATATATTATATGATAGGCTCGTTATATTCTTTTTTTAAAGCATAAAAAATATTCTCACTAATATTGATTGAAAAATGTGAAAGAAAAAAATCAACCAAAAGGTTAAATGCATGCATTGGCTGACGTGGTAAATAATAGAAGAAACTTAGTGCATACTATTTTAGACTTATTGGAAATAACTTAGTCAACAATTGATCATTATACATTTAGTCTAATCAAGTTGCATGAAATGATCTCAAGTGATTATTGAGGTCACCATTTCCATCATATAGTGTAAGCTTTAGTGCCAAAAAAATAATTGGTAGAGTATATATTATAATGTGTTGTGATGATGGAGTGTGTAATAAGTTGTGAGAATCAAGCACCTAATTTGATTTTGAATAACCTTATTCCAAATGTAGAACCTTAGTTTTTAGCGATTGAATGTTGTACATAAGGGATTGTACATCTACACAATAATAATGTGTTTTAATCATATGTGGTGTCATAAATGACTTAGTAAGAATTGTAATATTAATTTTTGAAGCCATTAAGTTACCCCTGTAGTATATGATAGTATAAAAGTGTTATTCAATGATGTCAAAAAAAGGTAAATAACCCATAATAATATAATTATTAGTAATGCTTGCACTTTTCATGTCCAAAAAAGTTTTCAAAATTGTATTATAATCATGATATTGATCACATATTTATTTGTACAATTTATTAATAATATGAACATTATTAATTGGTGGTTGTCCATCATCTAGAGGTGGAATTACATCTTGATTCTCATCTTGAGATCCATTGTTGTCTTGATTATAATGTTCATGCTCTGAAGTATTATCATTCACCTCTAAATATTCATCTTGTTCATTAACATGTGAATTTTTTGATATACCCTATTTCTTATCCATCTTATGTTCCCCATCAAAATGAATTTAAGTATGCTCAACTAGGGTACCACTTAATTGAGCACTTATTTTAAAAGATGTAAAAATATATTCCTTAAGTGCATAAAATATGAAATGAAAACTTGAAAATTTGTTGATACTAAATAATTTATCGAATCTAAAAACCCTAGGACAACAATTAGAAAAAAAATATAAGGAAATAAAACCTATCAATATCTATGGGTTGGTTTCACAATATTAAATCAATAGACAGGTTCATCAATATGTTTTAACAAAATTTTCAAAAATATGAATAAATTTCCTATTTATATAAACTTCTATGTAAATTCAATATCTAAAATATATGTAATAAATGACATAAACTTATTTGTAACTTTCTAAGTTTGGAAATATGATAAAAGGGGAAATAACAATGACAAATTACTTATCTAAAAATTTGATGGTGTAGGACTAAAATATAAGCTGTAAAACTCACTAAGAGATATATGATTATGTCATGAATTAGGAACAATGTTTCGCTTAGATCTAGGATAAGACCACTAGATTTGGACAAGGGTGTGGAACATTGTTGTCTTTAGGGTGCATTATCATTTGGTGAGTAGATGTTCTCTATGATTTATATGAGAGGTTTATTTTAACTATTCTTCTATTATACCATGTGAAACCTCTCAAACTATCATAAAAATCACTATGTGCATTCTGCTTCACTTTTAACCCTAATTCAATGGATCGAGAAATGATAAAATAAAAAATGGATTAATGGTTAAAATTGTGATAGAACTCAACACTCCATATGTTGAGGATTGCCTACACACCAATACTCTAAAAAGGGATCAAATGCCATGTGGTTCTTCCATGCTATAGTGATATGTGTGAAAGAATAGTGTAATGTTTGATGATTGTGAAATTATGGTGTATTTATTTACTTCAATCATGACATGTGACCTTTATAAGTATGTGAAAACTTAGATCATGTATATTAGAGTTGTATGGACTTTGTATTGGGAAAATATATGATTTTATCTCAATGTACAGTCAGATGTTCTAGTGATTTTCCATGTGCGAGCCTTTTGTGTGAAAAATGAATTGAAATTGTAGCTTCATAATGATCAATTATGAATTCCTTTAGATGGGTCTTGTTAAACATGATGGATGTCTATTTACAAGAATTTTAATTTGAGAAACTAGTTATTATTTGGTAGGAAGACAAGGCTAGTAGAACTAGAAAAGATAGAGGATCAAGATAGTATAAATGGTGTAGCCTTTTCTAAGAAGAAAAGATAAATGGTCTAGGAGTATAGATCAGTTAGGGGATGGGATTGAGTTGTTTTGGATGAGTATTATATACATTTTGAGATAATTAGTTGCTTATTTGAATGGTTCATCCACATATAAAGTGAAGGAAGGATGGTCAAAATACTGTGGAATGAGGCATGAACTAAGTGTGTGTAATGAGTGATTATTGGTACATTGTTTCATCTTAAATTTTAATTTGTGTTTATAATGATCTATTAGAATTCATACGAGGAATCCAATCTATTTTAAATCATTGAATTATATGATGATATAGTCAAATGCATCTTAATTTATTAATAACATTCTCCTACTAAGGGGATTGGTGCATGCATACTCCAATCCAAGTGTTTCAATGAAAATAAATCTCCAAAGGTACCTCCCTCTTTAGTCACTAGTTTTGTACCAAAAAACACAATAATTTACATACATGAAAAGGCATATTCATTACTTTTTATTTGATCTATAAGTTTGTTATCTTTAATTTTAGATTTTTATTCTAATTAAATATTGATTTATACATGTTTCACTATAGGTTTTGATGAAGCATAGTTCAACATGTGATCTGCATCCAATCTTATTTAGAACAAGTAAACTCATGCATAACTCACTTTATTTTGATCTAGTACTTTTAGTTTACTACATTAATAGAATAAAATGGATGGAAATGTAATCAATAAAATTAATATTTAATTCTAAAATAATGTACTTTTGACCATCCTCTATCCACACTTAACCTATGCTCAATTTTATAGCTTTAAACTACTTTCTTTATACTCCTATGTAGATGATATACTTTGAAATAACTTTGATACTATTTCTTCCTATTCCTCATTCCAAATATCCTAAGATAATCCTTTAACCTATTCATACTTCCATTTTTATTGTGTTTACTCTTGAAATGAAATTGTGCTCTTATGACAATCTCGTTGGCTAGTAGGGTCTGAATTTATTGATTTCATCCTCCTACCAAATAACTACTAGTTTATAAAATTCAACTTTACCCAATAGGTTATCCTAAAATTTTCACGTGTTTAATTTGAATAAGTTAAAAAATGATCACTATATAAACACATTTTCTATTTAGTTATTCACTTGAGGCTACCACTATTGAAAATTCCATAATTATCTAACTATACAATAAGAGGAAAAAACCTATTCTTCCCAGTTTTAAGTCCATACAACCCAAGTAGCCATGATCTATGTCCAAATAAAATAATAATGTCACAATTCATTGTTTAAGGACCTAAACACACAAATATTTCACTAACATATCTCATTACACCAATATTTCACACACACCATCATAACATGGGAGAACTACATAAAGTTTGATACCTCTTCAAAGTATTAGTATGTAGGTAGTGCTTAACACATGAGATGTTGAGGTCACGCACATATTTATACCCTAACCCCCCTTTACTACATTTTTTCCTCCTTATTTCCTTGAGTTAGGGTTAGGGTGAATAAGAAGGCACACAATGACTCCTACAACAAATTGAGAAACCCTAAAATATATACACAAGACCTAAAAGTGAAGGCACACCAGTCATAGCTCACATAGAGGGAAAATCAATAAATGTTTCTAACATACCCTATAAATGATAGTGCAGGGTAACTATGCACAAATAACATGACCTTATCCTATAACTAAAAAAATCATTGTTCTTGATTCACATTGATCTCACACAGTCCCACATTCAATTACACCATCTTTGTTAAATTCCATCATAACTAAGTTCCAATTAAGTTATTTGTATTTATTATTTTACCCTTTTTACACATTTATAAACATAGTAAGTTCTAAATCATTCATGTGTATTTATTTCATAACTTACATATTCTGATTTTACTTAGTTATTTCTCCTAATTAGATTAATACTCTTTTAATCCCTAATTTTTATAAAGAACTTGTTTATTTTTTAATATTGAAATAACATAATCATTCAAGTTGAGAGGTTTTCTTTCCTTATTATTATTGTTTACAATTGGTATATTAGAGTTTTTAAATTCAGTAAATTCTTTGTTACCAACAACATTTCAAGTTTATATTTCATATTTTATGAAATCTAAGAAATTTGTTTCTACCTCTCCTAGAAGAAGTGCTAGACTAAGTGGTACTCAAGTTGAACATACTTATAGTTATTTTGATAAGACACATAATATGGATAAGAATAAGGGTATATTAGGACCTTTAGATAATAATCAACAAGATTAATATGTATAAGTGTATGCCAATATTTCAAAGCATAAGGAGTATAATTAGGAAAATATTTAATCTCAAGATGAGCATCAATATGTAATTCCATATATTAATGATGAATTACCACATCCTAATAAATTTTAAGTTATCAGTAATTTTTGACAAATAATTCATGAACAACCAATGATTATCATAAGATCTTGCAAACTCTTTTGGAGATAAAAAGTGAAAGCATGGCTCAATCATCCATGATATATATTTCTATGGGTTCCTTTCCTATCTCTACATCACTCAATTCATATTTTATACCAACATATATTATGGAAAAAACCCAAGGTTTTTAGTAGATCAATATGACAATCTCTATTCGTTCATGCTTTACATCACCTTTGGTTATCATGCATTATATTATTAATGTACAATCCCTTATGAAAAATATTTTAAATTTACATAATAAGGTGTTAAATTTGTAAAAATGTGATTCAAAACCTAATTAAGCACTTGAATCACAAAAATTATTGCATACTCGATTGGCTCAAAATATTTCATATTATCCTTTACCATTTAGTTTTATGGAATCTAAATTTACATTGTATGATGAAAAAGGTGACCCTGAGAAATAGTTAAGAAAATTTCATGCAACATGTTTTGATATTCATCCAAAAATAGGTTTTTGAATAATTATTTTCCTAGGAGTTTAAAAGACTATGATGTAATATGGTTTTGTGATTTACCATATCAATCATGTCATGCATTTAATGATTTGGCACATTTTTTCCTTGAATATTTCTAAATTAACATAAGTGAAAATATTTCATAAACTTAGATTTCTCATCTAAAACAAGAATCCAATGATCCTATCATAGATTATGTATTACAATATAAGATCATGTTATCAAAATGAAAACCCCAATGGTAGATAAGGAATTTTAAGACATATTCAAATAGAGTTTACTTCCAACTTTAAATGAATCTATTATGTTTAAAATGTTTCTATCATTCACAACTTTATGTCACATAATTAAGGAAAGAGGGGCCAAGTTTTTGGAAATAAATAAAATAATTTATGAAACCAACCAAATTTCTACTTCTCATGCAAATAATCCAAGTAAGCCATAATACAAGGTGAGACAAAGTGAAAATAAGAGTGACCAAAAGACTAGTGAATTCAATATTTAAACCTACTCCATGTATTGTGCTATTCAATCCTCCAAGGAGATAATTTACCAAATTTCCAAAATCTCTCTACAAGTTACAAAAGTTATTGCAATGCCACCTCATATTGATCCCTCTCATTAAAGAGGTTGATGCAAGTTAATATCTTCCAAAATGATTTAATCAAAATAATTTTTTATTCTCATAAAGTACCAGGGTATACTAACAATAAATACATCATTTTGAGACATAAGATACAAGATTTTATAGATGGTAACATCATTGATGTGGGTTCACCTACCGATACTAAAAATACATAACAAAGTAAGAGTATAACAATGCAGATATTCAATGATCCTTTCCCTAAGCATACAAGTCAAGAAACAATATAAAAATTATAAGTGCATTACATATATAATTCACACCCTCACATATCATCTTATCATCCTCATATAGAGGCATACCATCATTTGAATGGAATCATTGCTACATATCATGTTTCAATGCTATCTAGACCTCTTATCACATTCACAGAGCACAAGATAATTGGTGTCTATTTTTATTTTCACTATTTGTTTAATCAAGCTTACCATGATCATAAACCTATAAATAATTCTGTCGTTGATAAGGGTTCAAGTATGAAAATGTAAACTATCACACTTATATCTCATTTTTGATACACAGATAAGGATATAATTCTTATAAAAACAATAATTAAAGGATTTAATGGCCATGATCAAAATTATATTGGTGAGATCACATTACCACCACAGGTTGGTCCAACACTTGTGGCCACTAATCTAGGAGTATTTGATATGTTATTTGGACATCCTTAGATTCAATAATTTCATGTAGTACCTTTTGTGATATACAAATGTTTAAAATATTTTTATGATAATGAAGTTATCATAGTTCATGTTATTCCACATGAATAACCCCTCCAACTAAAGGTCATTGTTCCCACAGATCAAACATTAGTTGAGAAGCCTAAAAATGTTTAACCTTTTAAGATAATTCAAAATAAATTAGTCAAATTGAAAATGAGACCTATTTTTGAAAGACCAATTAATCAATGATTTGTCACAGATTCTAAATATTCTCTCTATATTCCATCACATCTTATATTTATATTATAGGGTATTAAGAGTGCAATAAACACCCAGATAGATATCTTATACTACAAATTGGGTTCCAAAGAGTCTAAATATCATCATGTAAAAAAATAAATACAGCATACTAAAAATTAACATCATGATAGTGGAACTTATGTTACAAAGCCAAATTAGTTTTCAAATTATGAGTTAAGACCAAAAACTTCATAATGGCATGATACTTTCCATTCACGAGAGGCATCCTTGTTATATTAGATATATGACATATTAATTATGAATCTATTGTGGGAGGAATTGGTTGGTATATTATTTTTTTAGATATATATATATATATATATATATATATATTCAAAAATACAAAAAATAGAGTATTTAAAATATTCTAAAAATCAAGACATATGCATGATATGTGTAGTTCATTTACATTAATTGATTTATGTTTCAATTAATGTATAAAGTTTATATATCTAATTTTATATAAAATATGTTTCACAAGTGTACTTGAGTGAGTTTCATATTATATAGGTTGTCACATTTAGATGCAGTTGTAGGTGGTGATACTATCTCAGACCCAATAAATTTTACATAGATAAAATCACACTAATCCAAATAGTAATTCACTATTCTCTTATCCTATCCAAAATAGTCACAGTACTTCTACAAATTTTGTGAATCACATCAAATTCAATTGGGGCATATGGTAATCACTTTTTTTCACTCTTTGACTATCCCTTTTGTTCCTAATACAGTATAATATATTATGTAAATATTTCCATATCTACTTACTAACTTTTATATTGCTATTTTATTGGATACTCGAGTTGTTAAATATGCTAATGTTACAAGTTGATTATGTATATCAATTTCAATTTACTCATGTGTGCGTATCGTAGTTGATTATTTGTTTCATGTTTTATGTGTATTCATTTTTATGGATTCTATACATTTGAACATGTCCTTGTTTGTGGCTCTAAGCCTTGTTGTGTGTAAAATGACATTTGAACATGTCTCTTTTATGCATCCCCTTGGCCTTATTTATTTTTTATGTGATTTTGTGTGTGTTTATTGTGTATAAATCATGGCCATGACTACTGTTCATTATTATTTGCTTAGTTTGCAATACCATGATAAATATCATGCATCTCCCCAATTTTTTAATTCCATGATTAATATCATGTAGTTTATCTGAGTAGATATTCATTAGCTTAAAGTACTCAGTATTGATCATTTAGTCACTATGTGATAAATTTATAACATCTATTTAAGCATGACACTATATATGCTTGGTTCTACATGTACCATACATTACTATTTTTCTCAGATCATCAATATGGTGCCATAATTTCCAATGTTATGATTATTACTATAGATTTAAATATTTTTTATAACATAATTCTCATAAATTTTCATTTTGAGATAATTTATTATGTAGGCTTCACAACTCACCTTAAAAGAGGGGGCATACATAGTGACTTATTTTTAGAGACTAAGCTGAAACATTCCTTGCAATAAATAGAAAGAAAAAATACTTTCTTAGTGGATCATAATACAAACTATTTTTTTTTCAAAAATAATATTTAGATAGAAACATGACATATGGAAAATAACATAGGCCACAGTTGTTTAGAGCAACATGTTTTCATCCTGTAAGTTAACATTTTCCATATTTCTAAAAATTATATTCAGTCTACAAATTAGTTTTCAATGGTTAATAAAAAATAATTTTTATATTTACTCACATGATTATCCCATATTTTTCTCAGATATGGGGCTACATGTGTAGCATGTGTTTTATTTTTACTAAAAAATTCAACTGATATTACTTAGTTATCATAATTAATATACTCATATATTAGATTATGGGTATGTGCATAGAAGATGATCACTTTCTTACTTAGTTGTTTCACCAATTTTTACATAAGGAATGGAAATTCATGTCATTCTATATGTTATACATACAATACTAATATAATACTATTTTTGCTCTAGTTTTACTCTATAATGAATCTTATTCCATCTGCAAAAGTTGATTCAACATTTTTCACCAAATTTGCACCTAAATGATCTATTAAAATTCATATAGGGATTCTAAGATATTTTACCACCTTGAGTTGTTTGATGACAAATTCAAATGCACATTGATTTATTAAAAACATTCTCCTACCAATGAGGATTGGGACATACACAATCCAATCTAAGTGTTTCAATGAAAATAAATCTCCAAGGGTTTCACCATCTCCAATCACCAATTTTACACCAAAAAACATAGTGGGTCATGTACATGAAAAGGTGAATTTTTTCATTGTTATTTGATCTATAAATTTCTTGTATTTAATTTTAGATTTATATCCTAAATAAGAGATAATTTATACATGTTTCACTACGTATTTTCATGAAGCACATTACTACACATAATCTACATACAATATTACTCAACATTGGTAAACTCATGTATAAATCTCTTACTTTTACTTGATTAATTTAATTTTGTTGAAATACTAGAATAAAATGTGGCCAAATGTGCACATTTAACCTATGCTCAATTCAATGATTTTAAACCATTTTTATTATATTCTTATTTAGATGACCCTCTGCCTTAAATAAAATCTAATACTAATTCTTAATATTCCTTTTTCAAACTAGTCTAATCTCATTCCTTGACTAATTTATACTTCCTATTTGGTTATCTTTGTTCTTTAGATGAATTTGTGATATGAGGACAATCTCACTAGCTATTAGTGTCTAAATCTACCAATTTCATCCTCTTACCAAATAATGACAAGTTTCATAAATTTAAATTTACCCCAATGGGTAATATCGTATATTCTATAAGTGTAATTTGAATAAATCCCAAAAGGATAATTATATAAACATATTTTATATTCATTTGTTCACTAGAGGCTACAAATATTATAAATTCCATAATTATCTAACTATGCATTGAGAGAAAAGCACATATTCTTTCCAATTCTAAGTCCATATAGCCTAGTTATCCTTGAACATGGTATGAATATAACATCAAGGTCACATATCATTATTCAAACACATATTTTCAATAGTATTGAATGATCATGTAGCATTATGCCATTATTTCACATGAACCACCACAAGATGGGATAATTACATGTAGTTTGATCCCTCTTTGAGTATTTTTATTTAGGTAGTGCTCAACACATGGGGTGTTAAGGTCAAGCACAACATCAGAACCTAACCCATTTTACTACATTTTTTCCTCCTTTTTCTTTGAGATGGGATTATAGTGAAGAATAAGACATAAAAAAATTCATGTATCAAATCGAGGAGTGACCCAAAATATATGCAAATGACCTACACGTGAAGGCACACTAGTTAGAACTCCCACAAAAAGAAAAAAACTATAAACGATGGTGGCACACCCTATATATAATAGCACATGATGGGATTGTAATAATAGTGTGGCCTTATACTACAATAAAATGGAGCCCTATTATTTATTCATAATGACCTCACACAGTCCCACCATTGATTACATAGTCTCTTTTATAGTCCATCATATTTGAGTTCAAACTAGGTTATTTGTCTTTAATATTTTATCTTTTTAGCACATTAAAATAAGCCATGTATATTTATTGCATAACTTACATTTTTTGATTTTACTCACTTATTCATATTAATTATATTAATATTCTCTTAATCTCTATTTTTTATAAAACACCAAACTTAATGATTTTTATAGTGATAATGATGATGATGATGTCATTCCCAAAATCATAGATAAATACTTTTATTATCTAAAATTCATGCTTGTTTCACGAGGTGAATATCATATATTTTAAACATCATGAATATTGTTAAATTACAAGGTCTCCTTCACACTCAAACTTTGTTTGACATAAATAAGGTAAAGTCACCCCTTTAGTAAAGTGATATGAATAGAAATGGTGTTCCACAAGATAAAAAATCTATTGTACATCATCAAATAAATCATGATTAACATTATAAATAAAACATGAAGATAAATTTAGAGGCCTATTATAATATCAATTCAATATAAAAATCACTTGGAATAAGTAGCTCATTAAGGTAATACTTTTTTAGATATAGCACGACTCAAATAAAATAATAAAGACATACAACATAATGTGTAGTGATAAGTATATAGAATTTTTATGAAATTTAATAATTAATATAGACCCTGTAATCGAACAATGTTAAAAATTAATTAAATATGTCTATCAAATTCAAAAAAATTATTTTTGGTGGCATGCACAAATAATGCAATTTCATTAAATATTTTCTTATAAGTTAGAAATTGACTGTTTCATTAAATATTTTGTGATTGTGTTCCTCAAATAACACCAATGATTTATTTTGACATATGATGGATTCCACATGTAACTTTGACTACTAAATGTATAAAACACATATAATAATATTTCAATTATATAGATGATTCCATATATTATATAAATCATGATTTTTGTTTAGATTTAAATAGTGACATACATGCTACACCTATGCATGTGACAATTGCTTTGATTGATATAGGACCTCCACATAATAATCACATTGAGTGTATATTAATCTAGTTTTGACATTATTTAGTTTACATAGTTTTTTATTTTTTCGCTTGTTTTATCACCTTTTTAAGAGTTAACTTATTCATTTATTCATTTTTATATATCAATGTGTACATATGTGGTTTCTTTGATAATTATTATAGACCTTGAATTTCACAGTATTATCATGTTTTTTAATCTTACATTTTCATTTTTTGTCTTTATATGATACACACATTCACATTAGTTATCTTACGATGACATATGCATATACATCCTTTATAATAGTCTACTTTTAGTTTAAAGTTATTTGAGACATGTTATACATTAATGTAGCATAATATTTTCCTACTTTTCCATATTGAATATATGTTATTTAATTTGTCATGGCACATGTTAAGCTTACATGATCACATATATTCCATGCATGCACATAGTATGACATTCACACATTGACTATTACCCACTAGGAACATACACTTATTATGAATTTTATTTTATATGACTTTGAGACATAACTTAATCATAACTAGATGGCATATCATTTCCATTATTCACATTTATATTAAATTTTGTGCACATTATGAGTTTACATATGTTATTTACTATTCAAATCCCTTATATTCATCTGTTTCACAACATTTCCCCTTTGCCTTGTTTCATTTATTGAGTGTCTATTCAATTTAAAAAAATCAAAAAGTGGTAAAAAAATCAAATATTTCAAAAAGTGTTAAAATGTTCAAATATTATAAAAAAATACAAAACCAATACCTATGAAAGGCTTGTTTTGATGGTACATATAGTTTTTTAATGTCATGTTTTTCATATACATTGTGAGTTACATATCCATTTTTTTAATGCACATGATTTTTAAGGTATACATGAGTTATATGCATGACATATAAGTTTCACATGTGATATAGACATATAGATATGTGACATTTATCACACCCATTAGAAACCTTTCCATGTTTTGGGGCATTCCCATGGTGGGATCAGCTTGATTCACTTTACACACACACACACACACACATCATTATATTGATCATATTGAGATACTTAGAATATTTATACATGAATCATTATTGTGTATATAATTATTACAATACTAAGGATAGTGTGCTTCACTATGTTATATGGTGCTTATTTAATGATGATGATTATGAAATTCATTTATTGGTCTTGATTTTTTTTAGTACATATTCTATTTGATGTGGGTACATTCACTATCCCTTTTCAGGTCATATATTAGTTTTTCAAAAGATCTTATATTCCATGCCATATCCATTTCATGTATGTGTTAGTTTAGATTTAAATCACAATTTTTATGCTCATGTGATTATGAGTTATTCATTATGGTTTCTTCTATGTGTGTGTATTTAAATATAATTACATGAATATATATTGAATAAACTATTTTTTACTATTTTCTTGGTGCTTTTATTTCTATTTCACACATTTATACTATGTGATATCTATTTTATTGATGTTTCCATGTCATATCATGTATCTTAAAAGATTATAATTATTGTGTGCTTTATTGACATATATAGATACATGTAAAAATTATTTTCAAATGAAATAAGAAACTGATTTTGAATTGGATTACATGATGTATATGTACTTAAAGTGTTCAACATATTTCTATGAGGACATATATTATCAAGTTTATACATATTATTTACATGATTATAATTTTATATACATTACATGATGCACATAAATATTTATTTTGAGATGAGTGATTCAAAGGCTTTATCCCTCATATCAAAATTTGGTTTGGATATAATGGATTTATTTTATAGATTCAAATATGTTAGGCAAAACATTTCACATTTTAGGATAGACTATATGTTCAGATGGGTTAGATTGAGTATATTGAGACATATTTATGTGATTTTGAGGGACCATTGAGATATTTTATGCATTTTAGGATGGATAAGTGCACAAATTTAGGGAAAAATTCTGTAAACATTTAACCTAATGCATATGTGTTATCATAACACATATGTATTATTTAAATTTTGGCTTGATAATTTTGATCTATAATGTGTACACATTATGACCACATAATGCATACACGTTATGACCACATAACATGTACATGTTATGTTGTCATATCAAAAAAAATTGAATGGGAAATTTGTGTCTTTTATGATATATTAAAGGAATGTATACACATTATGTTATAATGCTTATGCATTCATTTCACATTAAACAAAAAGGAAAAAATTAGATATAAGAAGGGGAAGATGGTTTGATATACTAAAATAAATGTAAAGTATAAATTTACATTTATATTGTTACTTTTATATTCATTATAATTTAAACCTATTTTAGTAAATATATGAAACTAGGGTCACTCTACATCTAATAGAGTTTGTCTCATAGCTACACACCTTACGATATGGGAGATAATTTTTCAAAATCTAATCTAGCCACTACTTAGACTTTTTTAGATTCTCAGTATTGAATCTATAGATTTCAAGGCATAAGTTTTACAATTCATGTTCATTTTGGGTAAACATATAGTGATTTTTGTCTTTTTACCTTTTAGATTGCTTGCTAGAATTTTTAGAGTTATAAGTTTGTCAAAATTGAAGTTTAAAAACCACTCTCTTTGAATTTAAGCCAAAGTGGTGTGATTGGGGTAGCGTAAGTCATATTGATGACTTAAAAACATTAAATGACCAATTTTTGTTAATTTCACTTTTTCATCATCCCTTTGTCATCCCTAATAAATTCCTCCTCATCCCTCTTCACCCCTCATCACTCTCTCCTCATTAATCATTGTCCCTAATCACTCCCTTATTGATCATCACCATCCCTCATCATCTCTAATCACTCCCTCATCATCCCTAATCACTCCCTCATTGACCCTCACCATCTATCATCATCCCTAAGAATTATTTCATCATCCTTCATCATCCCTAATAACTCCTAATCACTCCTTCCTCTTCTCTAATCATCCTTAATCACCCCTAATCACTCCTTTCTCTTCCCTAATCATCCCTAATCACTTCCTAATTGACCCTTACCATCCCTAATCATATCTAATCACTCACTCATCATCCCTCATCACTCCCTCATTGGTCCTCACCATACCTCATCATCCTTAAACACTGCTTCATCATCTCTCACCATCCCTAATCACTCACTCATTGACCCTCACCATCCCTCACCATCCATAATCATTACCTAATCATCCATAATCTCTCCTCATTGACCCTCACTATCCCTCATCATCCCTAATGACTCCCTCATCATTCCTACTCATTCCCTCCTTATCCATCCTAGTTCACACATGAGGAGGGGGGAGACCATTTGAGGCATGCCATTAATTCTTCTATTGTAGGGGTTTAATAACGTAAATACACACACACACATTTTGTCAAATAGTTGAGGTTCACATAATAGAGATCAAAATACTTGCATTAGTAAAATAGAATTTAGATTTAATAAATGCCACTATTGGGTTTATTACATACACAACATAGAGGAAACCAATAGACAAACACCTATATGTTATACATTGACTTTTTTTTTATAATGGTAGTATAACTAACCTCCCAAATGAAGATAATAAAAATATCATGAAATTCTAGTCTTCTCCTCTATTTTTCCAATCAACCCCTCCAATGGAATGTTTATTTGCTTATAAGGATGAGAATGGGTGTCCAATGAAATTATCATCCCATCCCTTTGTCTTCTCCCAATGCTTTAAGATCATCACATATATTTTCCAAAACCACATGACATAAAGTAAAGACCAACCCATTACTCACCTACGAGTGGTTCAAATCCAATTTTACATAGATTATAATAAAATATAATGAATACATTTTTATAAAATAAAAAATTAGGATTTTAAGTATTATACACAATGCAGACCTGTCAAGTTTCATCTAAGCACTAAGAGCCAATTTGAATAATCATGAGACCCAATATATTATAGGAAATACATATAACTACATCAAAACATTTTCCTTACTCATTACTCGATTGGGCTTTACATAATTGATTTATCATTGTGAAAAAAATGTATCTATAGAAGACATCTATGGGATTCTAAACTTCAAAAAACATATTCAAATACCATTATTATTCCTCATTACCCACTTGTAGCTTACCTTAATTCACACCGCTATGTGAAACAACTTATCACATTCAAGTCTTAGTGTGGAATTAAGCTTAGATCAATCACCACTTAAAGACTTATCTTTGAACACAGACTTATGCGGGTGTTCAGTCCCAAATAACACAATAATTGTTATTTGAGTCATAAAGAGACTCTATTGAAGGAACAAATCTAATTAAAAAAGGAGATGAAACAAGGATCTTCTGATATTTATGTGGGCTTCAGTATTTCAATTACCACTATTAAGTAACATAAAAGGCATATGTAGACGTATGCAAGTTTTAATTTACCATTATGAATTATGTAAAATATACAAGTCCACAAACAAAATTAGAAGTTATAATTTGGTAAATAAGACTCGAATAGAATATGACATGAATAAAATGTTTCACCAAGACTGAATTAGTTAATGCAATATGAATAAAAAAGGCACAAGTCATGTCTCAAAAAAGAGAAAACCAACCAACATAAAAGGTGGATTTTTCAACTGAAACTCCAAGACAAAACAATTATACATGAATAAATGTTGAAATAAAAATTTTAAAGCACCAACACAAACAAGACACAATGAGAATGGCCAACATGGAAATCAAGGAAGCAACCTCCCCCAACGAAGCACACCAAAATTGAGACAAAGAAGAAAATAATAAAAATAAGAATGCAATATATTTTTTATGATGTAATATTAATCTAGACCATAGATTCTCTTGCATCACCTCCTCATCCTTAATCACTCACTTTAATACCTTGATTGTGGGTGAAATATCTTCATACTTATGCCTAATTGGCTTATGTTCTAATTCCAAATTTTACTCACTCAAATAAGACCCGAATAAACTCTTATTTCATTCATCCTCTTTCAAAAAAATAAGGAACTAAAAGATATCATCTAATTGTCTAGTAGGATTCAAATATCTATATGGTGATCCATGCCTAGACTGTGAAAAGAGTGTGTATCCAAAGCCTCACGCCAAAATAAATAGGTAGGGAAGAAAGCAAAGTATGGGATGAAATTGTATTATTTATAGATATAGATTGGGATTTAAGAATCTAATAATCCAAATCCTAGAGTTGAGAATCCAAATTTATATCTATTAGATAGGGTGACTAGAGACTAGTTGAGAATTTCAATCCCAACCCCATATTTAACTTCTCATTTTCTCTATATGTCATTTAGAGTATGTCCATAGTAGACCATATTTATAGATAGATAAATAGGTGGTCACCAATATGGTAGAGTGTTTTTACCAACCCAAATTGATCTATACCCAACCTGATCCAACACAAGCATAAATTTGATGCACCCCATATAATCAAATGATATTTATGAGTTCCTTATTTGAGTGAAATAATAGTAATGAAAGAATAGTTTCTTTGGGACTTATTTGAGTGAGAAAAATTTATAATTATAACATATCTAAATTGATCACAAGAGGGAAACTACTGTACCCATTGTCAATGTATTAGAGGGAGTGATTAGGGATGATGATGGCTAAAGATGGAGTGAGTAAGGATGATGAGGGATAATGAGGAAGTTATTGGGGATGATAAGGGAAAGTAAGGGTCAATGAAGGAGTGATTAAGGATGATGATAAAGTGATCAGGGATGATGAAGGAGTGATTAAGGATGGTGAGGGTCAATAAGGGAGTAATTAGGGATGATGAGGGAATGATTAGGGATGATGAGGGATGGTGAGGGAGTGATTAGGTACACTTAGGGATGAAGAGGGAGTGATTATGTATTATTAGGGATGAGGAAGGGGTGATTAGTGATGATGGAGTGATTAAGGATGATAAGGGTTGGGGAGGGTAAATAAGGGAGTGATTAAGAATGTTGAGGGAGTGATTAGAGATGATGGAGTGATTACAGAGGATGAGGGATGGTGGGATTAAAATAATATGACAATCATTATTTGTATAAACACCAAATCAATTTTATAAATATATTATGTATACTTTATTCCTTATAATGACCTCATCTATGGTCTAAAAAAATGGGTTCTATCAAGAATTATATTATACTAAAAAAGTATATCATTAATGCACATTATATTAAGAAAATAGAGAGGGTTATTACTTTGTTCATTTTTATAAATTAAAGACAAAACAATCAGGATCCATAATTGAGCTAAGGATTTATACCACCTAGCACTATTCAATATTTATACAACATCACTATAATTTTTATATGGTTATTGTCATATTAAATTCAATAGAGACTGAACATAGGTCAAAAGAGTTGATAGAGATACAATCAAATATATTTTAGATTGTGAGCATGATCAATTTTGAGTCAATAAAACCAGGGGAAAGATTTTGATAATAATTTTATATTGGTAAATAAAAAATTCTATTTTTTTAGCAATGTGAATTCAGTCTAGGATAGTTTTAGCATATTTAGGACCTAAAGACCAAACATATATATCATCAAAGAATAAACATACTATAGTACTATCTTAAGCATGTGCAACTACATTCACAAGAAGCCTTTTTGAGGTCAAGTCAAGATCAAAGATATTCAAGACTTTTGATTGAAATAAAAAATGCATATGGGATGTAAAATATGTTGTTGGAAATATTTAAACATAATATCATAAGTAGAGTTTCATATACACCCTGACGTGGTACAAGGAAAAATCTACATAATCAATGATGGCACCAAAACATTTTCTTGTAAAAGTTGTTCTATATTGTGAAGACCTTTCTCCCAATGCACACACTTTTTGAAAAATTGATTACATACTTTAATTTTTCTTTAAACCCATATATCCCTCTCTATTTAAGATGATCCCTCTATTCTAATTAAAATGGTGGTCATTAATCTTAATTTCGTTAACTCCATGTCATTGCATTCCACTCTAGACTGTAGTATTCTCCTTGTTATCTTTTATTCTCTACTATATTTAGTTTCCATAACATGTAAACATTATCCTTTCCATTTTGAGCTATTTAATTCTTCATTAAAGTTATACTTCAAACTATGATATGAATTTAATTGAGTAGAGTCATATTTTTGCATGCAAAGTGTATTTCTGATGGCTTATGGTTATTAATAAATAGTGGTCAATCATTATAATAACATCCTCACCATAATATATGAGATTTAGCTCTACTCAACTCACCTTTGACCTAAATCATTGGTTGTTTAGTTGTAGTTACATGATTAATTTTTGAGATTTTATTTACCATTGAGTAGGTGGTTTTCATTATAGATTATAACTTAATTTTTATTTTTAATAGTTAATTTAAGAGCCCTTTTTTCATGGTCAACTAACTAATATTATAAAATTTAGAACTTGTTTTAAAAAATAATGAGGGATTTGTCCCTCTAGTTGCATGACTTGGCTTGAAAACAAGGGTTGGAAGATAACTGAAAGCACATGTTCATGCACTATTCTATCCATACCAACTAAAATTATAGTCCTAGTAATTTTATTACTTTTATAAGAATATTATATTAGTACCACTTATTATTACATTATCCTCTCATAATTTAATAGGTATATATGATCAATTGGTTTAATAACCCTAAACTAATAATAATATTTATAACCATTCACATGGATTAAAAAAAAATATGAATATACATAACATACCACTTATACCCAAAATATAACTATGACAAAGTAGTAAGGTGAATGGATAATTACTAGGTATTCTAATGGTGTTTAGACCTTGTTTAATTAATTTCATAAAATAATGGTGGTGCTTTGTGTTTAATGAAAAACATTTCAAGATTTCCTGCAAAGCATAACAATCCTAAAAACATAAGAAATCCTAAAAAAATAATATCACATCAAAACAAGACTAGTTATTAAAACCCATATCCTACCATTTTATAGGTGATACTAAAGGTTATAAAACTAGGTTTACTATCAAATAAAGTTTCAAAACTTGTATACATAACATTATATTTATTTTCATCAGTAATACATTATCTCTCTTTCTATCATAAATGATACCATCCATTTTCTATGGGAATAACATGTACTAAAATCACACACTCAACACAACTAAATGAGTGTTTAAACCATGTTAAGATATGAAAATAACATGACAATCATTATTGGTATAAACACCAAATCAATTTGCTAAATATATTCCTTATACAATATGATAATAAGGGATGAAAAGGGAGTGATTAGGTATTATTAGTAACAATGAAGGAGTGATTAGGGATGATGAAGCAATGATTATGGATGATGAGGGACTGTCAGGGTCAATGATGGAGTGATTAGGGATGATGAGGGAGTGATAAGAGATGATGAGGGATGGTGAGGGTCAATGAGGGAGTGATTAAAGATAATGAAGAATGAGGAGGGAGTGATGAGGGGTGATGAGGGATGAGAATAAAGTTATTGGGGATGAGGTAGGGATAATGAATAAGTAAAATCAACATAAAGTGGTCATTTGATGGGCATAGATCATAAATGTGACCTCTGATGCCCAAATCACACCACTTTGGCTTGAATTCAAAGTGAGTGGTTTGTAAACTTAAATTTTGACAAACCTAGGACTCATATAAATACCAAAAATAAATATATAAGGTACAAAGACTTAAAAAATGACTATATATTTACCCAAAATGGGCATCAAGTACAAAAGTTATGCCCTAAAATCCCCAAGTTTAATACTCTAGACCCAAAAAATGCCTAAATATTGACTAGATTGGATTTTGAAATACTATATCCCACGTTGTAATGCATAAAACTAGGAAATCAACTATATTAAATTTAGAGTGACCCTAATTAATTATATTTACTAAATAAATTTAAAGTATAAGGAATATAAAAGTAATGATATAAATGTAAATATATACCATTTTCCCCTTCCTATATCTCTTTTTTGCCTTTTTATGTAATGTGAAAGGAACACATACACATTATAGAATAATGCATATGCATTGTTTTAAAATAGCATGGAAAATGCACATGGTCCTTTCAATTCTCTTTTTTTTCTATAACCTATCAACACATAGCCGAATAAGTGAGTTTTGACATAAAATAACAAAAGTAAAATTCCACCACCAAAAACACTATGAATTTAAATGAGAAAATTCATAAAATTATTACCATGACAATGAGCATGCTCTCCTCTTTCCAAATATATGATTTTTGTAAATTTTTGACTATTTTAATGTTTTAATCTATATTGATTGATAAGTATATATTTTTTAGGCCACTGCATACTATAAATATACATGCTTATATATGTTTGTGTATCTTTTTATTCATTGATACAAATGTAAAAAAAGTTATATGGTTACCAACTAGGCCTAATTATACATGTATTAAAAAAATAGTTTTCATTTTTTTAGGATGTTAGGTGGGGTGCATGACCAACTATCCATTTTTTAATCAAATTTCAAGATCTATTTACTTGTAAACTTAATAAAACAATTATTCATTAAAAATTTATAAAAACTATACATTACAAACTACATGATCTTATCTAAATATTCACCAAACAATTTTAAACAATATTAAATGATGCTAAAAAATGAGGGGCCACACAATTAGCTATGTACTCTATTTTCCTAAAAAAGGAGTTCATATTCACATTTTAAATGTTTGACCTAGTTATACTTAATAATTTTTGAAAAAAAATAGTGTTTTGGAAACTAGACTCAAAATTCTATAATTCATGTTCTTACACCATCCTTGAATTTTGAGTGTAACCATATCAAATTATCTACATAAGTTCAAATTTCTTCATTTTTAGGAAAAACATGTCTACATGTAAGCCCCTCTTTGTCCTCCAATGTTTTGCACTTACCTGGATATTTTTTGGCATTCTACATCATTTTGAGGATCAATTTAGGTAGTTTATATAATTTTGAGGGGAAAATGGATCATTTTGAGGTATGTATTTTCATCCATTTAAAAATATTATATATTTTTTATTTATTGAATAATGGAATGATGGGAAATGATGGTAATACATTATAAATTTGGGTATATATTCATATTTAATAATTTATGATTTTACATAAAAATATTATTTTGATGTTCTTAAATGGTTAATTTGTTACCTACGCTAGTGTGATTGAGGTTCTACATCACTCAACTTCTTATACAACCTTCTCAAAATATATAGTTAACAATTATGTTTCCTTGGGTCACCCCATGGTTTTATATAGTCAAGATTAAAAGGTGGAAGTTTAGTTCACTTGTTATTAGGTGTATTCATTCGTTATATTTTTCAATTTCAAAATTATATGCGACTCAATTTATTTTATATTTCTTATCATGAATATATATAGATCTCTACATGTTTCTTATAGGTTTCACGTAGAGAAAATTATTAATTTTGGGTTGTACCTATCAAGACCAAGAACACTTATCATATATACCAAATTCACTTATTTTCCCCTTTAAATTTAGTATTTTCAATACTATATTACAAGGGGCATCTATAGTCACCTAAATTTTTTCTGTCACTTTGACAACATCAACTGTGACATACTTTGACATGTTTAGACTTTATGCATACTTTCCTTTTATTTATCTACTATATACTATCTTATTCACCTATATTCATAAAATAAATTTATTCATGATTAGTTGAGTCCATATAATAACCTTTTAAAATCTTAGATAGTCTCCTTATTCCATATTTGTAAATTAAAATTCTAGGAGAGTACCAATAAACCTAGATAATGTTGGTTATCATAGGTGTTATGTTCTATCAATAGTGTTCAAAGGCCTTCATTAACTATTTTTCAAATTGGTCATGGGGTTGTCATATTGGGAAACAATGAAGATTCATCTTTAAATATAAATCACCCTTAAGGTCACTATACAATTGAGCATCATTTTTCATACTTAAGCATCATTTGACACACTTGAAATAAACACCTAACCCTATCTTAAGACATTATCAAAAAGGCATACACATATAAAAATCTTCAAAAAAAGAGTATATAGAGAAATTTACGTGCATTAAAGGTATCCAAAATCAAAAGATAGTATTTCATTATAGATTTTTTAAGATGTTATGCACATAAACATAAAATTGGGATAGTTACATGTGTTTTGAGCCCTATTTATAAAATTGTAATGTAGGAAATGATCAAATATTCAATATGGATTGGTTGGGATTAGTAAAACCAATAATACCAACCCATTTCAATGGAATCTTGTGGTTAAAATCATAATTAGGGTTTTGGATGATAAAGACATAATATGATAATTTTAGTGTAGGATCAAAGAGGTGTGCATAGATATTTTCAACATATTGGTGCATATAAAAGGATCATATATATCATACACCCATTGTGTGTAGGGAAATTTCCAATAAAATCTGACAGTTCTAGATTTTTCAAGTTTCTAAGTCTATTGATATCCTCTAGACAAGATTTCAACCCTTATTTCTTATCTAAAAATTTGATGAATTACATACAAAGATTTTTTATATTTAATGATGGCTTATGTGAGAAATAGATAGGTATAATTATTTAGGTATGTCATCTATTTATTTATTCATCCTTTATAAATAAATTAAATACAATACTAAAAAACTATTTCAATTTAGACTTGTGTGCTTATTGGTATTTTTATATAATTTGAATTAGTGCATAGTTTTTTATATTTTATATCTCTTTGATGAAATAATTAAAATAGGTTTATATAATATACCCAATTGGTAACTACAAATTATAGGTACTACTATTAAACCACTCTTATAAGGTGATAATATTACAAAGTAATAACTCATCAATGAAAGGTAGACAATGAAATTGTTGACCAAAATTTGACCCTGCAGGTCAAATTGGGATCCCTATAGGTAAAAACTTGATTTTTAAAGTGTTTTAAGGACCTAATATTAGGTAATAAGGTTTATTATTTTTCATTTTATGTCATTTGATGTCACATTATCCTTGGTCTTGGTCATTTTTAATATTTATGTCTTTTTGAGTCATTTTGGGGGTTAAAATAGAACATTAAATGAGTTATACAACATATTTAGGAGAATTGAAGGTTTAAAAGGATTATTTAATGCGAAATGTGTCATATTATGTATTAGGTAAATATTTATAACTAAAAAGTGGTAGGTTATTTATAAGAAAATGCAATTTTATTAGAAAAAATGAGAATTTAATGAGCTGTATAGAATTGTATAGACTCCTGTAGCTGAGGAAATTTATCCATTAGTCTTAAATACACTCATTATATTGATAATTTATATTATAAGCTCAAATAAATGAATAAAAATGCTTCTCTCTCCTTTCACTAGGATTGACAGACAAAAATGGTTTTTAGGTTTGTACTTCACATGGTTAGCAGGAGAGGTTTCAAGAAAAATGATCTTGGGGGTGTATTATAGACTTAGTCAGATTACATTTTATGTTTTTTTGTATAGGAATGGTGAATTTTTATTTATGAACCATTCCTAATAAGTTGACCTATCTAATTAACTTGCTAATCTATGCACCCTATAGTTTTTTCTTTGGTTTAGGGAAATCCATACAATCCAACTACTAATTTTGTTTCAAAATGATGTTGGATCTCTCCCCAAATGTTTTATATGCTTAGTTTCATATTTCAAGTTGGTTTGATATCTCAAACAACTCACTTTGTAGGAAGGTGTTGATAGTAGATTCGCACTCTAATTTCACCATTTTCATAAAGTTTCTTTCTATGAAATGGATTTAATCCAATGTATAATGGTGTATTACTCACTTAAATTGTCATGGTAACATCATTATTTCAAAAGTTTCAACCTCCAAGGTGAGCATCATTGAGTTTGCATATTATTAGCATGCACAGTCAGCTCCTAACTCCTCCTCACTCTCTATCATGACTTGTAAAGGTTATAATAACATCCATATAAGTGTGATGAAGGTTTCAAATCTATATTATATGTTCATGGAACATGAAATAGTGATTTGAACCTTCAAATGGTGAATAAAATGTTATGGCAGTCATACTTAATCACATATACAGTCAGGCAACCATGAATGAATGACTACGAACATCTTTATAAAAGGATATCATGCCAAAAATGGGGTTTAAAAGATTGAATGGATATTTGAAACATCCTAATGTTCTATTCCAATAATATGATAAGAGATCAGTTGACATGGAAGGTAGATTTCCTCAGTACATGAAACATGTCTTGCTTACTATACCTACATACAACTCAAAGTGCATCTATAAGAGCCTCTTGGGATGACATCATGGTAGAATGAGGAGATTTGATAGGTTTTTCAATCTTTTCGAGTGGTAAAAGTGAATTTGAAAACTTGGTGAGGGTTTAGATTTGATCACAAACACATATGTCTTGTTCACTACCTATATTCCACATATACTACCTATATATTAGAAGAACCACCTATAGGTGGTTTCATAGAGAACTAAGGTACGCATATGGAGCGTTGAGGCATGTGGTGAAAAATTATTTGGATTAATAATAGGTTGAAAGATCATGATAGCCCATTTTAAAGTGCTAGTTTACTAAACAAGGTTGAAGATCACCTTTTAATAAGGTGATGATTGTATTTAGGGCTCTTTTTCCTAAAAGTGTAAAATAAAGCATATGTTCATTTTGTGGATGTCATATGATAAAGTTTCCAAAGGCTTTAGGGAATCTTGATCACTAAATCTAGTAGCCTCTACATAGGAGAAGGCCTATACAAGAGATAAAGTCAAGATTATTACTAAAAAGTGGTTATTGAGAGACCTAAAGTTGCCCATTTATGCACTAAACTCAGTCAATGACATCTATAGGATTTTGAGTCTTTGAGCAACTTTGTTTTCCAAGTTAGTAGTATAAGGCATATTATCATGTGTAGATAACCTTATTGAGTGAAAAGGTAGTTAAAGGAGCATAAACATCATCAAGAGAGAAGTATGTACTAAGTTATTGATCACTACACCACCTATAGGCCTCCTTGTCATCATAAAATGTACACCTATAGGTTGGTTGTAGGTTTACAATGAAAAATGTGTTAGATAGACTTGATGACATACCTCACCCCAAGCATAAAAAGAATAAATTTAGTTATAATATGGTGTAAAAATGTTTAAAATAGGGTTAAATTCTTGTTTTCAAGTCCTAGACCATATAGTTCACCTACAGGACCCCACATAGTCAATTGTTGTTGATTATGTGGGGTAGAGAGCCAAGGATTGGGGTTTGATGTGGCCTAACCTAAAAAATAAGAATGAGTAGGTAAAAATCATTGATAAAGGATATTTTAATGTTTTAATAATACCCATGTACTATTTCCATGTCTATTCCATGCAAGTAACCTATAGGTGGACCCTTGTTATGCAAGAAACACAGTCAATTATAATTGAGTGGTGATAGTGAACCTAAGAAAGGTCTATGGAAGAATATGTGAGAGGTTGGAGAGACAAATGGAAAATGGATCACATCAATAATTATAATGAAAACCTATGTAGTCTTTTGGCGGTGGAAATCAAGCAAAGGAAGGACCCAGAGCAAGCAACATATAATCCATAGCTTGGAACCCTAGATAGTCTACCTTTTCTAAAAGTCTGTTTTGGTTTTTTGTAGAGTTAGTAGGTCATATGACCCAACCAAGAGATAAAATTTTGTATATATAATATCCATGATTGGGATAAAATATTAAAATGACAATTTTTTTTGAGTAAATAGGGTAAGTACCCATTATTTTATCTAAGTTAGAGGGTGCTTCCCTTTATGCACAAATTGGCAGTTTTGTAGAATAGAGACAAAGGGATGAACTAGGAGTTGATTGAGTATTGAGGATATATTTTAAAGTTGTGTAAAACCTATATAGACATAATATACTGAGCAAGAAATGTTGAAACTCAATAGGTGGTCCAAACACACAAGAGTTACAGTTAGTCCTAGTAGGTAGGGTTTAGGCCTAGAGGCCAAATGGAGGGTCACTTCCAATTGTAACATGAAATGAACATTAAAATGGATAGTGTCATGTTTTGGAGGTATTTTTAGACATGTTAAATCATTCACCTTATAGGTGAAACCATAAAAATGCCACTTTTGACTTAAAGACAACTCAGGCATGCAAGAAATGAGAAAACAAGCTTGATAAGACAAGTTGAAGTGCTTACATCTCCTTGAAGGATATGCATGGGGATATAAATAGTTTTGAGAAGCTGATGAAGGTATTGAACTATGCTATAGTGAAATTGTTTTTCAATTCCAATGTCTCAGCTTTATGAACCAAGCTTAAGGGCAAAAATGGTCTAAAACCCTTACAAACCTTGGTTATAGACCCAATGAAGGAAATAGAGATGGAAAGCTACTATAATGTCCTAGTTTGACCATGAAAGTTATTATAGGTTGTATAATATTTATTCAATATCACTACCATTAGGATTAGCTATACAAAATTGTATGGATGGAGTAAAAAATTGGGTATTTTTGACTGTTTTATGCATTATGTAGGTTCTAGGAGCTTCCAAGACATAAAACCACCTTTAGGAGAAATATTAAGGCTTGGAATAAATATACATGTTAATTTTATTCATTATAATAAATCCTAAGTGTGCCTACTATAGATCTCATCTCAGCCAGTCAAAATTGACATAATGAACATAGTGGTGAGAAGTGTGAAAACTTCAAGTGAAAGTCTTTTTAAAGTATGCCTAATGCCTCTAAGGCAATGAAGGGTATTTCCAAGTTTTGTACACTCTATTTTTTAAATTTTAATGAAAAATTTATGCCTTTTTATAATCCAAGTGTGAGGGGTGACTGAAAGAGGAGTTTTTTTGAGTACAGGTAGTGATAACTCATTTTTAGATGATTCTAGATGACTAGGAAGCATGGAAAAGTATGAATGTAAAACCTTCCATCTCATTCAAATCATTATAACTATCCCTAATTAGTTTTGGGATGTTCCAACAAAGCTAAATCATGAAGGTAGTTTTTTGAGCCAACACAATGAATTTCATGCCACTTTGAAAGAATTTCATGCCTTGGATTGAAACTTGTGTTTCTTAAATTTGCATGATCAATTTAACATTATCTTTCCATGAAAATTTAACTATTTTTTTAATCTTTAAAAGTGTACTTGTGACCTTTGGACTTCTCTCTCTCTCTCTCTCTCTCTCTCTCTCTCTCTCTCTCTCTCTCTCTCAAGTTCTATAAGAACTAGCCATTTTGGCCTTTGTAAGATATGTTCCACCTGAGTATGGTGAATCCCTACTCATTTTCATACCATGGATCAATAAATACTAATGATTTTTACCTCTTCCATCACTATTCATGGTGTGTTCACTTGAATGATTGATCTTTCTTATGTGATGACTATTGTTTTCTTAGTATTGTTGTCTCATTCTCTCACCTATTTACAGTTGGAAAGTTTATTATTATAGGCCATGTGAAGTGTAAATGTTTGAGAGAGCTAGTATATTCACTAGTACCATTCAAGGCCTCTTGTCTAGTCCTCCTAGTCTAAACATTCATCACAACCTCATAATGAAATATTGATGTGAGAAGATGCAGATTAGAAAAGTGCATATTTGGTTAGTCTATTGTCCTTATGTGTAACATGAATCTAGTTGGTAGCCATAAACTAATTTTGTGTATCACCTCTTTTAAGATAATTTACTTTCTATTCTCTCTCTCTTTTCCCTCATAAGCTTAGGTGTAGTAGTGGTCTACAAGTGGTACATTAATGGATCTAGCCCTATTTAGAGATACACATCATTCTTAGGCTATCCATAGCATAGAGGTGTTTCAATTGTGCCACTTAGATGAGGAGAGATGAGAAATCTCCTCAAAGGGTGTAAATCCAAGTGACAATAAAATAACATAACCTAAGCCTATCACATCCAAGTGAGCCCATATATCCTCATACAAGCCTAAAAATTAGATTGAATTAATAAATGTTACTAAATGTTTTGAATTATTATATTTAATGAAAATAAGCTTTGTTTCTCTCTAAAATTAAATTTATGTATCCACAAAATTGTCCTAAAATTATTAGTTGTCAAACTAGTTGTGTTGTGAGTGATATTATTGATAAAAAAATGTCTTAAACAACTTCAAAATTGAAAATATATGTTTTTTGGTGTTAAATATGGTATTAATACAATAATATAATATATTATAATTAATTCACTACACAACCTTTGTATGCAATTCTTACTAATAAAAAAAGTTAAAAAAATCTTATTACAAGGTAACTTATGTTGCAAATTAAGTATAAAATTAGAAAATATAATATAATATTAAAATACCACTAATTTAACTTAAAATAAAATAAATTTAACTTACTATAAATATTTATACTTCAAGCAAGAAGCCTTCATTTATAATAAAGTCAAACATGCAACTAAAAAGTCATCATAGTTAACCAACTAAACTAAGTAAAAAAAAATTACTCAACTTTACTTTAATTTAAGCCATATGATAAATAAACCATGTTATTTATATTTTATAATGAGTGGATAATTATTTATACTAAACTAAGTATTGAAATAGTGAACTAGAGTACACTAAAGTGAACTACAGGGAACTAGAGTGAACTCATAGTTTCAACTTTTTTTTATATAAAATCATTGAAAAAAAAATAATTAAGGTAAGAAATAAATTAAATATTCTTCTAAAAAATATAAAAAAATAAATTATACTAATTCTAAAAATATATCTCAAGTCCCTATTTTGGCATCATATTGAACATTCCCCCCTTTGATGCAAAAAGGTGAGATTCTTATCATCTCCTTGAGTATTAAATGGATATTATTTAGAAATATCAACCATTTTACTAGTGTAAAATATTATTTAATGTACTTATATCTATATTTAATAGAGGATAAATCAATTTTAACATATTTATTTGAAGATGAAGAAACCAACCCACTTCTTAATGTGAAGTAATAACCTGAAATTGACTTCCTCTCATCAAAAGATCCTCCCCAATATAAATTTGTGTTATATAATGATATATTAATAAGTTTATGGTATGAAATTAATAAAATTACAATAATTATCTCTTAAATATTTAAAAATTCTTTTTATTTTTTTCAAATGCTTGAGCGATGGTTTGCCCATAAGTCTAGAAACTAGTCTAGGTCTTAGCTTGTCAACTATACCATAATTTTTTCATTTGATCTTGGAGACCCAATTATTAATAATGACATATTTATTTAATTTATTTTTAAATAAATTTCATGTATCATTCATCTCAACTAAATATATCACTAATTTTATAGCATCAACCCATTATTTCTTTTGACTAGCTTATGCAAAACTTTAGGTTTACTACTCACTAATGATAATACAATCATAGTATTTTCATCATAAATATCATAAAATAAGTTACCTTCATAATTTTTTAATTTTTTTATCCTCCTCTTAAAATTTTGATCCAAAATTTTATTATTTAGATGAGGATTCATCAAACGCATGTTCTTGTTAAGTGTTGGTGTAGGTAAATACCTAATCTCTTGTAAAAAGCTAGTATTATTTCCTAATAAACTAAAAACCTATTTAAATTTTTTTAATACCTTAAAATAAATTTTAATAAGATTCCAACCTTCACTTATAACTTATGTAGCTAGATGATCAGAATCAACATAAACCTCATTTTCAAAAATATTACAATCCCTAGAAATAATTATGGATTTACTAGTAGGCTTAAAAACCTTGTATGCTTTGATGTCATCACTATATCTTGTGAAATTATGATCAATATTATTAATATAAATGATATCACCCTTAAATTTTTTTGTGGTTATTTTCATGCTATCATTTCCTTCAATTTGTATTGAATTTCTATCTCCTAATTACTCTTAGCTTTTGAAGGAATCATCTAACTTGTTGAAATCATCTTTGTGACTTGTCACCTAATTTGAGTAATTTGAATTAAGAGATAAAAAATTATTCTATTATTTTATTAAAGGATTTATACTAATAATATTCATCAATGACAAAGTATAAAAGTAAATAAATAAAAAAATAAAAAATCTAAGTTATCTGTCAAGGTGCAAACTATAAATCAGATAATAAGTTTAAAGTGAGAAACTAAATGTATCATAGAAAAAACTACATGATCTTATTAGAAAGTTTGCTACCAAAATCTAAATAAGTACAAGATTGAATCAAGAGAATAGGAGAAGAAGAGAGAGAGATCTATTAGATTCTAGGGAGGAAATGAAGAGAAGAAAGACATGTTTATAGAGATAGAAGAGAAGAATGAGAGTTACAAAAAATCCCATTATTACCTTACAAGACTCCGATGTGCATGTCACTTATGGTCTAGTACCTTAAAAAGTGAAGAGAAATGTGTGCCATGTGGAGGAAGGAGTTACTCATGAAAGTAATTCCCAAATACTAAAATAGAATAAAGAGGTGAGTGATACATCATAAAATCTAGATTTATGTGAATTAATAATTAACATAAATAAAAATTCCATACAAAAAAATGAAACTTATGATAAAATAAATTATCCTAAATAAAAGGTGATCCTAACACTCCCTCTTAAAATTTATTTAGGGATTTAAAAATAAACAAAAAGGGATGAAACATCATTAAATATCCCCCTTGATGAAATCTTCCTTTAATCCTAAATTATTACAAAAAAATACAAACTTGTATTTAAATGGCTTAGTTAAGATACAAACTATTTGTTCTTCAACAGGATAGAAAGAGAGAAGAATTTGATTGTCTTCAATAAGTTTGTGCTAAAAGAGATTTTTAATCTCAATGTGCTTGGACATTACATGGAAAAAAAAATTCTTTACTATGACAATGGTGCTTTTATTATCACCCAAAATTAGAGTATCCAAATGTCATGGGTGGCCCAAATCTATAAGAAGTCTTATTAGCTAAATAGATTCCTTTGTAACATGATTACAAGATTTATACTCAGATTATATGGAGGATAAAGATACAATAGTATACTTTTTATTATTCCAAAAAATAGTGCCAAAACCCAAAGAAAAACATTAACCACTTATGGATCTATGATCATTAGGTCACTGACCCAATCAAAATCTAAATAACTTTCCAAAGAAAAATTACTATTTGAGGTATACTTGATGCCAAAAGTTAGAGTACATTTAATATAATAAAGAATTATTTTATTAGATTTAAAATGAGTATCTTGAGGTTTAGACATAAAATGAGAAATCAATCCAATAGAAAAAATAATATTAGGATGAGTATGAGGAAGATAATTCAAAGTGCCAACTAATTATCTATAGAGAGTTGGATCAAGCATTTTAATTTCCATGGCATTAAGTAATTTAACACCAAGATCATAAGAAGTAGAAATAGGTTTTCAATCTAACATATTAAACCTATATAATAAGTCATATGCATATTTAGATTGAGAAATAGAAATGTTATCTTTTTCTTACTAAACTTGAATGCCTAAAAAGTATTTAGATTGAAAACCTATTTTTAGTTATCATTGTTTTAATATGGCCTAAAAGATCACTATGAAATAAATGAAGCTTTTCATTATCACACTAAGAGTGATTCTTATGAAAATATTCTTTATGAATTTTACCAGTCATACAACCACTACAAACATAATTAGCAAGAGGAATTTTAGGCAAAACTTGCACAATATTAAGTTTAGTCATAAGTGAAATAATTTGGTATTAATATGTCCTATTTTTTCATTCCACAAGTTAGAATCATTAGAAATAAGCAAAACATAAGAAGAGGAGGAAGAAGAGAATCAAGTAAACTTGAATAAATTACACTGTCTACAAAAATAGTAGCAACTACTTGAAAATCTTGCTTAGTAGATTTAACACAACAAGTGTCATTATAAAATTATACTTTATAGTCCTATTTGAATAATTAAAAAATATAAATAAAATTTTATTTCAAATCAAGAATAAACAAGATACTATAAAATTCACCATTAGGTATTTTAATAGTTCCTATGGCTTCAAGATTGTAAGAAGCATGATTTACAAGACTTAAAGGATTATTATAAAAATATAGTTCTAAAGAAGTAAATAACTTAGCATTATATTTAATTTGTTGAGTAGCACCAAAATCAACAATCTATTCAATAGTAAAAATATGCAAAACATAAGTAAAATTAGTTCTAGTATTAAACTTTTGTTTAGCTTGAGTCTTAACATTTCTAGTGATAGTATTATATTTGACTTTAATCTTTTCAATTTTTATATCACATTTATTATTAAAGTAATGATATTCATCATGAGTATTTTTTTCACAATAATTAGACTCTAAATTTTTCTTAGGTTTGGAGTTAAATTTTTGATCTTTATTATCACGAGTATTATTAGACTTAGCATTTTCGTCACCATTTTTATGTTAGTGTTTAGAAACAAAAACATGTTCATTAGTCTTAAGACTACCAAATTGAATCAACATTTATTTTTATTGATGAATAAAAGTATAAAATAATTCAAATATCAATAAAGTAGATAAAGTAAGAAAAGTTAGTTATGAATGAACATTTGTAATAAATTATTAAAAAGGTTGAGACAAACACTTTTTCATGATAATATGAATCAAATTTAAATTTGAAAGTTTAACACCTAAATTAGCTAACTAAGAATGTAAAAATTGAACTTTAATAAAAAAAACATCCATAGTTTTGAATTTATTATAATTTAAATTAGATGGTTGATCTTGAATCTGAATTTTGTGAGATTCATTCACGATGCCATAAACATATTTAAGGTTAGACCATATAGTGGATGCAAGAAGACAATCATCAATATGCACATGAAATTCGGGGGTCATGGTCATGTCAATAAATCCTAAGTTATCATCATTTTTAAGTTTATATTTTTCCTGAACTTTAGTAGTTGTAAGCTTTTCATTAGGTTTAGGATTTGTGCCATCCACTAAAAGTACCAATTGTTTAAAAGTGAAAATGTTTTGCATATTTAATTTCCATAAGCGGTAATTAGTGGTCATGAGTTTAAATTTGGGAAAAATTAATTAATTATTTAATAAAATCTCACCCAATAATAGAAAGAGTATAGGAAAAATATCACTTAAAAATAAAGGATACATGGAAAAGGGACAAGGAGGCCAAAAAGAAGAAAATGAAGTCGAAATGCAAAAAAATGTCAAGTAAGAAATGAGAGCTTAATAAGGATTAAGAATTACACTAAGAACTATAAGATGTATATAATAATTTCCAATTTGAAATTGAAATGACAATGGTTTTAAAATATTTATTTCCTTAAAACCTCAATAAATGGCTTTTTTATTTTAAAAAAAATTGTATTGAAGATACAACCATAGAGATAAAAAGTTTATAAAAAATTATATTGATAATGAAACCATAGTATTTTAATCATAAGTATCATAAAATAAGTTAGATTATTGATGTTTTAGTATTTTGATCCTTCTCTCATAATTCTGATCATCATTTGATTGGCTGGATAAGGATTCAACAAATGCATTTTCTTGCTTAGTGTTGATGTAGGTAGATGACTAATGTCTTGTAAAGAGCTAGTATTATTTCTTTATAAACTAAAAACATATGTAGGAATTTGTAAGACTTAAAAATATAATTTAATATGATTACACCCTTCACTTATAACTTATGTAGCTACATGATCAAAATCAACATACACCTCATTTTCAAAAACATTACAATCCCTAGAAATAATTATGGATTTACTAGTAGGATTACAAACCTTGTATTCTTTGATTTCATCACTATATCTTGTGAAATTAAGATAAAAAAGATTAGGGTAAATTATATAACCCTTACCTTTTCTTGTGGTTATTTTTATGCTATCATTTCTTTCAACTTGGATTGAATTTATATCTCTTAATTGCTCTTGGATTTTGAAGGAATCATCTAACTTGTTGAAATCATCTTTGTGACTTGTCACCTAATTTGAGAAACCTAAATTAAGATAAAAAAATTATTTTATTCCTCTATTGAAAAAATTATCTAAATAACATTCATTAATGATAAAGTATAAAAGTGCAGAAATAAAGAAATCAGAAGACTAAGTTACCTCTCAAGGTGAAAACCATAAATGAGGCAATAATTTTAAATAGAAAAACTAAACATATTGGACAAAAAATCATGTGATAGTATTATAAATCTTGATACCAAAATATCTATAAGTACAATATTGAATCAATACCACAAGAGAAGAAGAGAGAGAGCTATTAGATTTGAATGAAGAAATGAGGAGAGGAAGGGCTCTTTTATAGAGCTAGAGGAGAAGAATAAGAGTTATAAGGAATCCTATTATTATATTACAAGCCTCCTATGTGTGTGTCAATTGTGACCTAGTCCCTTAAAAATTCAAGTGAGGTATGTGCCATGTGGGGGAAAGAGTTACTCATGCAAGTAACTCCCAAATCCTAAAGGATCACAAACTGGTGAGTGACACCTTATGAAATTTGAATTTATGTAAATTAATAATTCACATAAATGAAAATTCCACACACATAAAAATAAACTTAGCATAAAATAAATTATCCTAAATACATGGTATTCACAATATCTATTCCCACAAAACATATGAAAACATAATTTTATCCCTCTTGAAACTTACTTTTTTCATCTTGAAATCCTTCTCTTCCCTTTCTTGATTAGCTTGATTCTTAGCTACTAGTATTTTATAATCTTTTATCATGTGTCCTTTGTTTTGTAGCAATCATAAGTAAAGTATTTATTACTCTTATCTATGAAGTTTATTCATATTTTACCTTTGAATTTGAGTTTTATAAAATCCTTTGATTCTATTTTTTATTTGTCTCTTTTTTCTTTGAAACTCTTGCCTTGGTTTCAAGTGATTGTTCTCTACCATGTTCTATATCTCTTGCATATAATATCCACTTATCCTTATGATATAAGAGGGAACCCACTAAATTATAAAAACTTATAGTGTTCATGTATTTACACTCTTCAAGAGTGATCACAATATGTAGCCATATTTGGATTAAATATATCAAAATATTTATTACTATAACACTATCTTAGATAGTTTATCCATAAACCCTCTTTCTATGAACTAAATCAATTACCCTTGTGTAGTAATATCCTACTTCTTTAGAATTTGATATCCTCAATTTCTTAAAATTAATTTTAAGTGTTTAAATTTTTTTATTATATTACCTTAATAGAGCATTGATATTAATTATCCAAGGTATTCCATATCCCATGGGTATTCTTACATCATGTAATTTGTGGATAAATTTTTGGGTTTATGACACTCTGAATAGAGAAGAAAGCTTGTGCATCTCTCTTTTCTTCATCCTTTTTTGTTATTTTCTAATCTTGTGTCAAGGTGTTCCAATATTAAGGTAGCGTGTACCTATGGTAAAAAAATCCAAAATTAATTTATACACAATAATTCTCTTCAATTTATCTTTCAAATTCTCAAATTTCTTAGCTTTGAAACATGAATATTCATGGAAGAAGAATTTACTTAAGCCATTGTATATTTTGAGAATAACCTAAAAAACTTCTTAACCTTACTTGACCATGAAAATGATATCAAATAAAGGTTTTAAATGATTTAATTAAGTAAAAATAAGATTTTTCTCTCTCTAAAATTGAAGTTATGTACCAAAAAAATAATCTCAAAATTACTATCAAACTAGCTCTATTGTGAGTGAAATTATTGAGCAAAAAATATCCTGAATAGATTCAAACTTGAAAATATATGTTTGTTAGTATAATATAATGTATAAATCAAATAATATAAGAGATAAAACATACAATAATACCATGAATTATAATTAATTCAATACACAACCTTTGTGTGGAATTTTTATTAATAAAGAAAACTAAAATAAGATTATTACAAGGTAACTTACATTGCAAGCTAAGTCTAAAATTATAAAATATAATATAATATTACTAGACCACTAAGTGAACTAAAAATAAAATAAAAATAGAATAAATAAAATTAATTTAACCTACTATAAATATTTGGGCTTCATGCAAGAATCCTTCTTTAATAGTAAAGTCAAGCATGCAACTACCCTAACTAACTTGGTGACCTTCATTTCTATGTCATATTCCATGCATTTGGTCACTCGACCAACTCTATTTTCACTCAAATATCTATTAAAAATGAAGTCTTTGATACTAGGGTGAACCACCATGATAAAGATTTTGTTATTAGACATCGTGTGTCTAAACTTATTGAGATATATCATGACTAAAAGTACACCTTTTTCAACAAATTATACCTCTATTTATACCCCTCTAATTCTTGGCTAAAAAAGGCTATCGGCTGTTCAAGTCCCTCACTATTTTGCTACATAAGCATGAAAGAAATAGTGTCACTCGTATAGAAGTCATAAAATAAGAAGTCCCTTGAAAAATTAGGGTTGAGGAGGGTGGGAGCTTGGGTAATGGTCTGCTTGATGGCTTCAAAGCTTCTTTTACTTTCCTTTGTCCATAAAAACTCTTTGTGTTTCTTGAGCATGTGGGTTAAAGGCCTTACCAATTCTACAAATCTACGTATGAACCTTATGATAAAGTTGATTTTACCTAAGAAACTCTGCAATCTTTTTTTTATGTTTAGGCAATGATAAATCAAGGATTGCACTTATCCTCTCAAGTTCTATAGATAGGCCTTATTTTGACATAACATGTCCTAGAAGTCTAACCTCATGGACTATAAAAATACATTTTTTGGGGTTCAAAGAGACCCCATATTACCTTCACCTATCAAACACTATCCTCAAATATGTCAAATGATCTTTGGGATCTTTGGATAATACTATGATGTCATCGAGGTAGATGAGCACCATATAATTCATGAGTCCTTGGAAGGCTACATCCATTGCCCTTTGGAAGGTGGATCCTATTTTAGATAGTCCAAAGGGCTTATTATTATAAGCATAAGTGCCCCACTTAGTTGTGAAGGTAGTATTGTGTTGATACTCATCCTTCACTAATAGTTTATTATACCCTAAGTATCCATCAAGTAAGGATAACTTTTGTGAACCTGTAACCCTTTGAATAATTTGATCCATGGATGGTAGGGGTAGTGATCTCTTAGTGACACCTTCTTGAGATATATAAACTATACATATAACCTTATCTCCCCATTATTCTTCCTTACAAGAATAATATTTTACACCCAATAAGAGTGTTTGATGGGGAAGATGTTTGATTTAATGAGCTTGGTCAATTATTTATTCATAAGGACCTCAATCTTAGGGTTGATTGGTATTTATTTTTGTCTCACAGGTTTGGCACTTATCTCTAACTATATAGTATGCTAATAAAATTGGGGTCTAACCCCTTAAAGCCATGATAATCACAATAAAATATGTTTGAAAACTCTTGGCATAACTATATGAAGGTTGCATTCTCCTCTTTGGTGTTCATTTTTCCTAGTTTGAGTAGCCTATATTTCAAAATGATGACCTTCTCATAGTGTTCTTCCTTTGTGGATATACTAAACTTATCTTTCCTCAATTGGTCATCTTCATTGAATATATTTTATAATGTCACCAATCCCTTAGGTAACTTATTTGTCCTTAATTGGACAATCTGGTCCCCAAACTATTATTGTAATCTACCATGATTTCTTGATCAAAATTATGCCTCCTACTATAATAAGGATTTTATCTGCTTATCATTTTCAAACACCTAAAAACTAACCTCATTTTTAGGGATTGAAGGTCTACATAAAAATTTGACTTAAGAATTATCCATGATGTCTTTGACCCCACATGGTGTTGAGCATTGTTCTTATTGTTGAAGTTTGGCATTGATGTCAAAGGTTCTTGAGAAAGGTCTTCATAAGGTCATTAAATAATGTAGTTATGAGAGAGGATATTGATCAGTGTTGAAGTGATTCTAAGAGTGTAAGACATGTTTGGTATATATTATTATGACTACATGAGTGATGTTAATGTCAGCATGGAAGGTACTTATTATCAAATATTTCAAGTGCTTGAACCTAGTAAGTGACTTGAGAAGGTATGTGCATAAGATGCCTAGTCTTGTGCATGAAGGGTCATGATGGATTGGTGATATGAATGCACAAAAGAATGAAAGTATGTATGAGGTTTATTGATCATGTAGATGAGGTATTGGATTACTCTTGTGAGTCTCAGGGTGAGCCTACAAGGGTATGACCTACAAACATAGTCTACACCTAGACCACTTTTAGAGCATGTTTGGCCTAATGAGGTATAATAGTCTATTATAAAGGCATATAAAGGATGTATAGATATGTATAAACATTATTTATGTTGTTTGAGTATGTGAATGATGTGGATATCATATGGAAAGAGGATTGAAGGTTAGTTTTAAGGCCTAATGTGGTTTGTAGGTCAAGATCTATACAATCAAAGAGAGAGAGTATGACCTAATGATGTATGAGGTTATATTTCCAAGGAAAGTATGTATAGGTGAGTATTTTTAGAGGTATGGTATGTTTTTTCAATAATTTTTCACATTTGAGGTCATGGTTTTCAAAAAAAGGCATGAAAAGTGGTTTTGGTGTCTCTAAAGTATACAAAATAAAGGGTTCCTAATCCAAGAAGGATTTTATTAATATTTGTTAGATCTTAAAACATTTACATGGAAAATTGATATATTCATGGTAGAAGGGTAAGGGTCCTATGTAAAATTTACATGAATTATTTTTTATAATGAGGGGATAATATTTATGAATGATTGTTAATAGTGGAAGATGGTTTAAACCCTCAAAGAACCCTAATAGTGATCTGATATGAAAGATGTTACTATAAAGTGATCATAATGGATTGGTATGGATATTTAAGTGATTAGAGGTTGTATTAAACTCTCCTAGGCATCTACAAGTATGATTGAGTCTTTAGTTAAGTAAGTGAACCCTATAAGAAAGGCCTTTTTTATCAAATATTTGTTGTAGCAGTCAGACTTAACCTCAAAAGTTGATAAATGAATGAAGGAAAAAGTTTGAGACTTATAGTTTGTGTCCATAAATGTTTATGGATATGTTATATCCCTAAGGTGTGATAAAATAGTCATCCAAGTTAACCAATCATTAATAGGCCTAATGGTAGAAATAGTGAGAAGTCCAAGTAGCAGTGAAAATGTGATTAGGGATGTGTTATAATAGAATAGTGATAGAACCAATTACATGGAGGTGTTTTTAAATATTTTTAAGACATTATAATGCTTGGTAAAAGTGTTTGATTATAGTGATAATAGTGAAAACATTGATCACAATTTGACCTATCTAGCTCAGGTGAGATAGTGAGATGTAAGGTCATGAGATTAGTCTACAAGACCCATTTTTCTATTTGACCATATTATATTTCTATCCAATAATGGTCTAATGATATCATAAGATCATGTTAATGAATTTTAATTCTTTTAAAGTGGTAATATAGGTGTTTAAGGTCATTATCACCATGATTGTGTTTTAAGGTATTCTATCAGTTTTGAGTGGGCTATTTGCAAAAATGGGTTTGAGTATTTTTTCCTTGAGTTATGAAGTATAAATAATATGGTGATGTCCCTAAGGTCATATAGATTATGTATATGTTTTTTATTCACATGATTTATTAGATATTCTATGCTTAATCTTTAGTAGTTCAAGATAGACTTTTTATAGATTCACAGGCCTAATTGTGAACAATGCTAATGGTGTGCTTCAAGTGGTGGTTGGATCTAAAATGTGTCATGGACATAATATGATATTATTAGGGGTATATTTGAGTGTAATAGGAAGTTTTCATTCTATTTCTAGTTTGTGAAAGTGTTCCAATAAGATGAAGGGTAACATGTACTAATGAAGGCCTAATTGATTTAGGTCTCCTTAAAACCTAAAGAAGGATTTGGTCCATTTGAGCTATGGCCGACCTAATGTAATGTTTAATTCATGTTTTTAGTCTGTATTAAGGCCTATTGAGTGAAAAATATAATTGGTAAAGTGTGTATGGATGACCAAGATGTTTATGAGCAAGACCCTAGTATAAGAACAAGGCCTAATAGACCTAATTATCTTGTTAGAGAATGAGTGTGCTGAAGAGAAAGATATAAAACTTTGAAAATTTAAGGAGGTATTTTATACCATAAAAAGGGTGAAGAGAAACTATCATGAATATCTAATAAGGGTATTGTAGATGAATATCAATGTCAAAAGACCTAATCTATTTTGAAGAGACCTAGCTAAGTGAAGGAGCCTAGAATATAGTTTGAGAAGGTAGAAGAGCATGAAGAAATGAAGAGGTGGTCATAATTAGTTAGTTGAGAAATAAGGTGTCTTTAAGGTGATTGAATAAACTAGGTGACTGAGTTGGTGTTGAGTCATCTAGGGGGTTGGTGCCTCCTTACAAGTTGGTACTTGCTAAATCCTAGTTGAGTTGGTGCTTAACTAGTTGTGGTTGGTGTTTCATGTGAAGTTGGTTCTTCAATAATTTTGGTGTTTGTATTATAATACTATAGTAAATTTATATATATCAGTGGGTTTTCTTCCCCTTGATGGTTTCCCACTCACATAAGTGTTCTATGTGTTATGCTCTTGTGTCATGCTCATATAAATGGTTCTTGATGTGATGCTAGTTTACTATATTGCTTTGATAGTTCATAAATGGTAAGGTAAAGTTGTAAATTTTTTTGAAGATTGATTCACCCCCCCTCTTTTTCATTGTGCTTATAATAATTGGTATCAAATCCTAGTCCTTTGAAGCAAGTCTAACAGCTTGAAGGTGATCCTAAGAAGCACAATATGTCCAATGATGAAGTCTATTATGATAGTGAAGAAGGAGAAGCTAAAGTAGACCTTGAAGATGAGATCATAATTTCCCTTGATGATTTAAATAATCAAAATAAGACTATCAAGGAACTTAGGAATTAGTTAGAAGGTGTCAATACAAAGTTTATATCAAAGGAAGTTGAGTATGACTAGTTGAAGACAGAGCTAGATTTATTGAAGGTTGTGTATGAATAACTCATAGACAAGATGAGCAAGTTTGAAAGAGAGCACGAGAAGTTATAACAAGTCAAAATTACCAAAATGAAAAGATAAATTAGGTATCCCAATGTAATAAAGGATAATACATCATGGTACCATGGAAAAATGAGTAATTAGTCAAGAGGTAAGTACATAAATGTTATTTACTACATATATCAAAATTTATGACACATTGCAAGATTCTGATCTAGTAGAGTTAGAAGGCCATCAATATTCAAGAAAACATATGAATATCCTAGAATGCATGAGAAGGATCAAAATTTAGTATGGAGGCCAAATAAAGTTAGGACTGATCATATTGAGCTCAAGAGTCAAGATGGACTATTTTATAAGGAACAAAAGGCTAAATAGGATTTTATGATAACTTAGACTGCCTTTCACTTTCAACATGAATGCATGAAATGGTATATATATATTAGTCATTAAGTAAAAATGTTGTAGGAATAGTGAGGTTTAAAGACAACACAACTGCCAATATAGTTGGGAAAGTGTCTTGAGTTTGGACAATGGGAAGATCAAGACACAAAATGTGTTGGGTTTGAAACATAACCTACTTAGTGTAAGTTAAATGTGTAATCAAGGACATATATTAAAATTTCATGATAAATGGTGTGAGATAAGGAGATCCAAATTAGGAAGGCTAATTACTAATGCTATGAGGACTAAGAACAATCTATATGACTTGAATGAGATCATGAAGGAGAGATGCTTAATGGGAAAGATAAATGAAAGTTATCTATAGAAAAAAAGTTAGGTCACCTAAAATTTGACAATCTGGTCAATATTATCACTAAGAAGTCTATGAAGAACAAGCCTAAGATCATTAAACCTACAAACATACTTTACAAAGCTTGTCAACATGGTAAGCAGACTAGAAGGCTCAAGTCTAAGGAGTAATCTACCACAAGACCCTTGGAGTTAATACACACTGATCTCTATGGGCCTACAAGAATTAAAATCATTCAAGGAGATAACTACTTCATGTTACTCATAGATGATTATAAAAGAATGACTTGGGTTACATTATTAAAACAAAATCCAGAAGCTCTTGATAAGTTCAAGGCATTGAAGGCCCTTGTTGAGAATGAGAAGATCAAGTGCCTAAGATTTGATAGAGGAGAATAATTTTGGTCTAGTAAGTTTGATGACTTATGTGAGGTTTATAGAATAAGGAGACAATTCTCAGTAGCTAAGACACCTTAGTAGAATAGGGTAATTGAAAATAAGAATACGATATTTCAAGAGATGGTTAGAACTATGTTAAAAGAGTCTATATTATCTAATAGAAATTAGAGAGAGGTAATAAGCATTTTAGTCTATATTTTGAATAGAGGACAAATAAGGACTAATGGAAACAAGACTTCTTATGAACTATGGAAGGGTATACCTACCAATGTGGAACACTTTAGAGTGTTTGGGAATAAATGTTTCATCAAAAAAGATGATGAAGACTTGGGAAAGCTTGATTCTAGATTTGATGAAGGCATATTCTTAAGATACTCATCAATGAGCTCAGTCTATATATGTTATACCAAGAGGCTATAAAACATAGTGAAAAAAACCAATGTAAATATTGATGAGACAAAGAAATCACACTAATAATCAATGGTCACTTTAGATAATTTGGACTTCAAGAATGAAGAGGAGACTATAGAGGTTGATGAGGAAAAAGAAGAATTTGAAGTGAGATAGGACTCAAAAGGATCCTCAAGATAGATTCAAAGAGATCACCTTGAATCTCAAATCATTGTAAATAAGAATGTAGGTATGTAAATAAGGAGAAGACTAGTAAGTAATCTAAATCAAGAGAATGTTGATCTATTATCCAAGATTGAACCTAAGAATCTTATGCAATAAATAAAAGACAAATTTTAGATAGATGTTATGAATGAGGAGTTAGACCAAATAGATAAAAATGAGACTTGGGAACTAGTTCATAGGCCTAAAGACAAGAATACCATTAGCACAAAATGGGTGTTTATAAACAAGTTGAATGAAGATGGATAAGTTACTAGGAACAAGGCTAGATTGGCATGCAAGGGATATGCACAAGTTAAAGGGATATACTTTGAGGATACATTTGCACAAGTATCAATATTGGAGGCCATAAAATTGTTTCTAGCATATTAAAGATTCAAAGGGTTCAAAATATACCATATGGATTTCAAATCTACCATTTTAAATGGGAATTTGGAAGAGGAGGTTTATATTGAGCAACATGAGGGGTTTTCACTATCAGATGACAAAGACTATGTTTGCAAATTGTAAAAGGATCTTTATGGTCTAAATAAAGATCCTAGAGCTTGGTATGCTAGGTTGGATAGGTATTTATTAGATCAAGGCTTCAAAAGAGGAGTTTCATATAGTAATATATACATCAAGATAGAAGATGACCATTAGTTGATAGTAGTTGTCTATGTGGATGATATCATCTTTGATAGAAATAATGAAAACATGACCAATGCCTTTCCAAAGGTGATGAAGAAAGAGGTTTAGATGTCCATGATAAGAGAAATATCATTCTTTATTGAGTTTTAAATAACTCAATCTAAACAAGGTATATTTATCTCACAAGCCAAGTATATAAGAGAGATGTTGAAGAAGTTTGAGATGGAAGATTTCAAGGCAATTAGTACACCCATGATCATAGGGTGTAATTTGAGAAAGGAATGAGTCTTGAAAGGTTAATCAAATATAATATAGGTCAATGATTGGAAGTTTTTTATACACCACTACCTTTAGACCTGACATCATGCAAGTAGTAGGTCTTGTGGGAAGGTTTCAAGTAGATCCAATAGAGAATCATCTGAAAGTAGTCAAAAGGACACTCAAGTATCTCAAGGGGACTATGGAGTATGGGTTGTGGTATCCAAGAAGTAAGGAGTTCAATTTGATAGACTATACAAATGCAGTCTGGGAAGGAAATCTAGATGATAGGAAGAGTACTAGTGGATGATCTTTCTTCTTAGGTGGGTAGCTAGTTTCATGGATAAGCAAAAAACAACCATCATTAGCATTATCCACTTGTGAGGCTAAGTAAATTTTAGTATATTAATGCTGTACTTAGGTTCTATGGATGAGATATACCCTAAGAGAATACAAGGTGGAGTATGATGGTCATAGCCCTATCTATTATGACAATACAAGTACTATAAGTGTCTAAAAAAACCTTGTCATGCACTCAAATACCAAGAACATTTCCATAAGGTATCATTTTATAAGAGAGTAGGTAAGTAAACAAAGTTTTAAACTTGAATATTTTTCTACATAGGATCAAATTGTAGACATTTTGACCAAACCACTTCTAAAGGTAACATTTAAACATCTAAGATAGGAATTGAGTGTGATTTTTGCCACTAGCAATCATTGAGGAATCGATGTACTTATGGGGAGATAATCATGATAATTACATTAAATAATAGGTGATTTATTATAAGAAGGTATACATATATATGTGGTGAGCATGTTTGTGTTATGTCTCATAAACTCATAGTTCTGTGTGTTGAGTATTTTGGTTGCAAGGAGTGTTATCCAAGGAGTTACAAACATCACTTTGTTATTTATGTCAAAGGGGGAGAAAGACCAGGATGGAGAGATAAGAATGATTATTTTGTAGTGTATTTTTACATAAATGACAAAGGTGGATATTACTAAGCATTGTTCTTATTTTTAAATTTTGGCATTGATCTTGTCATTGATGTCAAAGGTTCTTGAGAAAGGTCTTCATGAGGTCATTAAAGAATGCAGCTACGAGAGAGGATATTGATAAGTGTTGAAGTGATTCTGAGAGTGTAAGACATATTTGGTATATGTTATTATTAATACATGATTGATGTGAATGTTAGTATGGAAGGTCCTTATTTTCAAAGTTTTCAAGTGCTTGAATCTAGTAAGTGACTTGAGAAGGTATATGTATAGGATGCCTAGTATTGTGCATTAAGGGTCATGATGGCTTGGTGAGATGAATGCACACAGGCATGAAAGTCTGAATGAATTTGATTGAGAATGTATTTGAGGCATTGGATCACTCATGTGATTCTCAAGGTGAGCCTATAGGGTAGGACCTATAGACCTACTCTACACCTAGACCACTTTTAGACCTTGCCTGGCCTAATGAGGTATAATGGTCTATTGTCAAGGAATGTGAAGGATGTATGGATATGTATAATAATGAGATATTATTTTTGAGTATGTTAATGAGGTGGGGAGAACATGGAAATAGGCATGAAGGTTATTTTTAAGGCATATTATGGTTTACAGGTCAAGATCTAAGCAAGAAAAAAGAGAGAGTATGGCCTAATGAGGTATTAGGTTATATTTACAAGGAAATTATGGATAGGTGAGTAATTTTAGAGGTATGATATATTTTTTCAAGAATTTTCACAAAGTTTTAGGTCATGGTTTATAATAAAAGGCATGAAAAGTGGTTTTGGGGTCTCTAGAGTGCACATAATGAAGGGTTCTCAACTTGAGAAGGATTTTATTTTGTTTGTTAGATCATGAAAAATTTACATGGGAACCTTATATGTTAGGATTAAGAGCACAATTGATTACCTTGTATAAGCAACTAAACACAGAATTAAACCAGAAGTAATATGTAACTAGAATTCAGAAACAACACAGAATATGAGAGACAATACAATCTTGTATTAACACTCTTTCAGAAGGAAATAAAATGAGGAAATCACACTCTTCCCACACCTCTAGGGCATACCAGTAATTATCCCTCAAGAGTTCTCTCACTCAACCAATTACGACCATAACTCAAACACAGAGTTATACCCTCCACCAGTCAGTAACAATACTACCAGTACCAAGTACTCCAAGTAGATCTCCCTGAACTTGGACACCTAAAAATTAGCTAATCTTACTTACCATGTAGATCTCCCCTGATCTTGCACAACCTAGAGATCAACCTGGTCTTACACACCTGCAAACCTAGATCTTACAATTGGAAGGATCTCTTCCTTGTCCTTGATTACAATACAACCCCATGGGTCTCTTAAATAGATCCCATACAAACAATAATTAGACTTCCTAATTAAAATAATTAGAAACACAGACTCAAGAGTAAAATTAGTCTTTTACATGCAAACTGACTATTCATCTAAAATTAGACCATTTCTGGAAGCACATGCAAACACACGCACACACAGGTTGCCGACGTCAGTTCCTATTTGACCGATGTTGGTTACTGTGAACACTAAAGATGACTGATGTCAGTTGATCAGACTGATGTTGATTGCTATGAAACTCAATAACCTCCTCCATTTGCATCAGTAAAGCTTTTAGCTCCACAACTTAATAATCTCCCACTTGGAGATAAATAGTTGCACCTGTACCTGTACCTGTACATCATCTAATTTTGTTTTTTGGCTTGTATCCCTCTTCAAGTTCAATATTGAAGACCAACCACCACATATCCTATGGTGCTACTCCTATCATCCAAGTAACCTACCATATCTGAATCTACATACCCATGTAGAGAAGTGCTTGACCCTGCATAGCATGTTAACCTACTACTGGTCCCTCTCAGATACCTGAGAATCCATTGAACTGCTTTCTAGTGCTTCTTTCCTAGATTAGCCATAAACTTGCTGACAACTCCCACTACTTGGGTAATATCAGGTCTAGTACACATGTACTCAACCTCATCATGTGATTTGGGACACTATTTTGTGAACTGTCCAACCATAGGTGTGCTAACCAATTTTGCATCCTGCATATTGAACCTCTCCACTACCTTATTCACATAATCATCCTGAGACAACATCAACCTGTGATTTTCCCTCTCTCTAGAAATACTCATGCCAAAGAATTTTGCTGCTTCCAAATCCTTCATGGCAAACCTCTGAACTAACTTTACCTTTAGCTCAGCAACTCCCTACATGTGTGACCCTGCAATAAGCACATACACCACATACAATAACAAGATAATGTAGCTAATATTATCCAACTTGGTAAAGTAAACACAATGGTAACATTGACATTGACTAAACCCATGCTTTGTCATACACCTGTCAAACCTTAAACACCATTGTCCTGCAGCCTGCTCAAGACCATATAACTTGGCCTTCTATCTCACGTGTCCATTCTCTCCTTTCTTTAACCTGGGAATCCATTTGTCTTTTAGTGCTTTCTTTTTGGCTGGCAACTCTACCAAATCTCCCATTTGGTTCTCTTCCAAGGAATCAATTTCCTCATTCATGCCATGCTCCCACCGTTTCCTGGATTCTACCTGCTCTACCTCTTTAAAACTTCTTGGTTCTTGACCATCAGTGAGCAATAAGTAGTGTAAAGAAGGGGAATAATGAATTTGAGGCTTACTTACCCTTTCAGTCCTCCACATGGGCATTTGAGACTCCTTGACAGCTTGCTGTTTGCCTAAAATCCATTTTTTGGTTGACCTTGGTCTACACCCGACCGATGTCGATTCCACCTGATCGCTGATGCCAGTTCCCTGACCGACATCGGTGTCCACCTAGTCACCGATGTCAGTTCCCTAACTGACATCGGTATCCACCTACCTGACACCACTGAATCTAGTCTGCACATGACCAATGTCGGTACCTACTTGTTTGACGTCAGTTCCACCTGATCGACGTCGGTAACTATGTTTTCCTGTGAGTGATGACTTTTTACCCGCGAGCTCACTTTGAATCATAACCTTGTCTAAACTACCCTACTCAAAATTATTCAGCCCCTTGAGCTGATCTCTGTCCATCATCTTCCCTTGAAAACCAATGCTTTCTTGTTCTTGTCAAAAACATCAAATTTCTTCTTTATGCAATAAATCCGATCCTTTCTTGTAGCATGAGTTTCAAGAAACCTCACTTTCTTTTGTTGCTTATAGAAATCTCAATCTATGCTTCTAAATTTGAACTCTTACCTTTTGACTCAAGAACATGCATCCCTTTCTTACTCATGTGACCAAGCCTACAGAGCCACATCTTTGCATCTACATCTAAAGTAGATAAACCAGAAGGAGAATCAGTAATACAAGTAGATAGATAAAGAGTACCTACTTTCTTACCTCTTTCTAAAACAAGTGCACCCTTAGAAACTTTCCAAGATTTCATTGTGAGAGTTACTATGCATCCCTCATCACTCAACTTTCCAACAGAAATCAAATTCCACTTCAGACCTGGGACATGCATGACCTCCTTCAACACCCATGTGTTGCCCGTCTGCAATTTTAGCTGCACTTTCCCTTTGCCAACCATTTGACAAGGCTTACCATCCCCTAAATAAATCTTTCCAAAGTCTCCTTGGACATAATCATAGAAAAATTCTCTATTTGGGGTTGCATGAAAAGAGGCACCAGAATCTAAAACCCAAGATTCTACTTTATCCAAGGAACATACAAGAGCATCCTGTGCAACAATACTTGCAACATCTACTTCTTCATTTCCTTCATACTGATCTTCTTTCAACCAACAATTTTTCTTTACATGCCCTTTCTTTCCACAATTCCAGCAGATTATACTGCCATACCTAGATCTGGATCTCCTGCCTATCTTTGACCTTGATTTCCCTTGCTCGATCTTCTCTCTTTGCTTTTCCCTGCTTTCAACACTTAAAGCATTACCTGATGATTCCCCTGTGCTTTTCCTATGAATTTCTTCATTCAAGATTACACTAACAACATCATCAACTTTCAAGATATTTGAAGCAAACACAGTATTACTAACTGCCATTACCAAACTATCCCAACTTTCAGGTAAAGAGCATAAGATTAAGAGAGCCTTAATTTCATCATCAAAAGCTATATTGACTGAAATTAACTAGTTTACCAAACCATGTAAATCACTAAGATGACTATGTACCGATCCACCTTCTAGCATTTGCAAATTAAATAATTGCTTCATAAGAAATACCTTATTCGAAGCTGAGGGTTTTTCATATAAATTTGCCAAAGATTCCATCAACTCTACCGTTGTCTTAGCCTGTGATAAGTTAGAAATCACAGATGATGCAAGGCTCAACCTTATAGATCCCAGAGCCTTCTGATCAAGAACATTCCATTCTTCATCTTTCATATCTGTGGGCTTACATGGAACCCCACCCAACGGTAAGTACATATCTTTCTGATATAGATAATCTTTTATCTGCATCCTCCATAATTAATAATTTTTACCATTGAATTTATCCATTCTTAGCTTACTTTCTTCTACCATTGCTTTACTCCCACTCAATCAAAAACCCCTGAGAGTGACCTGTAATCAAACACTAACCTGCTCTGAACTAAGCTCTGATGAACCTGCAACCTTGCTCTGATACCACTTGTTAGTGTACCTAACCAAGCTCTGATACCACTTGTCATGATTAATAGCACAATTGATTACCTTGTATAAGCAACTAAACACAGAATTAAACCAAAAGTAATATGTACCTAGAATTCAAAAATAGCACAGAATATGAGAGACAATACAATCTTGTATTAACACTCTTCCAGAAGGAAATACAATGAAGAAATCACACTCTTCCCACACCTCTAGGGTGTACCAATAATTCTCCCTCAAGAGTTCTCTCACTCAACCAATTATAACCACAACTCAAATATAGAGTTGTACCCTCCACCGATCAGTAACAATACTGCCAGTACCAAGTACTCAAAGTACTCCAAGTAGATCTCCCTGATCTTGCACACCTACAAATCAACTGATCTTACTATGTAGATCTCCCTTGATCTTGCACAACCTACAGATCAAACTGGTCTTGCACACCTACAAACCTAGATCTTACAATTGGAAGGATCTCTTCCTTGTATTTGATTACAATACAACCCCATGGGTCTCTTAAATAGATTCCATACAAACAATAATTAGAGTTCCTAATTACAATAATTAGAAACACAGACTCAAGACTAAAATTAGTCTTTTACATGCAAACTGATTGTCTGTCTAAAATTAGACTAGTTTTGGAAGTGCATGCAAATGCACACACACACAGGTTGCCGACGTCGGTTCCTGTCTGGCCGATGTCGGCCGACCCATAACTGATGTCGATTACTGTGAACACTGAAGATGACTGACATCGGTTGATCAGACCAACGTTGGTTGCTATACAACTTAGCAACCTCCTCCATTTGCATCAGTGAAGATTTTAGCTCCACAACTTAACATTATCTATTCATGGTATAAGGGTAAGGGTCCTATATCAAAGTTACATGCATTAGTTTTTGGAATGAGGGGTTAATCTCTATGAATGATTACTAATAGTGGAAGATGGTTTAAGCCCTCAAAGAAACCTAAAAGTGACCTGATATGAAATAAGTTATTATAAAGTGCTTAGATTGGATTGGTATGGATAGTTTAGTTATTTGAAGTTGTATTCAACTCTCCCAGGCATTTATAGGTATGATTGAGTCTTCAGATGAGTGAGTAGACCCTATAGGAAAGGCCTTATTTCTTGGAGATTTGCTATAACAATCAAAGTTGACCAAGTCAAAATTGCTAAATGGATGGAGGAAAAAATTAATACTTTTAGTTTTTGTCCATAAAGGTTTATAGATAGAGTCTATCCCTCAGTTTTACTAAACTGGTCATCCAAGATAACCAGTCGCTAACAAGCCTAATGGTGAAAATAGTGAGAAACCTAAGTAGAAGTGAGAATATGATTAGGGATGTGTTATCATCGATTAGTGATGGAAAAAAGTGCATGTAGGTGTATTTTATTATTTTTAAGACATTATAATTTTTTTTATAAGTTTTTAAGGATAGTGATAATATTGAAAAAGTTGCTCACAAGTTGACCTATCTGGCTCAGGTGAGATAGTGAGATGTAGTCATGAGATTGGTCTTCAATACTAATATTACCATTTGACCATATTATATTTCTATCCAATAATAGTATAATGATCTTATAGGATAATTTTAATGAATTTAAAGTCATTTAAAGTGGTCATAAAGGTGTTTAAGGTCATTATCACCATGACTGTACTTAAAGGTATTCTAGCAGTTCTGAGTGGGCTATTTGTAAAAAAGGGTTTGAATATTTTTGCCCTGAGTTGTGAAGTCTAAAGCATATGGTTATGTCCCTAATGTCATATAGATTTTTTATATGTGTTGTATTTATATGATTGATCAACTAGTTTATGCTTAATCTTTAGTAGTTCAAGACAAATTTCCTATAGGTTCACATGCCTAATTGTGAATAGTGTTAATGGTGTGCTTCAATTGGTAGTTGGAGCTAAAATGTGTCATGGACTTAATATGAGATTATTATGGGTATATTTGAGTGAAATATGAAGTTTTCCTAACATTTTTGGTGTGTGAAAGTGTTTCAAGAATATCAAAGGGTAACGTGTACTAATGAAGGCCTAATTGAATTAGGTTTCCTTAAGGCCTAAAAAAGGATTTGGTCTATTTGAGCTATGTAAAACCTAATGTAATGTTTTATTAATGTTTTTATCATTTATTAAGGTATATTTAATGTAAAATATAAGTGGGAAAGTGTGCATGTTTGAACAAGAGGTGTATGAGCAAGAGCCTAGTATAAGAGCAAGGTCAAATAGGCCTAATTGTCTTGGTAGAGAATGAGTGTTTTGAAGTGAAAGATACAACAATTTGAAGAGATAAATGTGGTATTATAGACATAAAAATGGCAAAAAAAAACTATAATAAATATCTAAAATGGGTATTATATATGAATATCAATGTCAAAAGACCTAATCTATCTTAAAGAGACCTAGTTGAATGAAGGAGCTTAGAAGATAGTTTAAGAAGGTAGAAGAGTGTGAAGAGATGAAGAGGTGGTAATCATAATATGGTTGAGAAACAAGGTGTATTAAAGGTGATCAAATAATTTAGGTGGATGAGTTGGTCCTGAGTCATCTAGGGGGTTGGTGCCTCATTGCAAGTTGGTGCTTGTTAAAGCCTAGTTGAGTCGGTGCTTACCTAGTTGGGGTTGGTACTCTATGTGAAGTTGGTGTTTGAATAAATTTGATGTTTATATTATTGGAATATATTAAATTTTTATATATCAATGGGTTTTATTACCCTTGAGGTTTTCTCACTCAAATAAGTGTTTGATGTGTTATGATCTTGTTTCATGCTCCTATAAATGGTTCTTAATGTGTTGTTAGTTCACTATATTGATTTGATAGTTCATGAATGATAAAGTTGTAAATGTTTTTTAAGAATGATTCACCCCACCCTCTTTAATCATTTTACTTCTAATACTTTGAATATCATACTATGATCTTGTGGCTACCAACTAGTTTGCATATTTATTGGCCTTTCTAGGGATTGAGTGAATGTCAAAGGCTTCAAAGTCCTCCAAGAGGTCCCAAACCCTATGTTTGTATAAATTAAAGAGTGGATTATTGAATTAATTATTCCTTGTCACCTTATGCACTACTAATTGATTATCTCTTATGGATTATAGGAGCTTGATGCCTCTCTTTCTTGTCTATTACATCCCATGGATGAGTTCCTCATATTCTGATGTGTTTTAAGTGCAACTGAATTAAAACCTCAATGTAGATAATTAAATTTCATTGGAAGGAGAGACAAGTGTGACACCTTACCCACTTCCATTCTTGGACCTAGAGCCATCAAATAAAAAAATCCATACTCCTTCATGATCTTGGCTAGTGTTGGTGAGAGTTAGTATGACATCCACTTCCTTATGCATATAATATACACCCAAACATGCCTCTTTAATTCTCTTATATGGATCATATCCATGGATATCTATTTCCCATTCATCAAGGAATAAATTTGATATACCTTTAAGTGGTTCAATGGGCTCTTGGTCATTGGGATGCTCATCCTCATCTCTGATAGTGCAATCTACATTAGAAAAATTAGGCATAAAAGGATCTAAATGAAACCTAGAGATAGGATTATACCTTATGATGAACTTTGTTCCATACCTAGTCCTAAAATTCATATAAGACTAGTCAAAAGAGAGATGGCCCCTATCTTGGTAGTGAAATCCCTAGACAAGCATAAGGAAAAGTAAGGAGGCAAATCAACTACTACCACATATTGAGATATAGTGCAATTAGGACAAGTAACCAAGATGATTTTAAGATATATAAGTACACCAACAATCTTAGTAGGAGATTGATCTAATTTTAAGACCCCTTTTTTATTAGTTTCATACTTTATCCCTAATTTATTTGTTATAGACTTAGGCATGATAGAAGTACACGCCCCACTATCTATCATAAAGTTATGTACTAGGGAATCATGTATAATGATAGAGAGATAGAAAGGAGGTGGTTTGATTACCTTAGATGATTTTTACTAATGAGGTTAATTGGTATTGGTTAGGACTGCACCCACCTTTTATGCCTACTTGTCAAAGATGTGGAGTTTGGATAGCTCTTCTTGAGGAAGATCCTTTTGTCCCAAAATGATCAAGGTATACCACATAGGTATGGTGATATGGGACTTCTTAATTTGATCTACAATGCTAATATGGGAGTTGACAACCTTTACCTACAACTTAGGAGCAACAATACCACTTGGAACTTGTACGAATTGAGGCATGAATGGACCTATATGATTATTCCCTCTCCCATCTTCAACTTGATGAGTTTGTGGTCTTAGGATCTGCACCTTGATTAGTAGCCTCTTAAGGTGGTTGAGATGGTGAAGAGGCTTCTCTACTAACTTCTAAATCAATACCAACTACCCTTCTTTTATCCCTTGTATGGGATATAACTAGAATGTCTACATTGGTTTCACCTCATATCTGATTGGTCGAAACTTGCTCAAAAGAATATTCTCATTATTAGAAGTTAAGAAAAGTTGTCTTAGATGGTGCCTTATTTCCACTTATTCCTTGTTTATTTGTCATCTCAACTTGAGTCATGAAGGGAGTGTCTCCATGTTGCATAAGACTTTCTTTGTGTTGTGTAGGAGGATGACTATCATGTATTCAAGGAACTTGATTTTTTTACATGAAAGAAGATTGGAAAAAATATCCACTTGATCTAATTGACATCTCATGTGATTTTCCCCATTGAGTAGTCCATTGAAATTTTTTAGCATAGTTGTTTTGAGTTGGAACTAGGGCTCTAAAAGTGCTAGCAAAATTGGGGTTGTAGATATTATAAGGCCTTTCTTGAGTGATATGCCCTTGAACTTGTGGATTAGGTTGACATGGAGGTATATTATACTAATAGGGATGATAGGGGGCTTGATAGGGTGCTTGTTAAGGTCTATGGGGTGGAATTTTCTGCCTCTCCAAGGCCACTATCTTGTTATTTTGTGCTTTGAGCAGCCCTTCAATCTTACCCAATCTATCTACTTGATTGACATATACCTGATCATGATTGGTTGGTGTTGGTAAGGGAGAAATGATAGCCATAAGGGGGTTGTATCTTTGGGAACAAAGGCATAAAAGGTCTTGGGGTAAGATTGTTTGCTTGTCTAAATAATTTTCTGCCCTTATGGCCATCTCATAAGCATCTGGTAGTGTATTCCCTCCCATGGATTGTATCATGACTCCCACATCATAATTGAGGGATCTTAATTAGTATAAAAAGTCATAATTGGAAGTGGGCTTGACTACTATGGGGATCCTATCCTAGGTTTTATGAAACCTATAATTTAAATCCTCTATAAACAATTGGGGATCCCTTATAATTATGGTGAGTTTCTCTACCAAAGATAAATGGTCACTCCTATCCTAAAAATGTTTGCAAAGGTGTTCCCAAAATTCATCCTAGGTGTTTATAGAATTAGGTGTTAAGTTCCTATACCATTAAAGTGCCTTACCCTCAAGGAAGTTGCCAATAATATCATTGCTAATTTTTCTTGGGTTACATTATGAACTGAGCAAAGGTTGGCTATGTCTAAAATATGTTCAACAAGGGTGGTTGATTTTATCCTATGAAATAGGGAAGGTTATTGAGTGTAGAAACATGTATATCATCAAATTAGTTTAGATTTAAGGGTCTACCACCATTGAAGAAAACACAAGCATGATGTCTAAGTCTAGCCATTAGAGGTGTATGGGTTATAAAGATGTTTCTTTGAGTAGGTTTAGGATAATTAAGGGGTGTAAGATTAGGATTGGACCTAGGGTATTTATTTCTCCTATAAAATTCCAAAGATAACTCAACAAATTCAGCTTCCTTACCTTTTGATGGAGACCTTGTGACCACTTTTAGCATGAAACTTGATTGTAGATATACCATTGAAGTAATTGAAGCTCTTTGATGCCATCCAAGTATGAAAGTGCATGATATAACTCACTTTAATCTTGGTCCCATTGATCATGCCATAATTTTTAACATTCCAAACTTCACCCTTAGGAGAATTTGGTTTAGACTTCTCCAATTTTAGGGTAACATGGGATTAGTCTAAAGGCTGTGGGTGACCTATAAGAGGACTAAAACACTAGTCTATGGAGATATATCCATTGTTTCATCAATTTTATCTCACTTATTAATACCTATTGATTTTTTGGGGTGAAAAGGGATAAATAAATGCATGAAATAATCCTAACCTAATGAGGTAATAGACCAATATTGACTTATCTACTCTAACTGATCCTTAAGCAAAACTTTATGAATCAAGTAAAGACTGATGAATGAAATAAGATATATAATGAGATCCTAATCATATGTATTTAATTTTAAGGCTATGAAGGATGTTTTTAATGTAAATGTAATAGTTGAGAGGCCTATTCAAGACACTATCAACTAGATTTCTCTTCAAACACAACCACCAACACTTTGACACATCACATGACCTACATAGGATAACATTATAATAAATAGGTGAGGTAAAGGAATTGAAAAGGAGAATGAAAATTCAAAATTATGGAAATCAACAAACCATAATGCACTAATCTAGAAAATAAATATGCAAATAGTCCTTCTTTATTGATTCCCAAGGCTTATAAGATATAATTTGGGTAGAATTTCATCATACCCAATTGAGGGATCAATAAAATAGAATAAGATCCTAAATTCATAGAAGAAATGAACAAGAGGGAGAATAATGTGTCATTTAAATTTAATGAAGAGGTCATAATGGTCACCATTCATTCAAATGATAGTTATAACGAACCTCCACACTTATCCTATGTGTTGTCTTGGTGATGAGTGTCCTTCAATGAACATTTTTGGGTGATAAAGTATATTTTTAGCCAAGTTTGACCTCATAAATATGAAGGAAACACCAAATTGGTCAATTCCATCACCTCATGATAGTTATAAAGCATTAAAGTGGTTTAATTAGGCCCCCTCCATGAAGCATTTAGTATCCACCTCCTTGCATGTCAACATGATTTGGAAAAATAACTTAGCCTTCATGAGGAAGTTATATAAGTTTCATGACCATGAATTTATTCCATAGTAGTCATCTACACCCATGAACATCTTCTTTGTTGATCAAGTAGGCCAATTAAACAATTAGCCTAGTTTCTTGACTGCTCACTGCTTGGGTGGATATGGAGATTGAATAAAACCCTTAAGATGAATGAGTGAGAATATTTAACATCTAAATAACATAGTATACCATGGTTTATGCCTCAAAATCATCTCTCACCTATAACTGTACCTTAGTTGACTAAGTCACCTCCCTTTAGCACTTCTAGACTGCCTAATTAACACATAACTATATGAGTATTTCTAGGTATAATTTTTAGTGTTTCATGATTTGATAAGGTGAAATATACCTCACATTACCTTATTAAATTATTTTTAACCTTTGAATAAGTACTTCACCTCATATTTATCCTTAAAATTTTCTAAACTAATGTTTCTAGGAGGTATGTACAATTGTCTGTACAGACCAATACCATGGATGGGATATCTGTACTATGAGATCCAAGTGTTTACTAGGTAATATCAATGCATTTAGATGGAAATTATTAACTATCTTCTCCATCAGGTCATTATTAGGGTTTTAGGGAGGTTTAAGGGGGTTTGGGTTCTTAGTAATGGTTCATAAAGGTTAGGCCCTTAACCTATAAACCAATTCCATTAATATATTATATAAAATTCCCCTCAAATCTATAAAAGTGATCAACTCCCCATGCAACTATTATATATAATTATGAACTCATCAAGTTGCTTTTTGAGTGATAATTGTACATTCTATGCACCCTCAAGGCAATTTTGAGTCACGATGACCAAATCTAACTTTTCCTATGCAAACCATTATTGCCCACACACCTAAAAATCATTAAAAAACATCTCCATGATAGTCTAAGGTGTTATATAATCCCCTTTTATCATCTATTCTAGTATTTAAGTAGCACTACCTTGAGAGAAGTGCTAGTCCAACAAGCCTAAAGGTATAATTTCAAATTTTTGTTTCCAAAATGGAGTACTTGGTCACCCTTAACAGTATGGAATTCATCCCTTAGGGCCCTTAGATCATTTATTCTAGCTTGATTAATTTAGTTACATCTTATATATATGATATACATAGTCCTCTACCTAGGCACCTAGGCATGTCTGCAAATGACTATCAGACACGAATGCCCATATAGGTGGCCATTATGTAATCTTATGAGACCTATAGATCCCTCTCCTTTCTAAAAAACATATATAATGTGTATTCCTCTTCCACTATTTTGTATAAAGACTTGGAGTATCTCTTTTAGGCTTGATGTGTACAACACATACCCTACACATGCTAACCAATAGACTATTGGGGTGCTCATGTGACTTGGGGAGACCATCAATATTATTTTAAGGCCTATATATCTCACTTAGAAGTATATGGGGTGTAATTCCCTCATCAAATCTTAATCATGGTTTAGAGACAAATCTTAATCATGGTTTAGAGAGGGTTTTGGTAGCCTACCATCTTAACTATGGTTCATAGACTAGAGGCCCAAAAACTAAAACCTTTTGCCATAAATTTTTAAGCCATTGACCCATTAAAATATCCTATGTAGATCTTGGTCCCATTTAGACTGTATGGTGAGATATGAGTGAAATTTGGTGACCTTCAAGCTCTTTTCAAGTGCTCCAGGTTGGTTTTTAGTATTAGTGATATTCATAGAGTTAGGATCCTCAATCCCACTCTTTCATCCATTTATATTGAGTGAATATGCGTCCACAACTCCCCCTAAGAGCATTAGGTATGATTCCTCATGCCATATAATATATGAGTGTTTGATTTGGAAATTTGACATGGAAACTTAGGGTAATGGACCTCGAGAGGGGTGTTAAGACCAAACCTAACACTTTATTTCCTTCCTATATCCAAAACATCTTCCTTATATCCTTAAAAATCCTCATATGTCTTCTCATGGCTTTTTATTTGCTTGGGATGGGTTGGATATGCCACAAGGTAGATATGGGGTCTTAAGGCCTAAATATGGATTTAGGTATTATGGGCTTAAACTAACCTTTAGGACCCTGAGTCACTTATAGGTAGTCACTAATGGTGTTAAGGTCATAAGAGCATCCCTTTATCTCTTATGTTTACCTTTTGCATATGTTCTTATCTTCCTAGATCACGATTTCAACCCTCCTCTCTTATGCCTATCTTAACCATCAATGTCTAGTGCAGGTGCTTGAAAAATTTGTTATGAGTATCTAAGCATCCTCTTATAACTATCTTGAATGATAGAATTAGGGGTTTCAAGTAACATATTTTAAATATGTTATCATGACTTTTGAGGCTTGAAATTCCCAACTCTGTTGTTGAAGCTCACCTATATAATCATGTGCATAGGCTTGTGTGTCCTGAGTGTTTAACCCATACCAAGAAAGTTCCATGCTTGAACATATTCATAAGATAATGAGGAGGATGGTTTATATTCAAAGAGTATTATCTAAAAATTTGTTATTATTCCATTTACATCAATTAGTCATTCTGACTGGCTGGGTAGATTTGAATGTATCTAATCCACTGCTCATGCCTGAGTAAGCTTAATTGGTCATACTTTCATGTTCCTTTGCTTATCAAGGCCATGAATTCTATACCCTAATTATTTTTATGAGTTCTCTTCTCCATGTGCATATAACATCTTATGTTAAAAGTTAGGAATAGACTGCCTACATTCATGTAGGTAGTGATCTATGTATGTTGACTATTAAGGGGTCTTTAAGTAGGCTCTTGAATAAGAATACTCCCATGTCATACTTGAGACCCAAATGGCCTTATTTTAATCAAAATAAAATTATTTTAATATATAAATATTCACCATCTATGAACCTTATTTTCATTTTGAGGCTCAACTGCATATGATGGTTTTGAAACCCTTTAAAGGCTAGTTTTGAGTTGGCCTCCTATAGGTGGCCATTATGATTTCTCAATAGGACTTACACCTAAATAAGCCCTATTTCTCATATTATTAGTGAATTTTCATGGTTATATACAAAATTTGGCCTTGATATCTTTCATTAATCTTGGGTATAAGGGTTTGAACCTATAGGTGATGGCCATAGGACCCTATAGAGCTTTAACTTAGAAGTTAGAGCCTATTACAAGGTGAATTTGCTTGATGAGACCATCAGATAACAAAGGTTACTTGAGAGGTTAAAATTTCATACTTAAGATGACTTATGAATACCATAGGTATCTTTATTCACATACTCAATAGGGAAAGATATTTTGAGTTCATCAATCAAACATATGGAGTGAGAAATTGAAACCTAAAATTCTAAGAAAACCTTAATTTCTACTAATGAATCTTAGACTCTACTAAACAAGTCTATGAAGGCATTTGAGGGTTAGTTGATAGTTACTTGGCTATGAGGGAAAAAATTAATCTTATTTCTTGTGAGAAAGGGACTCTTATACATTAATACAACACTCTTTCTTACTAGATAGTGTTTTAATGACATATAATAGCCATTACCATGCAACACTCAATTCATATATGTATTGAAGATCAACTACCAATCATAATCATTTGAAGGAAGAATTATGGGAGAGATAAATATCCATCTAACCACTCCACTTGAATCAAGAAGATATGAACAACCTTAATAACCCATCATCAAACCTCAAACGACTATCCATTCTTAGATATGTGCATTGGAGGCTCTTCCTCATCTAGGAAACATTGTTTGTTGTTTGTAGCTTATGATAAATTAGGTGTTTCTTGATACCATAGGCTAACATATGTGAACCAAGGGTAGGGAATGAATTGGAAGGACCTTTATGACTTGTATAAGACATGTATAATCATTAGTTTCATCAATTAGGCCAAAACTACACTGAAACCATTTCATTCTTGACCTTGTGTGGTTGTAGAAGGCTAGTATTACTACCTTAAGTTTTTAACCTTTATTAATAAAGTATAGACCATTATTATACAAATTAATTCTAAGGATTATAAGGCCATTAGACCCATTTCCTCTAGCCAAGATATTAGGTTTTCATTTTCTCTCTCTTATCTATAATGAACAAGAACCTGAGGTGCTATCCATGGCTACCAAAGAGGATGATGGGAAAGACGGGTTGGTTTTTGGTCTTTATTAGATTTAAACACCTAGATTATATGACATGATGTCTATACTAGATCCCCTCTATATATCCCTAACTCTTTTTGACCATGCCCATACTATATGAATCCATACTTTCTTGAAAACTCCTGAAAAACACTAATTTACTACATTTTATTAGGTTTTTATACCTTGAAATGTTATTAGTGGGAAGGAAGAGGGAAAATAGGGGTCAAAATGCAATTAAAAACATTAAGTATAGATGGGGAATTTGAATAGCCATTTTTTCCCATGTGTGGGCCCATTTAATGGATAATAAAGCATTTGACCTATAAAAGACATCCCTTTTACATATAAAACTATTTGATAATGTCATTATGGTAATAATAGAGAATTTTTAAGGCATGATTTATAGTTTTATTGGTGTTTTGGGGTGAAATTAGTATCATTCTATGGTCAAACACCCCTTTTGAAGGCAATAAATGTGATCTCAAGTAAAGGTCCAAAAGAAGGTGACCTTAATATCAATCAAAGGACCTTAAAACATACTAAGGACCTAAAAAATATTAACCCATATTTTTTAAACATCCTTTAACTCCTCTAATCCTACTATACCTTGTAGGATTTCAACATAATAAATGGATTCATAATAGGTTATGAGCTACAAACATTGGGTCATCTTCTATATGAGCAAATTTGGACCATTAGGACCACTCCAAGGCCTATATATCATTATACATGACTAATAATAAGGATATCACTTGACACAAATTCAAAAAGGGTGAGTGGATGTCCACATTGGTGTTCCTTGACTTGATAAAACACTTGAAACTACTGCCTTGACATGATAACTAGTGATCTGCTTTTTTGGATTGCCTTAACACCTCAAGAGATATAAAAGGGTAACCATGGTGAGTTTGGGTACTCAAGACATAGGTTGAATCCTTTCTAGGCCTAATGGTAGAAATAATTCAACATAACCCTAGTAGTAATGGCAGTAGTAAGAGGACCCATAGTATAAAATTAGGCTATAGTGGACAAAATTAGAATTGTAACTGCCTAAGGCTTATTTGTTTGGCTAAGATAATGTAGAGAATGAGTAGTATCTATCATATAAATTATAGCAGTAGTAATTGAGGAAGCTATAAGAGAATGAGGGATTATTTTACCTATAACATAAGAGGAGATATTTGGGGTAATAATTGTTTTAATTATCATTGCTATATCCTGAGATGGAGGGAATGGGTTGTAGTTTATGATGGCCCCTATGTTTAGGTTTTCAATTTTGAATTTGCATCCCCTTCTACATCTCCTTATTTATCTAATAATAATTTAGTGGCCATAAGCTAACATCTCCTTGATCAACCTCTTCACATTAACCCAATATCTCAATTCCTTTGGCTTTAGTAATCTCTTTAGTCATCCATTCATCCTCTTCCTCTATTTTAGTTGTCTCACTAAATGACTCTATTTCCTCATTGTCTATCTTGGACACCCATTCTTCTTTAGTTATCCATATTTTTTCTTCTTCTTCACTATCTTATATTTGAATAGCATCTGATATTTATCTACCCTTTCTTTCATCATTCCTTTCCTCAAGAAATTCTACTTATTTCCCTTCTACTTCTACCTTTTAGGATGAAATAGGAGTCATGAGTGTCATTTTATTGGTTAGTGGTAGTTTATCAATAGTAGGGATTGTCCCTATAGAAATTGGAGTGGGAGATGAAGGTATTGAAATGGTAACATATGGTAATGAAAGGGTGGAATTACGATGATTAGAGAAATAATAAATGTTGAAGAGGGTTACCCAAGAGATTGAGGAATTAATAATAGTGGTTTTATTATTAGAGGAGGTGACCCAAAAAGAGAAATAATGGAAACATGAGGCAAGAAATTAGGAAGACTTACTTGTTGTGTCATAGTCAAGGGAGGCAGTGGTAACATAAATAATATCCCATTTGTTTTAGTAGGACTTGTAGGAATTTCCACACTATCTAGATGTTACGGATAAGTAATAGCAATAAAATGTTTAGGGTCGGTCTCAATTATATCTTCAATACTTGTTTACCCAAATGGGCTAGCTTGTTCTTATATGTCTACTTTTGTCTGAGGAGGAGGTCCATGAATAGGTTTAAAAACCCATTGTTCTTTTTTGATCATATTATCATCTTCCTCAATCATTGTGGGATCATATTAGATCCTTTGTGATACAATCATTAACATTTTACCCTTTGTATCTTGATAGCAAAGTTATTTTTATCTTATGAATTCTTAAACACATGGCCATGATTATAGGATTGGTAACCATACGTGATTTTTACTTTAATTTCATATCTCTTTATATGTTCCCTAAAATTATTCCTAGGGTCCTAATGTCTAAACGGTGTCCATTTCAATCATAATGCATCCTTATTATTCCAATAAACTAGAAGTGCTCCCACCTTGTATATTGCATTTAACCAATGCTGAGAGGGGTTGGGTGGATGGATGCTCACTTAGATCTCCTTAACTCAACATCAACATTGTCATCAAATTAAGAAACAATTTCCCACTTAGACAATTTATTAGGCACAAGTTGAGGTATGTACAAAGGGTGTGCCTTGGTACCTTTTATCTTCATTATAATGCACTTAGGATAAAACCAGTAGTCATTTTTCAATAGTCTTATTTATGGGATCTGACACCCTAGGAATTTTCTTATTATATATGGCCTGGTATACCATAGGGTAAAAAGTTTATGTTAACCTTTTTATTTGATTTCTAAACCTATGCACATGGAGTACATTGCACTCATCACAAATCCTATTTTTTGGGTATCTTGTGGATGGTTACTAGGGTTCTTCATATGTTGAGTGCATAATTATAATAATAACATATGCAACATATGAAATCATATAAAGTTTCCCATCTAGTAAAATTCTTATATTTTTTATTCATAGAATAAAACTGGAGCTAATTGTCTCTTCCAAGGATATAAATTTGTTAGAGGTCAAGATGATATCTAGAAACGAGACCCATATCTCATTGACATAAGAAATGGTTGAGAAACTATATATCTACTTTATTATGGCCATGGTAATTCTTACCCCTATCTAAAGATAAAAATGGGGATAAAAAAAGTAGGGACCTGAATGGAAAAGTTGCTTGGGTCACCAACCCATTCTTTCAATTTACTTTGGATGTTGTTCAAGAGGAGATATTAATTGACCAAGTCTTACCTATAGGTCATTTCTGGTTGAGGGAGTATATATTATATATCAAAAACATTTCCACTTATGTATGCTACTAGATTTTTTCTAAGTCTAAAATGTAATATTTTCCCAGATATTTTTTGGTTTACAAATAAAATAAATAATAGGGTAATACAGGGCATTACCTCTTATTTAGTTATTGCATTATATAGACTGACAACATTTATCACCAATAAATAATCCTTATAACTCTATATGAAAATTGAAATTTGGTCCTTATCCTTGTATTGATTGAATGTATTAACTTTGTCCCAAATAGTAGAGTAATGTTTGAAATCATGGTTGTGAGCTATTGAATCAAAAGTTGTGTTAGTGTACTTAGTTAGTCCTACAATTGAGTATGCAAAAAGAGTTGAAGGGTGAGATGAGGATGCCATTGAAACTCTACATTAAAAATATTTGTTCTATGGAGAGTCTATAATTATTTTGTCATAATAGAGATCTTAATTCACAATTTTCACTTGATATCTAGAAATCAATGTTATTGGATTGGATATGGAGATTAGAATTATATTGATTTGGGTGTGTTGGGATTGAGAATTGAATGTATTAATTCAGCAATTTATGAAAATTAATATCAAAAAATTTCTCTCCATTCCCCATGTATTATTTCCATTTGAATTTCATATAGTTTATTTCTATAGACTTTATTGCCTCGTGGCTTCTTTTACTTGCTCCCAGATGCCTAGCCAACATAATGTGACATGTGTCTCTTTTCCATGATTTCAATATTTGCCTTTGTGTTTTGTTATCTATTTATGTGGCTAAGGGACATGTGTCTACATATCACTAATCTACTTGTAACTTAGTTAAGGCCTATTGTAATTTTTTTTTTGCCTCAAGTTAGTAAGATGGTGACACATGGGTGGGTGTCAGTGATCCACTTGCCCAAGATATCTATACAAGGAAATCTATTGAATTCACCTGTAGGTGAGTAGGATGATGGCATATGGATAGATATCAATGATCTAATTACCTAGGATATCTATACAAGGAACATTACTAATGTCACATCTAATTGAGTAGGATGATGACATGTGGATGACTCTTAATGATACACTTGGCTAGGATATCCATATGAGGAAATGTTTTGATGCCACCTCTGGGTGAGTAGGATGGTGACATGTGGATAGATAAGTGATTCAATTACCTAAGATAATTTATAGGAGGAAATCTAGTGATGTCACCTCTAAATGATCAGGATGATGAAACATAGATGAATCTCAACAATCTACTTGCCTAGGATATTTGTACAAGTAAATATGTTGACATCACCTCTAGGTGAGTGGGTTGGTGATATGTGGACATCTCTCAATGATCCACTTTCCTAGGTGACTTATGTCATTTAATTTATCTCTTAGTATAATTATTCCATGTGTAAAAAGTAGATGAGATCCTCAGGTGTTTCAAGGAAACCTTTAAGCATAAAATAAACTATTTAAGACACAAAATAGGTAGAGGACCAACTAAAAGCATAACACATCAACCTAGTTAGTTATTCAGTCATAAATCAAACATATAAGTATTGAGTTAAAGGAAAATTAAAGGCCAAAAATGAATCATATAATATGGATTATGCACATATGATCTGAGCAACATTTTAAGTGATAATTAGGTGACAATTCTACCCCAATTGGTGGCAAAACTTCTGGGAGCCATAACTTTTGCACCATAGCTCCATTTGACTCCCTGTTTAAATCGTTGGAAAGATAAGAATGAGGAGGAATTTGTGATATGTCACTAAGCTCTAATTAGTGGGTTTTGTCCCTCAAAAAATAAATGAAAGTGCCCTAAAGTTCAATTTTAGTAGTGTAGTCTAAAAATAGTAAGTTTCTAAAAATAATAATTCCTCAAATTATATATTGTTGTAAATCATGGAAGTCAAACCACTTGATCTCCCTCGATATTGGTGACCTTACACATCCTCCTCCTACATTAAAAATGTGTATAAATGAATATGTAACCCAAAATGGAAATCAAACATCTCTTCTCAGAGATAAGCATATGTTTGGATCTACAAATTTGATGAATAAAACATCTCTTCTTAGAGATAGCATTATCGTTATTATGTTGTTCTTATTTATTGAATTATATTTCAACCAAAGCTTCTGAGTTTTGGATCAGTGGTATTAGAGTGGTTTATCTTTAGAGTGTATGATCCTAAGGATGAGGTCAGATTATATGAAGCTTGGGTAGAAAATAGAACCAACAGACTATCCACCTGTTCACTCCAAACAACCTCAAATGACTAATAATACTAAGACATACAATACTTTCAAGGAAATGGTGAATTAATCCCTCAAGTAGTAGAAAGTGTAGATGCTACAATTTTTTTTCCAAATTCTCCAACAAATCTCCATGGGAAATTTTGGCTCCTCATCTGCAACCCCACATCATTTTAGTGCCCCAACACCCTTCAAGGTTTAGGTGAATTTTGATATCCCTAAATTTGAAGGAAAAATCAATGTTGATGCAATAGAAAATTGGTTGGATAAATTTTATTCATATTTTTTGGTAGATAAATTCACCAATAAAGAGAAGATCACTTTTGCTCTTTTGAAAGCATCATTACATTTCAAAAATTGGTGGGAAGTATACATGAATAGATTTAGTACGGATGATATTAGCCTTGAGGTGGAACCTACATAAGATGATTTCATAGAAGCTATAAGGGAAGAATACTACCCCATTGGAGCATATGATGATCTATATATAGAGTGACAACAACTTCACTAAGGTAAGGAACAATCTGTTCAAGATTACACTGACATTTTTCATTCTCTATCTGTAATATTGGGCATCCAAGAAAGTGAGAAACATAAGGTTATAAAATATCATGGTGGACTATAATGGTATATACGGGGGGAGATAGAACTATTCAATTTAGAAACCCTCAGTGAGGCATACAAGTTCATGGTGAAGATTGAGTATAAGCATGGAAGAATGAATACGAAGAGTCAACCTTCAAAATAGAAAAGTGATAAATAAGGTTAAAAATGGGGCCAACATTGGAATCAAAAGGAAAGGAAGACTGAGAAATGGTGTGATTACCACAAATTTGGAATGCACTCCAAAGAAGAATGTCAAGCCATCAAGTCCCTACTTTTTAAGTCACAATCATCAACATCTACTACTCTACCTAATACACAACCTACAGTTCAAGAGGATGAAGAAGAGATTGTAGATGCCAAGCCTAATGCCATCATTGCTTCATCACAAACCCATGAGGAGAGTCCAGATGATAAGGAATGGTTGTTTCACTCTAAGTTATGGGTGAGAGGTAAGCCTTTGCATTTCATTCTTGATAGTGGGAGTCAAAAGAATTTAATCTCTACTAATGTTGTGAAAAGCCTAAATTTGTCTATGAAGCCTCACCCAAAGTAATATAGTATTGGATGGATGAGTTTAAGGAGAAACCTTCATGTCACCCACCAATGGTTTCTCTCATATGCAATAAAACCTTTCCAAGATGAGGTCTTATGTGATGTGGTCAATCTGGGTATTTGTGATGTACTCTTTGGTCAACCATTCATGTATGATCAGTATGGAATATATGAATCAATAACTTGAAGGATCACCCATACTCTTGAAACATGACACTATAGGGAACCATAGATACCACCTTCTACATCTATCTCCCTAATTAGTGCTAAGAAATTCATTCTCATGGTGGTCAAGCCAAAAGAATCCAAAAGGGATGATGTTGTAGCCTTGACTACACAAACAACACAAAAATAGAAGCAAATAGATTAAAATCTGAAGGATTTCATATCCTTCCATCCATATACTAATGGTTAGATATAAATGGTGAATAATCAGGCCCTATACAGCTCCACAAAGCATAATCCATTCCAAATATGCATTGAGAATCAAATCAAAACACAACTGCCACACTTGATGACAAATCTTGATGAATGGGGACCATTTATTCTCAAGGAGGGAGGAATGATCTGAGCAACATTTTAGGTGACAAATAGGGTGATGGTTTTACCCCAATTGGTGGTAGAACTTTTGGGAGCCATAACTTTTACACCATAGCTCTGTTTGACTCCCCGTTTGAACTGTTAGAAAGCTAAGAATGAGGGGAACATCTTGAGATGGCATGAGCTCTGATTAGTGGGTTTTAACCCCTTAAAAATAAATAGAAGTTCCCTAAATTTCATTTTTAGTAGTGCAATCTAAAAATAGTAAGTTTCTCAAAATAGTAATTCTTTGAATTTTGTATTGTTGTAAATCATGGAAGTCGAACCACTTGATCTCCCTCAAGATTGGTGACCTTCCACATCCTCCTCCTACCTTCAAAATGTGTATAAATTAATATGTAACCTGAAATTTAAATCAAACATCTCTTCTTAGAGATAAGCATATGTTTGGATTTGCAAATTTGATGAATAAAACATCTCTTCTCAAAGATAGCATTATTGTTATTGTGTTGTTCTTGTTTCTTGAATTATATTCAACCAAAGATTCTAAGTTTTGGATCAAATTTTTTTATTTTCCTATAACCTTGAAACATACTAAAAACCTCAAAATTACCTTAAGTTTAAGATTTTCAAATCCCATGTCACAGACTTCTAGTTTACAAAACCTTGAATTAGGATATTCAATCATGGTTCTCTATTTGGATTTTAAAATGGGGTGTGTGTGTGTGTGTTAGGTCACAATAAATAAGAATACTAAAATTGGTATATAAATTAGCATAAATACCCATGGAATCAACTAAAAATGTAAACTCTATAGTAAAAACATGATTAGTAGAAAATGAAGTGACATTAGAAATAGGGGAAGGAGGAACTATGACATGTGTAGTAGCCATTATTTTAATGTCTTCACTATCCATTCCACTAGTGGTTGATATATCCATTTGAAAATCTTGAAAATTATTGGATGGTTAAATAATAATACTTACTACAATCTCTACTTTACCAAAACTTCAAGTTCTTATGTTTCAATCACCTCTGGTTGTGTGTCTTAAGGAGAACTAGAAGTGGAAGTTGTAAATCAAACTTGTAAAGGTGTGTTTTGTAAAACATGATATTCTATTTTTTTTTCTTCCTCTTTTAATTAATTTTTTTTATTATATTTCCATTTCTACCAAATCTTCCTCAGTAAATTCTATAGAAGGACTGAAATAACTAGGTAATATCCTCTTTGCTTAAATGACTAGAATGGGTCTAGTTGAACAAGGCACTATATCATCCTGACTGACTACCAATGATTGTGTTTATGGAGGTGGATGAGTAGGTTGAAATATAGGAATAAAATAAAATGTGATATGATGGATTAAAGGAGTACCCATGTATAATGTAAAAATCTATGGATATGGAGACTTTGGAGGTGGAAGCTTTATGAGTATCTTCCTAGTCATTTGTTCATCACTCTCCCTAATAGGTTCTTCTTTATGATCCCTTGTAGAAATTCCATCAATTTTATTTGTGTGGTTTATATTAGATCTTTTGATAAATATCCATATTTAGTTCATCCCCATGAATTTTTATCCATACCTCATAATCATCCTCTCTATCCATGAAAATGTATTAATGTGAATAACTAACATGTCCATAATCAGATATTACTCTTTCACCATAATAATTGATATTATAGTTTTTTCTCCCATAATTATCCTTGCATCTATACTTTTCCAAGTTGAAACATAACTCTGATTTGTGTTTTAAAACTCCAATAATTTGACTCTAGTATTTGTATTATTGTCCTATAATATTTAAGGGTGTTTCATGGAAAACCCCTAGTTTTTATGGTCTGTAATAAGCATCCACACTCTTAGATAACTAAAAATATATCTCTTGTTCTACTAACTTATATGGAACATGTATAGGAAGGTATAAAGGAGAAACAATAGTTCCCTCTATTCTGATAATAGTGTGATCATGGTAATTTTTGATAATTTGGCCTCCTAGGCCAAATGTCAACCCCTACAATTAGAAACATTCCCATGACACCCACCCAAGCTTTCACATGGTGATATTCATGCATTGTGATGTCTTATTTGGTCTCTTTTTAATGCATTTTAGCATTGTTTGAGGTGTCATGATATGGGCTAAAACTTGCTTGAAAGACCCTCATGTAACAACATGTTTGAGTCATTGGATGATGTCTTTAGGTCTTCAATAATTGTCCTTGGATGAGTGGAAGAGTGTCAAGGTGATTTTTGAGGTTTAAAGAATGGTCTAATCTCTATTTGACAAAATTAAGGTCTCTTAGAAAAATTTAAGGTAATTTGGAGAGTTTAAAGTTTATGGTTTTCATATTATATGAGCCTATTTTATCTATTTCTTATGAGAGAGGCCTTGTCAAAAAAATGGGGAGATGACAAAACCTTGTTCAATTCATAATATGATGTCTATAATGTATTGCATATCATTCTTCATGGTTTACACATTCAAACCTGTTTCAAGCCTTGATTCACCCTTGAATCATCAAATGGTCCTTCAAACATGATATATGAGTCAAATTTGCATTGTAAACCCTTGAAATTAGTATGTTGTGATGTCATAAGATCAATGAAGGGTATTAAAATGGTATCATTTTCTTCTTATTGTCATGAAAAGGTATTCATATGCATAAAAGGGTCCTTTTAGAAGCCAAACCCATCTTTCCATCCATCAAAAGGGCTCCACACAAGGTAAAATGTCACCTTTCAGATTTCCCACCTATACTACCTAATATTAAAACATGTCTAACTCATATTTTCCCTCCTTTAATCCTCCAATGTCATTTCAACAGAACTAAAACTTAAAAAAATGCAAAAAATAAGTTTTTTTTACAAATGTTTATAGGCTGTACAAATCCATACTATTAGATACATACATAAGGAGGTCATAAAATTCAAAATATTTCATGGTAGGAATCTCAGAGAAGTTTCACATCCAAAATATACAAAACAATCCAAAAACCAACCCCTTTCTTTCATCAATATCCTAGGTAGCTCAAGAGAGCTAGTCAGGTTTGTGGTTTATACAGATAGGAGAGAGAAGGTCAAGATATAAGAATTTTTCTAGAGGAAGGGGGTATAATTTAATTGAAATATTGGGAATTAGTTTCTAGATTGATCTCTTTCACTCTATAAACAATAGTTAAGAATTTAAGCAGTTAGAATTGCCTTCTTCATTTGTGTAGGGGTCAAATTTGTAATAATTTTAGTGTAGTTTTAGTTGGTTTGATGTAATCAGTGATCATACATGTCTTATATAATTCCTCAAGGTCCATATTCACCATTATCCACTACTAGTTCACATGTGTGATCCCTAAAGATCAAGGAAACCTTCTTATTGTCACATTTTTTGATTACAGGTAGTTTACAAAATCTTCAAAGCATGAAATGAAAATGGATGATGTCTTAGGTTGTATGGTAGGTTATTGGAATCCATCCAAGTATTAATTATATGTCATAAGTACTAAGCTATTTATCAGGCCAAATAACTCCTTTAAGTCATGTTTTAAGGTGACTGTCATGTGTGCATTGTGTAGTCTCCTTGCAAGTGTAAATAAAATGTTATTGTAATGGTTATAAATAAATATCAAGTCATGTTAAAACATGCATAGGTTTCATATCATGGTCATTATCCATAATATTTCACTCATACCCATAATTTATCTATACCCAAAACCCATTTTCATCCTTAAAATCCTTGAGAGACAAACCCTCATTTAGGCACCTACATACCTATTTAGGCAAACTAAGCAAGTAAGGTGGCCACTACTGGAAAAAGAAAACCAAGGCTTGAAGAAATTGAGATACCTCTAGGAGATTTATAAGGAATTATAGATAAACATATTATATGGAGTAAATAGGATCCAACTAGGATCAACACATGAACTCAGCCCCAAGAGGAGAGCTCAGTCAAGGTTTTCATGCAAATAAGGCATTAACAAGGTTTAGAGAAAAAATAATAGAGTGATGAGGTTATGAAGATATATAGAGAGTTATAAGGGTAAAAAATAGGTAATAAAACTATTGATGACTCAAGGAAACAATGTAACATCATGCCTACTTAAATTCATACTCACAGTTAGTAGGCATAGAATTACCAACTATAAGCTTGACTGTAGGTGGAGAACAAGTTAAACATCAACAATATTAAGTGTGTCTTCAACGTGAGAATAATTTATTGAGGTTGGTAAACCATATATATAAGGTGATAAAGGTTTATAAATAGAGTTAAAATTATCATGAAAGAATATTTCACTTACACACAGTCAAGAGCCAAGACTGCCACCTTTAGGTAGGGTCTTTAGATAAGAGGGTGAAATGACAAGAACCCTAAATAATTGTGAAGTGAGAGGAAGTAAAATAAGTATACTCACTTTTTTTATAATTCCTTAGTATCAATTTGATACTATGTCCCTCTACAACAAAGTAAAGAATTTTGACAAGTTGGTAGGCCTAGTAGGCCTAGATAGACAATCATAGGTCCACATGAGAAGGAAAGATAATGAGTGTAAGGTATATTATTCAATAAAATAATATAAATATATATTTTTTAGGAAAATATATAATATGTTTTGAATAATCACAAACTAAACAATATACCATCCCAAGGAGTCTATTTGGAGGATTTACAGCCAACTGGCCAAACACACCTATATGCAAGGTCATGGGAAAGGGGGCTAAAGTATGTTGAACCCTACATGGAAGTGAATAATGAGTGATTAAAAAATGTTCCTAGGAATTGTTACCTCTAATACCTCTACCTATATTCAATTATTTGGTCCTCTAAGATAGATAAAAGAGCTTAAGGCCTAATTAGGCCTAAAATAAGCAATGCAGACCTAGGTGTAGAAGTTAGAGATATTTGCATGTTTGAAAGTATTTGAGAGTTGAAAACACATAAGGGGGAGTTAATAAGGACTTAAAAAAAATCTTATAGGATGATATTAGTTTCAAGATAATGAGTCACTAAATGAAGCATCAGGGTTACACAAGCCTAATTATTTATAAACTCTAGGTCCATTCAAGGAGGTATATAGAGAGTAGGGTTGAAGGAATACCTAATCCCAAGAGTTTTTTTAGGTCATGAAAAAATGTTTCACAAGTTTATAACCCATAAACATTGTATATGAGGGGAGAAAAGACTACTTTAGGCCTCTAACATGGATGGTCAAGCATTCAAGCATGTCAATAAGGACACCCAAGGTAAACCTACAAGAGAGGACTAATTTGGTGGTAAAAATAATTGGAGGGCAAGTAAAAAATATGGAATTTATATTTATGAAGGTTCCATGGTGAATTTTAAGTCATCAACCCACCTATAAGAGGCTCAAACTCAATTTAGGCATATAAGGCCTAAAGCCATCTTTAGGCCTTCAACCCCAACCTCCTCTTAGTGGAAGACTTAGACCCCACAATTAGATTAAAGGCCATGAGGAGGTGTATAAATATTATTTAGGTCATAATACGTTTTTTTAGATAGAGGAAAGAAAAGGAAAGGCCAATTTGGTCTTATCAGCCCTCTCAAACTCGACTGTCCTAAACTTCCACCTTGAGCTAATAATTCAAAAACTCATATATTATATAGAAAGAAGACTCAAACCTAGTGATATTAGGGGGAGTTTTGGACCCCTATGAAATCAACATCCATGGAGGAAGGAGTGGTCCCAAATCTATGAACAATCACTAACTCTATAACCTACCCAGAATACTAGTAAGGAGTTTGAGGTCTGCCAACTTGCACTCATATCTCACCATATAAGTTACATGGGACTAGGAGATATTTATTATATTTGAAGGGTTATATGGGATAGAGATCCATGGAAAAATATTTTGGATTGTAAGCCTTTACTCTATGAACCATTGTTAAGATGGTAGACCTCTAAAACCCTACATAAACCATAACATAGACTTAATGGGAGAGAAATTGAGGAATTTACAATCAAACACCATGGATTAGCTTTGAAAATAATTTAAGCTCATATTAAACTTAGAGGAGATGCAATCCATGGCATTGGTCTATATGGACTATTATACAAACCCCCTATAAACTTTATTTTGTAAGTATTAGTGATGTTTTTAGGGTGTATAAATTTATGGAGGGTTAAAAATCATGGAATGAGGTATTATGAGATGTATTACATCCTAAAATATCATAAAATTATCACAAAACTCCATGGAAATGTCTCTATAGGTCTGTGCCAAATAGGTAGTCTAGATGTGTTAAAGAGAGGTGACCTAGTAACTTAAGTAAGGTAGAGTTATAGGTGTGAGCTACTTGGGAAGCCTAAGTCTTGGTATAGTATGTTGGTTCAGATGTGAAACAAGATAACTCAATCATATTTAATGTTTTTTTCAATCCTCATAACCATCCAAGCAGTGAATAGTTAAAAGACTAGGCTACTTGTCTAATAGGCCTAATTAATCAACAAAGGAGGATGTTAATGGTGTAGATGTCTACTATGGAGTAAATTAATGGTCATGAAAATTATATAACTACTTCATGATGTGATCAAACCCATTTCCTAGCCACCATGAAGGCTATGGCAGTTTTCCAAATCATGTTGACATGTAAGAAGGAGGTGGCTACTAAATGCTTCATGGATTAGGCCTATTGAACCACTAAAATTCTTTGTAAATATCATGAGAGGGAATTGACTAGGATTGGTGTGAACATACTCTTCATGAGGTTAACCTTGGCCAAAAATATACTTAAACACATAAAGATGCTCATTAAAGACACCGATCAACCTAGGAAACACATGGAAAAGGAATGGAGGGCTACTTGTAATTGTTGGTTGAGTGAATGGTGACAATTCATGACCTATCCATGCCACTTATATGCCAATATTCTTCTTCTCTATCTTTCTCATGTCTTATAAAATTAGGCTTTTAGGCCATTGTATCTATCCCTTAATTGGGTATGAGGAAACTTTGCCTAGATTTGTATCTTGTAAACCTCCTAAACTAATATATGGACTATTTTAACTTCTTCATGTTAGTATATAGTGTGTTATATGCTTGTTTGATATGCATAAGTGGTATGTCTTCTCTCCTTTTAGGTCCTTTCCTTACCTAGATCCTATTAGATGTTGTATGTAAGTCACATAGTGCACAAAAGTGTTGGTGATTGAGCTTGGAGTGGAATATGATTGGTAAGTGCCTTAGACCAGACCTTCCTTTCATGGCCCTCATGTTATATCCACCTATCAAAAATCTATGTGAAACATAGTTGCCTAGAAGTTCTTGGATATAGTGGTTTAGTTTCATGTATGGTTCATTATATTGTTAAGAGATCAAATAGAGTGGACCAAACTATATTGGTGCATCACCTCTAGTAATATAGGTTTCCTTTAATGCATTTATCTATCCCTTTTCACCCCAAATTTTTTTTAGGTCTTAGTGGCTTGATCTCAATTGATGCACTAAGGGAGCTAGCCCCATAAACTAGACGTTTAGCCTAGCCATAGGTCACCCACAACCTTGGGCTAATCCCATGTTACCCCAAAATTATAGGTAATCCTAAATAACCTCCTCCTAAGGGTGTATTTTATAGTGTTAATGGTAATCATAGTAATTATCTAGTGATTTCAATGATTTTTTGATTTGTTCAGATAATTTGGGCATAGGTTTATCATTGATTGCTTTGTAGATAGAAGGGTAAAATATATCTACAATCTTTTGGATATGTTTTCTAAACCTATGAATGTGTAATATATTAAAGTCATAAAAAATCATACTATCTAAATATTTAGGTCACCATTAGGATTATCATCATGGGGTGATTGTAGCACATATGATGTCCAATAAATAAGACATCATGTATAAATGTTCAGTTGATATGTTTTGAGATACCTTGTGATGTTTTAAGTTGTAGATAATAACTTCCCCAATAAAAGGAATTTTATTACTATCCAATAGAATTGACAACAAATGGACCTAATCATCATCTACATATTTTATAAATGGGTCTCTATATATTCAATTCATGAGAGTCATGGCAATCCTAAACCCCAATCTAAATTCCATAATGAGAAGTTTTTTTCTTTATAAAGTTGTTAGGATTGTCTACCCAGGCTTTTAATGTTTTCCTAACATTGTTTTTGTTTAACTAATTTTCCACTATATCAAATTCATATACCATTCAATATATGGGATTCCATAATACTGTTTAAAGAGAGGCCCAACTATGAATGGTACAAGTTCATTACTGCCAATCTTGTGAAAAACTTCATTGGTATAGGCCCCAACTATAAAAAATTATAGAAGACATCATTTCAAGGAAATACCTTAGGCCTCACATCTAATCTGTATATTTCTACTAATTTGATAGCTAACAATTCATCAATGTATTCTATATTTTTTATTGGTATCTCATCCTTATCTTCATATGGTTTGATTCTTTCCACTTTATTATATAGAGACAAATAATGAAGGAATTTTCTTGCTAGAGCACTGCGATCAAAGACTATATCCATGAATTCAACTGATGTGCCAAATGAAAATATCGAAGGTGTAGGGATATTATATTATAGATTCATTATTATAGTGTATTTAACATTCAATTTTTTTTTTGTTAATTTAGAATTATGTAGTACATAGAGGGATCTAGATCTTGGTCATCTTTATATTTTTATAACATATAGAAATTGAGTCAAGTTGGGGATGACAGATGAACTTATGCAAGATGAATTTAATGCCATAATATTTCATTTGTGGGAATCAATTACAAATCAACATTTTATGTCAATTTTATTTCCATTTAAATTTTATTTTATGATGTATACTTTCACAATATTTTTTTGTCCATATGTCATGTTTGTACATCTTTTGATTGATTGTTCACTTGATTAGCCTTTGGTAAATCCTTTCATAGTTAATAATTATTGATATGTCATTAGATATTAGTTGTTATATATCTTGTGTGGAGTTGACTAAATCAATATTGGATTTAAGGTTTAACTATGTCAATAGAAAATATGTGTCATGGTGTTGCTTGATCACTTAGTTGAAAACCTCCCTTAGATATTTGTATCTTTATTTGTGCATGAGGGAGCCTAGTGATGGCATGTGGTAGCTGACTATGCCTAGAGAGGAAAATGGATACATACACAAGTGACATGTGGTTGGTGACTATTCAAAGTGGGACATGTGTTGCCTTGTCACTCAATCACTTAGTTCATAATTTTTTAACCTGTCATCTCAATCGTGTATCTTAGTGTAGTGATATGGTGCCATGTGATAATATTTCACTAATTTGGTTAGTCACTACTTTTGGTAACTTAGGCTTGAACTATATATCCTATGATATAGTGAGATTAATCCACATGGCTTGATATCACTTCCCCACATAAATGGTACTTTTGAATTTCAAATATTTAAGTGCAATGGGTGATGAAGAGAATGAATGACACTTAGAGATATCCCACTGAATCTTATGGTCACTAATTCTAGGTAGATATAATCTTGGACAATTTTATTGAAATTCACCAATTATCTGATAAAGATATAGGTGGCATGATTTTTCTACCCTAGGAGGTTTGGCCTAGTGCCTAGTTATTTGCCTTTTACAAAACTATTGATGAGTAGACAGAGTGCCAAGTGACAAAATCTATCTGAATTCAGACATAGATCAATATAGATTTATACTACATCATGGAAAAAATGTTGATAAGTGATAACCTATATAGTTTAGAGTGCACAAATTTGAACATGCATTGGTTATTCTTTGTTAGACATGAAAATCAAAATCTGATTTTTATTGAACAATACCTTAAGTCCAAAAATTCATAAAATAACTCCATAAAAATCAAAACTTAGGTCCAAACAAGCTCAAATTCAAATTTATTATATGATTTAAATGAAATAAAAAATGTAATTTATGAGATTAAATGGGTCCCTATTTGAAATTTTGAAAATAGGGTGTGTTGGTCACAACAAAATGGTTTACATGTTATGACCTTTGCTTTGACTAAATAGTTAGATCATCTATGTAAATGATAAGACAATTCCATACCAGTCATTTGAAATCATAATTTATATCCCTCTAAATTTTGTATCATGTATTTATTAAGTTGAATAGCATTCTTTTGTAAAAGAAGGAACCAAATTTGTGGTGAATGTAGTTTTGATCCAATCCTCGCTATCCACTAACACTTAGTTGTAACTTGAATGTCCAACCAAAAAGGTCATCATCATAGATCTAGTCACTATTTGTAAGACTTCATATAAGGAATGTGTAAGATAGTTGTGTCTTTTTGAGGCTTTATTTAAATTTTATAAGTATGTAGAGAGATTTATTTATTCATTAATTTTTCAAAGACGCACTAAATTTTCCACCCATGTGGAATTTATAATGGGGAAAATTAGTTTTGAAGTGAGTAGTTTTTGGACATATTTATAGATGGTGTAATCCAAGATTAAATTCATTGGTCTCTACCTTTGTATAAAATGTTTGTGGCCTTGCTTGAGTGGGATGGTATGATTGATGACATATGGATCAAATACTTTGAGATCTTCATATGACCACACTATCACATATTTATACTATGAAATAAGATAATACAATTCTTTCTTTTCTATGTTTGAGTAATTTAAACTAGTGTTCATGTTATATGGCTTCTTGGGTAAATCCAAATTAATTAACATAGATTTATGAATACTAATATTTTTTTCATTACAGTTTCTAGTAGGTGTAACCAAGTTGAATAGCCTTTCCAATGACACCATTCCCTTTTGGATTTTATTTTATTTTAGTTTTAGAATTCCCTCATCCTCTATTTATTTAATTTCATCTAAGGATCAATGTTTTTAATTTTCATCAATAACCAACACCTGAAAAGCATTAGTGTTGTTCATAAATTGTAAAATTTAATGATTATCATTAAATACATGAAAAATTTCAATATTATATGGAATGGAAGGGATTAATTTAGCATAAATGTTTTGCATTTTTAAGGCATTCAAGGGGAACAAGTTTACTACTAATGCCACCAAATAATTTGTATTTTGATTATCTCCCATAGTAGTGGAAATTATGTTCAAAGCATAAAAATAGTCAAATAAATACCAATCTCTATATTTATATATTTTAAGGTATTATGATTAGAATTTGTTCTTATTTTTAACTTGATTAATCAATAATTGAGAGTAACCAAACATTTTCAGCCTTGTCACCTTATGATTCAAAGATAATTCTAAGCTCTTAATCATAGATTCATAATCAATAAGGTTATTATTATAGGTGGTAAGAATCAAGGTTATTTTCCCCCTTGGGATCTAGAAATAAAATCCATGCACATGACTACTATCTAGAATAAGCTCCATAAAAATAAAATGTCCACATGCTAATTAGATCAATGTTCACATCTTATTTAATTTTTAACACTAGGATTTGTGGTTAGTTTGTAAATTCATATGTCAGTGGACATGAATTTCATGTTCTCATTATTTTAATTAGAATATGTGATCATCAGTTTCATTTTGGGTTATATTTACAAACTCATTTAATTATAAACACAAATAAAGATACAAATATCTAATTAGTTCCCTTGGATCTATTTTCATTGACTTTTCATTTTGGGTTATATGAATATAAATTAGGACCAATTATTTAATTTAGTTGAGTTCTAGATATCATTAGTAATAATTTTAAAAATTTATGTCTTATATGCACCCCAAGGGCTAGAGAAATAATAAACTAGATTCTGATGTAGACTTTGTTAGATAATGTGGAAAATAAATATTGTATCTCTATTTTGATAGCATGTTTTAACTAAAATATTAGTTTTTGGTCCTTTTGAATTCTTTTAGGCCCTATTTTTAGTGCCAATTTTATTTTTATGTAGGTTTTTTCACAAGATCCAATAGAAGATAGGTATACACCCTCTATATTTAGGATAAAAAAGATACAGTACAGGGCATGATCTATAGATTGTGATTCTTTAAGTGGAATCCTTGGTGAAATAAAATTTATTTATAATGTGGCCTCTTAAATTTATGGGAAATTCAAATGTGTTCACCCCAACCTCTTTAAAAATGCTCAAAACAAATAGAAAACATGGATATTCATAATGAAGTCCACAACACATAAAAAGATGGATATTCACAATGGTCTTATCCTATAGTACAAGGATTTTGTTCTCATAGATAAACATAAGAGTATTTAAAGGTAAAATAGAGAAGATTATTTAGATTTCCATATAGTTACCCTTTACTAAAACATACACTCAATGTGATCTACTACCAAATAGTTGGTATTTATTAAATCCAGTGTTCTCTTGACATTAAACAAATACAATATGAAAGTCTGGGTAATAAATTTATGAGTAAATTTAAATAGCATAACTTGACAAGATAATTATTTGTAGAAAATGTCACATCACATCCATTCATAAAAATTCAATTATAGCAAAAGTTTATCACTAAAATGGTTATAATAACATATGCTCAATCCAACCGGCTCATAACACAACATATAGGTCTCACTATTGAAATATTTAATCTAAGAAAACACATAACATCAATATAAATTAAAAAGGGAAAATACCCACTCATAAAATATCCATAGAGGTTTATTAAGCTTGCAAATTGAATTCCAAAACTTTCTCAGTATAATAAGTTTAAGGTAGGGTCATTTTAATAAAAATTGAGTGAACCAAAGTATTCAAATCAACCCACCAACTTTAAAATGTAATACATACGACCATCCCTTCTCATTAATGCACTATTCTAAATTTACATTTCCAACTTGCAACCATCATTTATCAATAATACATAATGCAAAATTTACATTTCAATATTTGCCATTGTGAATCAATGGCAGGTGGGGTGCACTATGAAGTAGATGTTTTTCAACTTGTATAAATGTGGATTTATCTACTTGTGCATTTTTAGCCTTAACCACTTTTATATTTTTTTAGGTTCAAAAGTATTTTAAGTTTAAATGTGTTGTGGCCACATCAAAATTTATGCAATGTGACCTTTGTTGGCTTCCCAGTCCTTCATCCCCTTTACCTTTACCATGGCCATAAAATATAAAATAAAATATTAACAAATATAAACTAAAATACTAATCATAATAAAATGAAATAATAACTATAAAATAAAATAAATTTAAAATTATTTATATAAAAATATTTTTTATTCAAAATAATATAAATTCATAAAATAAAATAATAAATTAAATAAAAATAAAAATAAAAATAAAATGTAATATTAATTAATATAAAATATAAAATAATATTTAACAAACCTAAAAATAATATACTAATAAAATAAATAAAATAAAAAATTAAAATAATAAAATAAATAATAATAATAAGTATAAAATTAATTGGTATAAATATATAATAGATAAATAAAGGAATAAAAAAAGAGAAAGAAGAAAAAGAAAAGAAAGAAATAATAAAAAAGACTTGGGGGTAGGCACATGAAAGACTAGAGCAGAGGGAGCAAGAGAAAGAATAAAGTAAAAATTAATTAATTAAAAATAAAAAAAATTTAGTGGGATTACACCAAGTCTTAGGATGGGGTGAGCTTGCAGATTAGGGTGTTTCTAGGGATGACTCAGTTTGAATCCATTATCTCTGTTAAGGTTATGGGGTCTCTTTTAAATTTCAATCATTTCTTTGATCCATATATCTTTCCAAAGACCTTCCAAGGCTAATATTTTTCCATCATCTAAACACATGGAGTGTTTTTATTTTGATTCATCCTCTACCAACATTGATCTATTAATATTTCCTTGATGTATGTCTTGATCATGTTCTTTGAACCTTGTTTGAAAGGATCTACTGGTCTCATAGATATATGGAATACCTCATGAGCATTGTATCTTGTAAACCCACCTAGGTTCTCATTGATTCTTCACACTTTTTATGGAACTCATAATGGTTTTGATGGGTTTGAAGTAAGTTTTGATGCTATTTCTTCTAATAGTTCTTTATAATTTCTTTGAGGTACCTTGAACAAATGGTATGTAAGATTTCCTACCTTTTTTTGTGTGTTAGTACTATGGTGACCTTAACATTTTTTGAATTTATTGAAAGTTTTCTTAATATGCCATTATTGATACCCATTTTTCTTTAGAGAATTTTGTATATGTCTCTCTTCATTTCTTATGTATTTAGGATAAAAAATTGATGGCTCTTGTGTATAAAGTCTTCATAGCTCCTATTTTTTTAGATTGGTGGTGATAGGAATTAGGTTTGATATAAACATTTGCATGTGTTTTTTAATATAAACTTGTTTAGATAATGTACCATCATCTATTCAATTGATAATAAAGTCAAGGAATAGAAGACAATGGGAATTCTCTACCTCATTGTGAACTTGATATGCTCAAATAAGGAGTTTATGTAGCTTAGGAATTCCATTAAAGTGTTTACACCATGTGACCATTTCACATTTGTATCATATAAAAATTGATACCACTAATCAGGTTTAGAAGGTGAGGAATCAATGTAAAATTTATCAAATATTCCCATGAATAGATTAGAAATATTGTGGGAGAGAGGATAATCCATTTTTATGCCTTCTTTTTGTTCATAAATATCATCTTGAAAACTGAAATACATAGATCTGAGGTAGAATTTGACCAAGTTAGAAGTTTCATTATCATTTATTTCTTTAACAACTTTTAAGGCCTCATCTAATGGCATATTTTTGAAGTAAGAGATGACATGAAGTCTTATTGAAATGCCATTATCATTGAATTTAGTGTTGTCCATAATATTGAAAAACAATTAGTATTTAATGAAGGAGGGAGTGTTTGTCACTATTTTTTTAATTTATTTGATAAGTAACTTGAAAGTTCATAATTTGGAGAACTAATATGATCCACAATAGGTTATATGGGATTTTCATGTTTGTCAATTTTAGGTAGGCAATAGATTTGGTGCATAACAAGGTCTTTAGGGACTAGCTTTATTTTCAAATCATTATTTAGGGATGAACTTTTGATCAAATTTATAACGTCTCTAGTTACCTTTTTAGGGGGTATTTTTGTATAATGTTATAGTTACCACTATTATTAATATGGTCTCTCATTTTATCAAGGTAAGAGTCCATACCAAACTATTGTTGTGTTTCCTTTATTGGATTTTAAGATGACTGTGTCTTTATTGATTACACAAGACCGATTTGGAACTTTTATATGTATAGAAAGATGATAAAAGGGTAAGTACTAAAGACAACATAACTAAGATATCACTCATATTTTATGGACTATAATAAAGAATATATGATAAACTATGAGATTGTGTGAGTTCACTGTGAATCAAGAATAATTATCCATATGAATTTGGGAGAAGGTCAGCGCATGCTATCATTTTTATGTTGTGTTAATGTTTTTGATAGGTTTTTTTACCTCTATGTGAATTTAGATGAATGTGTCTTCACCCATAACTCAATGTGTGTGTGATCATATTCACTTGAATCACTTTGAAAGCCTCTATATGCCTTTTTCTTCACTTAAAACCCTAGACCAATAAAGTATGATGAAAAATACAGTAAATTGGGGGAAAAGTGGGGTAGAGAATAAATTTGTGTTTGAACTTAACACCCCATGTGTTGATCACTACCTAATTACCAATACTCTAAAAATGGATTAAACTCCATGTAGATATCCCTTGTTATAGTGGTGTGTGTGAAATATTGGTGTTGTTCTATATGCTAGTGCAATCCTAGTGTAATTTTATGCTTTAACAATGAATTATGACCTTGGAGGTGTATTCAAACTTAGCTTAGGGATATTTTGGATGTGTGGACTTAGAATTTGGATGAATTGGTTATTTTATCTCATTGAGTAGTTAGAATAATTTGGTATTTGTAATTTATAGTCATCTTAAAAATTAGTGAACAAATGAATGGAAAATGTGCTTATATAATGGTCTTTTAGGATTGAAATGAATGGACTTGTGAAATGCATGTAATGACCCATTAGGTGAATTTTAATTTGAGTAATTATCCATTATTTGGTGGGAGGATGAAACTGGTGGTTCAGACACTACCAATGAACATGATTGTTCTAAATGAGTGCCCTTATATGAGGAGTAGAGACAACAAAATTGTAAGTATAAATCAATCTATTAGTGATTTTACATTGTTTGAACTGAAGAATAGGAATATCAAGTATCATATTACTTAAGATAAGGATTTTATGCATATAAATAGAGGAATAACAGTTTATAACTATGGAATTCAACATAGGTTATGTATAAAGAGTGGTGATAAGTACATTATTTTAGTGTTAAATGTTAATTTTAGTGATTACATAAGTCAATTATGTATTTTTGACATCAATGTATAGAATTAATATAAGTATTTTAGATTATTCATAATTTCAAATTTGTTATGAATCCCACCTAATCATAAACACTATTTATGTCCTATTGTAGTGTATACATACAGGTAGGTTCAAAACCAATAATAAAGACAAATCATACTTTAGTCATTGAATATTCATTAGAATTGACATAAATTGGTGTCATAATCATAAATATATAATTATTACATCCTTGACATGAAACCATTAAATTGCACTAGAATCATCAAGAAACTATCCATGTTTTATAACAATATCAAATGCAAAAGATCAACATGTATACATCGAATATAAGAAAAATATATGGTGTGAAATATCATATGTGAATTTAAAACCATCATGAATATTCTTGTCTACTAAACATGCCTAGACTATAAAAATAATCCTAAACATTGGTGGATAAAATTTTGGCCCTACCATCCCTAACCATTGGCTTGGGTGTGGAAACCACCTTATAAAAGGTAAGATAAAAAATTCATGAGAGACAGAGAGAATTATATAACTTACATAAGTATGTGATAATGACCCAAATTTCATGAAATAATCTTAATTAAATTTTTTATAAAATATTTGTTGTCAAAAGGTCTCATACATTAAGATGCATTATAGATTATAAACAACCTAAAGAGATTAACTCCTTGCCAAAAATGAACCTATTTTTCCAAGTTTGGGACCTTTAATAATGGCTTATTATTTGTGCCAATTAATTTTTGATTAATATTTTTTTACAAGCTTAAATTTCTCATTACTAAACCTTATTTCACAAATGTATTTTCTTATCCTGATTGGCCTTATCATATACTTCCTACTAAGTCTTACTTTGAGCTCTTAAGAGATCATTTTAGGTTTTTTAAAACCTTTAATTCATATTTGACAATATATTGAGCTTGAGTCTCAATGACCATATTATTTCTTCATGGCTTAAGACAAAATTAGGTTCTTAATAACTAAATTACCAAACTATCAAAATAGTTACCAAGATTAATTTATGTTCCTTTATCATTATGTAGGTATATCTTTTTCATACCAAAATAACATAAATATTTTAAATAGATATGGATAATTTATTAATCCTTTAAATCACTCAGTGAAACCTTATTCAATATTTAAATGATGTTAAAAGTTACAAAATAATATCTAGTATAATGATTTTTTATCTAGTATAATGATTTTTTAAGTTAATAAAAATAAGGAAAAAAACCCTATCAACATGGATGGTTAGGGTTTGTAATTTTAAATCAATATATAAGTTCACCAATATATTTTATAAAAATTATGGATTAACAAAATGTTAATCTAATCATGACAAATTATTGAGTTAAATAAGAATGTTTAATATATGTAATAATTACACAAGAGTGATTTAGACATTTTTTATTTATAAAAAGTTGTCAAAAGGGGAAGAAATAAAGAAAAAAAAAATCATATGGAACTTAGATATGATAGAATAAAATAGAGACTATGTGATTGACTATGGGACCGTGTGAGGTCACTATGAATCAACATTAGTGCTCTATTTTAATTTAGGACAATGCTGCACTATTTGGACAAGTTTGGCATAAATTATCATCTGTAGGGTGTGACAACATCTAGTAGAGTTTTTTACTCTATGTGAATGTTTATCATTTAGACTTAACCTATAGGTCATGCTTGAATCACTGTGAAAGCTAATTTTTTCCTTCTTATTCACTTGGAACTCTAGCTCAATAGACAATGAGGAACATATGCTATAAATGGGAAAAAATGGGTTAGTTTCTAAAGTTATGTTTGACCTTAACACCCCTTATGTTGAGTTATACCTACATACCAAAACTCCAAAGAGATATCAAGATCTATGTAGTTCTCCCATACTATAGTGATTGTGTGAAATATTGGCATGAGGCTATATGTTGGTGTAATCCTAATGTAATTCAGTGATTTAAGAATGTATTATATCCTTAGATGTATATTTAAACTTATTTAAGGGGTATTTGGGTTTTTTATACTTAAAATTGGAAATAATATGTGTTTTCATCTCAATGTGCAGTTATAATAATTCTAGTATTTTTAATAGTGAAGCCTCTTGCTGGTTAGAGAGAAAATGAATGGAAAATGTGCTTATTTAGTGGTATTTTATATATTTACTCAAATGGGACTTGTGAAACATGTGGTATGACATTTTAAGAAATTTTTAATTTGATCAATTAACCATTATTTTGTGGGAAGACAAAATTGGTGGCTTTAGACACTACTGACAAGCAGGATTGTCTTGAAGGAGTGGCCTTGTCTGAGGAGTAGAGATAACTAAATTGGAAGTGTGAATCATTATAGTAGTGATTTTAGAATAATTGAAATGAATAATATGAATAAATTATGATAATTTATTAATTATAAAGATAATATACATATAAGTAGAGGATTATCGATTTATAATCATAGAATTGAGCATATGTTAAGTATGTATAAGGAGTGGTCACAAATTCATTATTTTAGAATTAAATGTTAATTTTAGTCACTACATAATTAAATTATATACTTTTTATATTAATTAATATAATTTCCACAAGTATTAGAATCTCTCCCACTTTTAAGATTGTTATCAATCCCACTTGATTATAAACACTATGCAAATCCTATTAGAGTGTATACATACAAGCATGTTTAAGACCAATGATAAAGATAAATCATACTTTAGTCATTGAATATTAATTATCAATGACATAAATTTGTTTCATAATCATAAATATATAATTGTTACATCCTTTAAATAACGCCATTAATTTATACTAAAATCATCAAGAAGTTATCCATGTTTTATAATAATTTCAAGTGCCCAATATCAATAGGTATACATCAGGTAGAATAATAATATATATAATGTGAATTATCATACATAAATTTTAAAAAATAATGAATATATTTGTCTAATAAGCATACCTAGACTATAAAAATAAGTGTAACCATCGGTGGAATTTTTTTTGGCCCTACCCACCCCAACCATTGGCTTGGGTGTGGAAACCACATTATAGCAGGTACGATACAAATTTCATGAGAGAAAGAGAGAGAGAGAGTTATAGTATTTATATAAAAATGTGATAATGATCCAAATTTCATGATATAATATTAATTAATTTTTTTATAATATAAAAATTATAAAAAATTATTATTATTTTTTAATAATATAGTAACTTCTCTAATAAGATGGTAAGTAGAGGTAACATAGGTAGCATTCAGCACGGAGATGGAGGAGAGTGAAAAAATTAATTATGCACTCAAGAGAGAGAAAGGTGATGGTGATGGAGACAAGAAAATCATGTGGGTTAGCAAGTTTGATGTATTAATAGGGGAACAAGGACAAATAAAGGGAATCTTTTTTTGAGGACCCAATAGCCCATATAATGTAAGCTCTAGACAGGTACCAAGTAAGTCATCCTAGAGTGAAAAATTGATTGGATTGATGGATGAGAAATAAATAAATATAGTTGAGCTACTTAAGACTATCAAATATTCCAAAAATATTTATGTTCAAGTAACTCCTCTTATAAGCCATGCTTCTTCAAGAGAGCAGGCATTGGTTGGAAGGTTTATGGGATCTAGACCTAATATTGACTCTTTCAGATCTTGGGCAAGAGAAAAGTGGAGTCACAAAGGACATATTGACATATTGGACATGGTTAATCATTTATTAATGATTAGGTTCAATAACCCTAAGGATAGTGTTAACATTTTAGTATGGGTTCCTTGGTTTTTTGGAAAATCTAGATTATTTTTGAAAAAGTGGCACCCAAGGTTTGATCCTAAAATAGAAAACATAAATCTCATGCCTATTTAGGTGAGGTTACATAGTTTTCCCATTTATTTCTAGGATGAAGGTCTATTTATCAACATATCCAAATCCTTTAGATATCCGATTGCTTTTAATTCTACTACTAAGTTCATGCTAAGTTCTAAGTGAATACTTTTTTAAATCAAGAATTCCATCCTCAATTTTTCTACATACTCCTTATGGAGTTAGATATAAAAAAATTGAGTTTAAAATATCTTCCCTCTTATGTGATAAGTGCCATAAACTTGGTCACTCATCAAAATTATGTTCTGTTGTTCCTAATACAACATTGTGGTAAAGGAAAGGAGGAGATTATTTTAAGGAAGATGAAAAATCTAAAGCTAACAACTTGAAATCAGGAGATTTAGATAAAATTGATCCAAAATCACCTAAAATAGTCATGGGGGGGGGAGATATGGTTCCTCTAGATGCTAATGTAAAAGATGAAAATGTAGATAAATTTGAGTTAGGATTTGAAGAGAAGTAAAGTTTGGAAAAAGAAGACTTGAAGAGGTTCCCATAATAGTTTTCATTAGAAATAATCCTTAATAAATGAAAAAATCAAAATGTAGATCTAAAAGTAGATGAAACTATAAATCAAATTAATCATGTTTATTTAAAAGTTATTGATAATTCTACTAACATTTTATCCAAATAAATTTGAAATGCTTGAGCAAGATCATAAAGTGCAAGAGCAAATAGACAACATCAATAGTGAAAAGGTATATCAAGAGTCTGATTTGGAAAATATCCCATCTTGCATGATTGAAGAGGATAAATATTCATAGTAGGTTGAAGTCACACCCAAGAATAACATTAAATCAAAATGATTCTCTTTGATTTTCACCAGGAGGGGCAACAAAGGTCTTTCTTACAAGACTCTATGCAAAGTAGGTAAACCTTATAAGAAAGATACATTCAAAAAGTGTAATAAGGAAGACATAACAGATGGAAGTCAAAAAATACTTCCATTCAAAGGAGGTATCTCTTCACCCTTTAATTAATCATATTATTTTTATCTTGAAACATTAGAAGGATGCATAGTCCCTCTAAATAAAAAGTTTTTAGGTATTTTAGGACTCATAAACCTATTATTTTATCCATTCAAGAATCTAAGATAGAGAGAATTTTATTTTTGAACCATAAAAATGCTTATTGGGGTGAGGTTGAAGTGGTTTGTGTCAATGCATCTAGAGCTTCAGGTAGGCTTATAACCTTTTGGTATTCTAGATTTTTATCAAGAGAACCAATCCTCAAGTTTAAACATCATGTGGTTATCCTCTTCACAGATGTGATTGGATTCTATCCAATATTTATGCTCCTAACTCTATTTTAGCTTGCAAAAAACTTTGGGAAGATATTTTATTTTTTAGGAATAATTACAGAGAGATTCCTTGGATTGTGGTAGGTTATTTCAATTCTCCCTTGTACCCAAGAGATAAAAAAAGGAGGTAATAAAGTGTATATGGATAACATGTAGGATTTATCATCTCTTTTGTTTGATTTAGGATTTTTAGGTTTGGAGCTAAGAGGCTCAAAATTCTGGGTGAGAACCATATTCAATGTAGGTTGGATAGAGTTTTAGTCTCTCTGGATTCGTTAAAATCTAAATATTTGTCACTTAAAGCTATCCATAGGATTGGATTTGATCATAATACATTGGAGTTGAATATTAAGGAGTAGACTTCAAAGGTTAACAAGTATCCATTTAGAATGGAACACGTGGTTTGAACATCTTGACATTCATGATTGGATTTCAAATTGGTCTCCAAATGGTAGTGGTTCAAATATGTTCAACCTGACTAAAAATATGAAAAAGGTCAAAATAAAGATCAAATAATGGAAAAAACAAGTCTTTGGTAATATTCATCTTTATAAAAGAACTTTAAAAGCTCAAATTTCAAAGATTGAAGAAGAAATTGAGGATAAGGGTTATGAATTTGAGATTCAAAACAAACAAAGATAGTTATTATGTGATTATCATACTATTTTAACAAGAGAAGAATCTATATGGAGACAACAATCTATAAATCTTTGGCTCAAGGAAGGAAATAAAAATACCCATTTTTTCACTTGTCCAGTTTTAAACACAGGAAACATAATACTATCAAATAAATTTACAATGGTGAAGGACAACTTATTTCTAATATTTATTGTATCAATCAAGAGAGTGTCAAATTCTTCAAAAATACATGAAAGAATGATTTCAAAAAGAATATCAAATTTGAGCAAGAATTTTTTCATGTGATTCTGGAGTTGGTTAATCAAGAGGATAATGAAGTTATCATAATAGTTAATTCTAATGAAGATCTTAAATATGTGCTCTCCAAGATGAATTTGGATAAATCCCCTGGCCCAGATGGATTCCCCATTGTTTTCTTCCAAAAAATTAGGATATTATAGGAGATGTTGTGGTTACAGATGTGAATTAATTCTTCTCTATCACACAACTTTTAAAGGAATTCAATCATACCTTTTTATTTCTCATTCTTAAGAAAGAAGGGGCTATGAATTTCTCAGATGTTTGGCCTATTAGTTTGTGTAATTCTATTTATAATATTATCAATAAACTAATTCAATAAGAATGTAACCTATCATGGAAAAAATCATTTAAAATCAATAAGGAGGATTTGTAATGGGTAGGCAAATTCAGGATGGTGTGATTGTGGTGCATGATATCATACATTCAATGGAAAATAGCCAAAAATCAGAAATGTTGTCAAAATTAGACATGGATAAGGCCTATGATAGATTATATTGGAGCTTCTTGGATAGATTTATGTCTCAATTTAGATTTCAAGACAAATTTAGGAAAATCATTAGCTCTTGTATTTATTCATTCTTGTTCTCTATTTTAGTGAATGGGGTAGCTCAAGGTTTTTTTAAGAGTGTTAAAGGGGTGATACAAAGGGATCCTTTATCCCCTTTTATTTTCATCATTATGGTTAAAACACCAAGTAGATTCATTTTTAATGATAGTATTTCTTCAAATTTGAAAGGTTTTAAACTAGTCCATTTAGTGGAACCTATTTCTCATCAGTAATTTGTGGATGACACCATTATTATGGATGAAGCATCCATATAGGAAGAAATGAATATTAATTTTTTTTTGGTAATGTATGAATAGGCCTCTAACCAAAAAATCATTTTTGATAAAATCTCTATGTATTTATTTAATACACCGGTGGCCAGACAAGCTAGAATAGCTCTTCTTTTAGGTTGTCAAATCAAGGATCTTCCCTCTTATTATCTATGTATGCCTGTTTTCAACAATCAAATTCCTATTATAGCATGGAATATTTTGATTGAGAGATTTCAAAAAAAACTTGTAGGCTAGAAAGGCAAGCTTTTATATGAAGTTGTTTAGTATTTACTCATAAAAAGTGTGCTTCAAGGACTCCCAGTATATCTTCTTTCTCTTTTTAGTTTTCCAAGAGGGTTGAGGATAAATTATCTAAAATCGAATGTAATTTTCTTTGGGCTAGAATGAAAGAAAGAAATAGATTTCATCTTGTCACTTGGAATAAAATCTGTTCTAAAAAAAGATATGGTGGTCTCAGATTAAGGAATTTTCAAATGATGAATAAGGCTCTAATATCAAATTTCATGTGGATATTCATTAAGTCAAACATGATTTGGACTAAAATTATTTCTTTAAATTATTTATAAGGGAGGTATCTGATCAATATTCTTATTGAAGATCACTTTGTTCATGGTTCACACGTTTAGAACTTCAGGATCTCAAATAAGGATTTGATTAAAATAGGGTCTAAATGGTAGATAGGAAATGGGCATATGATCAATTTTTGGAAAGATATCTGGGTTTCATAACTTCCTCTTATTTAGTCTGACATAGGACAATAATTGAAAGAAAACATTAAGAATAAATATGGGAATAAAGTTCATGAGTATTGGGAGGAACTGGAAGGAGCTAAATGCTAGAAAATTTTAAGTTTAGACAACTTAAATTAGGAAGATACATTGAGGTTATCAAATATAAATAATTTTTTGAGAAATATTAATATACCCAACATTAATAGAGAAGATAAAATTTTTTAGAGGGATTCTTTCAATGGACATTACCATGTTAAATTGGGATATGATTTTCTAGTTCAAGAACCTAAAGGTAACCACCACTGGGAGATATTATGGGATAAAAGGATAATTACTAAAATACATTTATTTATTTAGGTTGTGGTTCAAAAAATATTTCTTATAGTTGATAACTTAAGAAAGAGAGGATGTATCTTAACCAATAGATATGTCCTTTGTGAAAAGGACACCAAATCTATTTTTCATTTTCTAGCGAGATGTTCTTTCTCTCAAGAGATATAGAGTTATTTTTTAACATATTTAATGTCTCCTAGGTTCAAGATGGTTCTCTAATGGAAGTTTGGCAGTCATGGGGTTTCCCCTTTCAACATGCTCTTCTCAAGAAAATTTGGAAATTGACATTGCCAGATATTAAATGGGGAATTTATGGAGAGAAAAACAATAAAATCTTTAGAGGGATGAGAAGCAATATCAAAGTTATTTCCAAAATAATATTTGATAGAATATTCAAGAATTACAATATAGTTCTAATAAAAAAGGTAAAAGTTTGATCCCCTTTGAACTAGTTCCAGCTCATAATTAACAAATTGATACCTCTAAGTTGGGAAAGTTGGATCCTTAATAGGAAATTAGGAAAATAACTACATGAAAACCCCCTACTCTAGGTTGGATGAAGATAAATTTTGATGGAGCTTCTAAAAGGAATCTAAGCCTAGTTGGAAGGGGTAGAATCATAAGAGATCATCAAGGGAATTTGGTTGTAGTATATGTCAGAGATATGGGAGTTAACTCTAACTAACCATTGGGCTCAAGCTCTTGTGGCTCTATGTGGGATACGTTTGAGAGTTCAAAAACTCATAATTAAGGGTGATTTGTTGAATATTTTGAATTTTTTATCTATAAAAAATGTTATGAGTTGGTCCATTAAATAAGTTATAGAATAAGTTACAGGTATTATGAAATCCTTATAATAAATGATTATTCAACACATTTATAGGGAAGGAAACTATATAGCAGCTTGGTTTGCCATTAAGGGTGTGACCTCTTTTAGACAACTATCTTGGATGGACTATGAATATCTCCCTAGAGACCTTATTCTAAGGATAAGAGATGAAGGTTATTTTAATGTACAAATCCTTGGACACATTCGGGAAGATTTTATACCTTAGAGGAAAAAGATATTAGGACTTTTTATTTAGATGGGGTCTTATATTGGCTTGGTTAATTTTACTTTGGCAGTTGGAGAAGTTTCTAGAATTGTTGAAGCATCTAATCAATGGCCCAAAAGCCAAAAGCAACACTATTACCTCTTGGATCTATTTTATGAAGTCTAAAGTCAAGAGTAAGGGAAGTTTTTTTCATCTCTATGTTGGCTATCCTAGATTTAATATGGGAATACCTAATAGAATTAAACCAAAAATGTTGCAAGCATTGAAAATTAATGAGAGAATTTGGGAAGCTTTACAAGTGGGTGGTTTTTCATGCTTCATGGAAAAGATATAATGACATGATAGGCACATTTCGATCATGTTTTCAAATGATTGAGAAGATAGGACCATCACTATTAATGGAATTACTTTAGAAATCGTAGAGGAAATTATTGCTCATATAACTAGTTTGGCCATAGAGCAGACTAAAATATACAATTCATCTAAAGATTATAAAAGGGATAAGGAGATTTTATTGGAATAAGGGGAACAACTAGAATTGATGTATAATGGGTTTGATCGAGAATCATTATCCAAGCCATTTACTAAGCTTGCCTACCATTTGATGTAATATGTAACCTTGGAAGGTAGGCACAACATTGTTATATGGTTTTTATTCAAGACGTTGAATTATTTTAGGCATTACATTCCTTTCAGTCTACCTTTCTTCATTCTACATTCTCTTAAATTCTTAGTCCTAAAGTTGAAACATGGCAATTATTTAGCCCCAAGACATGAAGGGGTGATTTAACTCATACATAAATACTTTAAGGGTATGAACCATATTAACCCAGCTATTTCTTATCCTCAAAATAAATCTACAGAGGGGGTTTCGATTGACATAAGAAAAATAAAAAAAGTATGGATTAAATATTATGGGAACTTAATCAAGGTTACTGAGGTAAATAACCCCATTAGTCTTGTTGAAAAAAATAACAATAAATCTAAGGATAAAACTACTAAGATGCTTGATAATATCAAAAAATGACTTAGAAGTTCATCAAAATCTACAATTGATATTTAGGTGAAACAGGTCAAGTAGGGTAAAGTTAGATGTTCAGTAGGGGATTCTATTGATATTTAACATGAAAAAGATGTTCCTAGGGAGGGAAATAAGGATGAGGGTCAAGGTGATATGTTGGATTAGAATGATATTCTTGAGGCTGAGAAAAAATGACTAAATATGTCTCTAAAGAGAAATGTAAGAATGTAGAGGTCAAGAAATAGAAAGATCTGAATGAGAGTTTTAACAATCTTGTCAATTGACTTAAGGGAAAGGAGAATGATGATAATATGGTTGAATAATTAGATCTTAAAAAGTATATAATGTACTAGTTTATGAGGTATCTCATGTATCTTAAAGGGAAGGTAAATTTTCTATAGTGGAGAACTTTAGATTGAATCGAGTCTATTTGGCTAGGGAGAGCAAGAAAAAATTATAGAGCCTTCAATTTAGAGTGGATATCTTAGAAAATGAGATTGAGAAGATGAATAATAATATTATCTTCTTAGTCAATTGTAACAAATTAGCCATGTATGAGGGGATTCAAAATGTAGAGAATCTCAGAGCTCATCTTAGGGAGCTATTGGAAACTAAGACATCTAGCAAAGGTAAAGGTAAGCAGGGATAATGTCGTGGATCCCAATATGTCATGGACAAAGATAAATTTTTGTCTCAAATTGATGCTAATCTTATTAATATGAAAACTTATTAGGAGGATGTCTCAAGAAATTTAGACTTAGATTAGGATATGGTTCCTCTTTAGTTGTCCTTTGTTGTTGTTTCTATTATTTTTGGGATATTTTTGGGTTGTTTTTTGTCTTATTTTATCCTCATTTCTCTCATGGTCTATATTAGACCTTTGTCTCCATTTTTTTGTACTACTCCTAGGGTCTCGGGACCCTAGTTCACCCCCCCTTAACCTTAATAAAAAAATATAATCTATTTTTTAGTAAAAGGTCGCATATATTAAGATGCATTATAGGTTGTATGAAACCTAAAGAGATTAAATCCTTGCCAAAAATGGACCTATTTTTTGAATTTTAGGCCCCTACATAGTGACTTATTATTTTTGAAATTACGTTTTGATTAGAAATTATTTACAACCTTAACTTTTTTATTATTTGATGAACGAACATCATCATATGTTTACAAGCCTATGCCATTCAATAGTATATAGAATCCTAGGAGGTTTGTGTAAGAACAATAAGCCTCATTTAGGCCTTGGAAGTTTGAAATAAGTCATATAGGTGTCTTAGAGTGTTTTCCCTCCAAAAGTTGGATATTTGAATTATTTCATGTATTTATGTAACTAAAATGGACAATTTTAATCATCTATGTGTTTTTTAAAGTATATAAAGAGGTATTCAATGTAATAATGAGTTTTTATAGAGGTTATATAGGGAATAATTATCTTGGGTCTCAAAAGGGAGAAAATTGTTATTCATGATAAGATATTTTGATATCTTAAGACAAGTGGTTGACGGAAAATCTCAATAAAATATGACCATTCTAAGCTCAAGAAGAAACTTAAAACACTTGATTAGTATCGAACCTATCTAGAAGGAGACTTAAGAGACTCTCTACAAGAATAAAAGGATAGTTTTTACATGATAAAAGATAGTGGTGTAAAAGTGTAAGTATATGTGGAAGTCTGCCAAAACAAGGGCAGGACTGTAAGTGCTAGTTTATTGTAAATAAATATATTTTGTGGTGTAATTTTTTATATTAATAAATAACATTATACTCTCATTTTAGTTAATATTTCCTTCATTTTATGATATAACTCTCTAATGCATGTGTGTACTCAGAGCTAACAGATTGTAATTATATACAGGGTATTTATTTTATGGGGAAAAGGTTGTATGAGCTCCATTTTAGTATTATAAAATATGATAAAGGTTATTAAGGACCTATACCAATTTTTATAAGTGAATTATAGACTTTAATTTCTATGAACAATTATTTTGAAGCTCTCAAGTTTTTGAGTCTACCAAGAAACCCTAGGAAATGGAAAAATGTAATTTTATTGAGATTTAACCTTCAATATTCATAGAAAATTGTAATTAGTTGGTGAATACTATTTAAAATTTAACTTAAGTGATTTGGAATTCAAAATATCTCTATAAGATGACCTATACTTGACTGTGTTATAACCCACCTAAAGGTGCTCTTACAAGAAAGTAAGAAAGGGAGAAGATTTACATTCTTCACAATTAGGTCTTGAGACTTCAAGTGAAGGTGGGATCACCTTTAAATGAGTATACAGACTTATTAGAAACATGATTTGTGTTGATAACTTCATATTTAAATATTTGACCTATTAGAACACTAATTAGGCCTTTAGGTCTAAACAAGACATTGATGGTTAATATTTTGAATTGCTTGATAGAGGAATTAGGGAAACCAATAAGGATAATTAGTTTCAAAACAATGTTTAGGACAAATATAAATACCTTATAGATCCAACTTAAGTCATTCATATCCTTGAAACAAATTATCCTTGGCATTCAAACAATTAAGGACTGTGTATTGACTGTAAGAGTCATCCTTTCATGGTGAACTAAGTGCTTAAGAGTCTTACTAAGACTAAAGACATATTGAGGGAGGTAGAGATAGCTAGGGTAGACTTCAAGAAGGTGAAAATAAGTGTTGAGAGTGCACTAAAATAAATCAAGTAAATTTAAGAGGTCTTGACACATAGGCATACCTACAAGACCTAAATCTAGGTTTATAAATTGGAAACTAGGATAAAAGGAGATGTATCCATTCAAAGTGGACAAAACTTTTTAATCTTGTTTGTTTGAAGGTACACTAAAGGAATAAAATGGTTTTAGAGTTATTTGGTCTATATAAGTACATAATTAGGGATTGAGCACATGCATAGGACTAATTTAAGGATAAAATATGTTTGAGATTCAAGAGGATAGTAGGTTTGTGAAAAGGATAGAAAGGTGAAACTTTGTAGATAGTATAAAGGCCCAAATAGGTCCTTGAAACTGGTTTAAGTTTCATGGGATTTTTGGTGAGATTTTCAAAAAAAGGGGATCTTCATCAAAACATGGATAGTAGAGAACAAGTACAAGAAAGAAGCTTGAAGTTGAAAGAAAGAGATTGAGTTGATATAAGTGAATGGATAGAGAGGGAATAGTGATTCAATCTAGATAAGAATCCATCTAAAAACTCATTCAAATGAATTTGACCATCATAGGGAATATTTTAACTATTCAAAATTAAGGAAGAAAACAAGTTTATGAAGAGAATTAATAAATATAAATGATGCTTTACATCATTTATGGTATTAGAGGTTAGATGTTTGGGATGATTTCATTTGTTACTAATGTTTAATCAATACAGAGTTGTTGGAAGGAGGTTCAACAAAGTCAAGCACTAGAAGATCCTGTTAGAGAAAAGTATGAGTAAAATTTGATATTTGATTTGATGTTATGATTTAAAGATTATGTCTTGAGAAGAGAACATGGTAAAGGCAATCTTATATCCTATTGAGGTTTGACAAGAAAGAAGAAGAGATTGAAAAGATAAAGAGTAAGATTGAGAGAGCAAGTGAATGCTCAAGAAGAAGTTTCAAGGTAAGGAAACTTGGACTTATGATTTGTTTAGTTAAAGTATTTTTTTGTAGACCATTGCCAAGGACCAATAGAATAGGGTGTAAAAGACCTAGGTGAGGACCTAAAAATACCAAAATACCAAGGTAAAATAGACTTGGGTGAGGATCTTGGTGAAAGAGCAATGGATCAAATAAAGACAAAGAAAGAGTTAAGGAGAGAGAAAGACTTCCAAGGAGAGATGGAAATGATGAAGCTACATTTGGTAATTTTATAATAGGTGTTGGAAGAATCAATGAAAATTCAGCAAGGGTATGTGCTTAATAAGATGGTCAAATGGCCAATTGATTAGATTATCAAGCAAAGGAAAAGACAATAGATAAAGAGATGGATAAGAATGCTAGCAAAGGAAGATGAAGAGGTAACTAATTCTCATATGTTTTTATCTAACACTGAATTTGAAGTTTTAGGTATGATAGTGAGTAAATAAGAGCAATTGTTAAACCTATTTGAAGGTTTACACAACAAACAATATTTGACAAGTAAAGGACATGAACAGTATGGCATGCCTCTAAAGCATATGTTGTTCTATCTATAAAAGGAGATACTATTGGAAGAGGAAAATTGCCTCATTGAAGGCATGATAGAGGGAAAAATTCAAGAAGAGACTCAAAGGTCTCAATTTTTTAAATCTGATATTATTTTTGATATAATGATTATAGGTATACAAGAAGATAGTGGAGAAGAAGCATTTAAGTAAAAAACTAGATTCATAGATTAGTAGGAAAAAGAAGAAGTTCAATGCATGACTATGGCATTTGAGGAATAACAAAAGGAGATCATCATTCAAGAGGATGACAAAGAATAAAAAAAGACTAATGAAGTGTCAATAATAAGCAAGGATGAGTTGTTGAAATCAATTGAAGAAGATGGAGTGAATTAAAGGTTGCCCACACAATCAGATGATAACCTTGGAACCAATAAGGTAATCATCCTCCTTTAAAATGTAAAAAGTTTATTAGATGAATTATTGAAAGATGAATTGTATGATGAAGCAAGTGAAAACACCAATAGATTCATAACAATAATAAAATGGATTTAAAAGAATGTTATGGAGTACAATAGTGCAAGAAATTTGGAAGAATAGTAAACATTTCAATTGAGAGACAACAAGGTGACAAGTTATTTGTGTGAAAAGCCAAGTTATGAATAGTGATTTGAGATGGAGATCCTAATGGAATACATGGAAGAGTTCATATAATAACTACTCAATCTTATGCTAGTAGATGACAACAATAAAATAGAGTAAATGAATAAAGAAGACAATCAACAAGGGAGCAAGGAAGTACTTACAACTAAGAGTATTGAAAAAGTGAACTATGCTATAGAATAGAGAAAAGAATAAAATGTGAGATGGAAACATAGCAAAGAAGAGGCAACATAGACTAGTAAAAATACAAAGTGATAGTATGTGCAGTCCACATAAGGATAAATATTGTATATGCCACAAGGCATGATAAAAAGAAGATTATATATGTTTATCTTAACAAGTATGTGCTATGTGTAGGATTGCCAATGATAGGGATGCACAAAAAGAGACATAAGTATGGTGATATGGAACATGTGCATCAATATGAATAAATAATAGAGGAAGAAAAAATGAATGGTTTTTAGTTGCAACAAACAGAGCAATAATAAATACACATGAACATGAGCTCATGAAAAGTTTCAAGCCTAGTAATTTGATGCAAGAGCATCATCATATGTCTAAGGGCCTATGTAATTCCATAAACTATAAAGTCCCAGGAGGTTTTTTAAAGCACAATAAGCCTCATTGAGGCCTTGGATGTTTGAAATAATACATATAGGTGTCTTGGAGTGTTTTCCCTCCAAAAGTTGGATATTTGAATTATTTCATGTATTTATGTAACTAAAATGGACAATTGTAATCATATATGAGTTTTTTAAAGTCTATAAAGAGTTATTAAACATAATAAGGAGTTTTTATAGAGGATATATAGGGAATAGTTATATTTGAGAGTCAAAAGGGAGAAAATTATTGTTCATGACAAGATATTTTGATATCTTAAGACAAGTGGTTGAGGGAAAATCTCAACAAAATATGACCATTCTAAGCTCAAGAAGAAACTTAAAACACTTGATTAGTATTGAAATTATATATAAGGATACTTAAGATACTCTCTACAAGAATAAAAGGGTAGTTTGTCCATGATAAAAGATAGTGGTGTAAAAGTGTAGGTATATATGGAAGCTTGCCAAAATAGGGGGAGGATTGTAAGTGATAGTTACTTATAAATAAATGTATTTTTGGGTGTAGTTTTTTGTATTCATATTTTTTTTATGATAATAAATAATATTATATTCTCATTTGAGTTAATATTTCCTTCATTTTATGCTAGAACTCTCTAATGCCTATGTGTACTCAGAGCTAACAAACTATAATTACATACAGGGTCTTTATTTTATGGCAAAAAAGTTGTATGAGCACCATTTTAGTATTATAAAAGATGATAAAGGATCTTAAGGACCTGTATGAAGTTTTATAAGTGAATTATATCCTTTAATTTTTATGAACAATTGTTTTAAAGCTCTCGAGTTCTGAGTCTACCAAGAAACCCTAGGAAATGGAAAAATGTAATTTTATTGAGATTTAACACTTCAATATTCATATAAAATTGTAATTAGTTGGTGAATATTATTTAAAATTTAATAATAGTGATTTGGAGTTCTAAATACCTTTGTAACGTGACTTATACCTAACTATGTTATAACTCGCTTGAAGGTTCTCTTACTCACAAGAAAGTAAGAAAGGGAAATGATTTACATTCTTCACATTTAGGTCTTGAGAGGTCAAGTGAAGGTGGAATAAACTTTTTAATGAGTATACATACTTTTTAGAAACATAATTTGTGTTGATAACTTCTTATTTGAAGATTTGACCTATTGGAACACCAATTAGGCCTTTAGGTCTAAACATGACATTGATGGTTAATAGTTTGAATTGATTGATAGAAGAATTAGGGAAACCAATAAGGATAATTGGTTTTAAAACACTATTTATAAAAATTATAAATACCTTATATATTCACCTTGATTCATTGATATCCTTGAAACAAATTATTCTTGACATTCAACTAATTGAGGATTGTGTATTAACGGTAACAGTCATCCTTTCATGGTGAACCAAGTGCTCATGAGTTTTACTAAGAATAAATACCTATTGAGGGAGGTGGAGATAAATAGGGTATGGTTAATTAAGGTGAAAATAAGTTTTGATAGTTCACTAAAATAAATCAAGTGAATTTAAGAGGTCTCGGCAGACTGGTAGACCTGTAAGACCTAAATCTAGGTCTAAAAATTGGAAACTAAGATAAAAGGAGATGTACCCAATCAAAGTGGAAAAAACTTTGTAATATTTATTTTTCAAAGGTTATCTAAAGGAATAAAAGGATTTTAGATTTATTTGGTCTGGACAAGTATGGAATTAGGGACTAAGCACATGCATAGGCCTAATTGTAGGATAAAAGATGTTTGAGATTCAAGAGGATAGTAGGTTTGTGAAAAGGATAGAAAGATGAAAATTTGTAGATAGTATAAATTCCCAAATAGGTACTTGAAATTTGTTTAATTTTCATGGGAGATTTGGTGAGATTTTTAAAAAAGGGATCTTCATCAAAATGGGGCTAGTAGAGAACAAGTACAAGAAAGAGGCTTGGAGTTGAAAGAAAGAGATTGAGTTGATATAAGTTCATGGATAGAGAAGGAGTAGTGATGCAAGATATATAATAAGCCATCTAAAAACTCATTCAAATGCATTTGACCATCATAGGGAATCTTTTAGCTATTTAAAATTAATGAATAAAATAATTTGATGAAGAGAATGAAGAAATGTAAATGATGCTTTGCATCATTATCAATCCCTTTTTCACACACTTATTTTATTAACCTAATTGGAGTTAAAATTTATTTCCTACTAGGTATTAATTTGATATTTAATTTTATCTTTGGGTTATTTATAAATTATAATGCATATTTAAAACTATATTGAACTTGAGTCTCCATATTCTTGCCTCATGGCTTAAGATAAAACTAGGTTCTTAATAACTAAATTACCAAACTATCCAAATAGTTACTAAAATTAATTTATGTTCCTTTTTAATCGTGTATGTATACATTTTCAATACATAAATATCCTAAGTATTTTAATCATGTAGGGATACTTTCATAACCCTTTAAATCACTCCATGAAACCTTCTTCAAGATCTAAACAATGCTTATATTTGTAAAATAATATCTACTAGAATGATCTTCTAAGAAAACAACTAAAATTCTAAGGTCTATTTAAGCCTCATGAAAGTAACGAATACACCAAGGTATTTTTTTATATTAATATTCCTTTTAGATGGAAATTAAGAGAAAGGTTTTAAATAACTTTAATTATAAAATAACCCTGTAAGGTTCACTACTTTTGTGTATGTAATGCCAATACTAAAAGTAGATAATTTTTTTAGGTATTCAAATAAATAATAATTCCTTTAAAAATATAATTTAAGTAAATATCTCTAATATAATGTATGTATATTTACTTACTTCTTAATCTATCAACCTTATAAATGGATCAAGCCTAACCCTTGTAACTTCTCTTCCTTTTTCCTTATTATTTTTTACATAGTGCATTCTAGGTGAACTCACAAAACCTCTATGTCTTCCCAATTTATTTTTTGAGTGTGATTAACCTAGACCTAAATTTTTATAAGAATTTATGCTCAAAAAATTTCAATTTAATCCCTAATAATGGGTGTTATGTACCTATAGATATGATATATTAATGTACATGGGTTTATTGAGATGCCAACATGTGGCACACGTCCTCCTTAGTTATTTATATGGGTCTAATATATTATGATAAATGAGTAACTTGTGAAATTAGTACATTGGGTAATGGTTCGCCTACATTGGGATTATGAGGTTACCCATCCATTGTTATTTATATATAGGTCTATATAAATAAGATAAATATGATTGTAAATGATATTAATCAAGTGTTGAGTCTTCTATCATTACAAGGATATTGGATATGCCCCCCTTGAAGTGGAATTATGGATTTATTCCTTCCTAAAGGAGTATTGTATGGTGTTTCCCTAACTTAAGGGTATTATTATATTTATGTATATATTAAATATTTGGGAATCTTGGCCCACCAATATATATATTTTTGTGTTGATCTAAATTGTATTTTGCATAATTAAAATATCATAAGTGTGGGTCATAAAAAGTGGTATCTTCACATTAATTTAAGAAAACAGTGTGGGAAAAACCCTAATTTTTGAAAATAACTTAGATCCTGAAATATGTTGTAATTTTTTCTACAATTTTTTTAATGGAGTGGGAGAATAGATCAAGGAATCCATAGTAAAAATATTGAGGTTTGGTTGTAATTTTTGAGTGAGATATTGATATTTTAGGGTCTTTAATAAATTTAACACATTTACCAAAATTTAGTTAGCTTTATGTGAAATTTATATAAAATTTGTATCATAATAAAGGGAATCTATATTCAAAATTTTGGAAAATTTTGACTTAATCTATGTGAGTTATTTTAATTTTATTATTTTTCATAGATTCTCTCTACAAACCAAAATTTGTTATCTTTTCCACCAAAATTTCACTGAAGTTGAAATGTTATACATGGAAGTTACATTCAAAATTATGGACTATTTTGAATAGTTTTGTATGAGTTATTAAAAATTTAGGGTTTTTAAACCTTAATTAGTGTGAATAATGGAGTTACAAGTAGTTTAAAAAAAGGATGATATTAATGCTAGAGAATGGTGGGTCCAATTTAAGTAAACTTATTTTGAATCATGATCTTGAATAGAAAAACTTTGAATGCATATATAGGGTCTTTTATTTTCTTGGTGTGTTGAGTTTCTCAAAATACAGAAGCAATAATCCTTGGAATAAATGGAACAAGTTTTCCTAGATCGATGGGGCATAAAAGATAAAGAGGATGAATAATAGAAGAAATATGAAGAAAATGATGATGATGGTAATGAGGAAGAATATGTAGAGGATAAAAATACTTATGATGAGGAAGAAGCTACAGATGATGCAAAATGAGAGGTAAAGGATTTTGATGAGGAAAAAGGAGAGATAGAGGATAAGGGTTCAAACAACTTAGATTCAAAAATATATGCTTATATATTTAAATTTCATGGATGCATTCAAAAGAGCAAGGTCATTGTGTCCATAATCCATAGTATAAAGTATAACTTCATCAAAATGTATGTGTCCCAACATCTACATGTTCAAGAAAAGAATATCGAGGAGGCTAAAATAGATGGTAAGAATATTCACGTTTTTTAAGATTTGAAGCTAACTATGGAAAAATATGTTTTGAATTTATATTTTTATGATTTAGATATGGATGTTACAGATATGGTTATTGGATATCCATGGTTAGATACTTTGGGAATAATAAATATTAATGTGTATGATAAGTTCATGAATTTTTGGTATAGGAAAAAGAATGTCAATTTACATGATATCATACTTGGAAAGGCACAAATAAATTTCAATGAAGAGCACGAAGAAGGAGCTTAAGATGGTGAAAAAGAGGATAAGGAAGATTTAGATAAATAAATAATATAAGAGAAAAACACTTCAGCTACTCAAGATACACAAGTACTACCAAAGGAAAAAGTGGAAGAGGTAGCAAAAAAGGTTGAGTCATATAGACAACCATATCATCATGAGAGGAAAAAATCATGGAGTCATGTTAGGGAGGGTCATAACAACAATCAATCTGGCTATACATGAAATCAAAGCACCAATCATTATGGCTATATAAATAATCAATGGAGCAATCAAATTGGTCATGCTTGGAAGCTAAAGAAGAATTAATATGGTCATGCATGTGTTTTATCTTTTTAGGAATTAATAGAGAAAATATTAGATTGATAAAGAGTTTATTAAAGGGGGTAAATGCAAGTAAATATTATAAATGACTAATTTAATTAATTTACCCTAAATAACAAGTGCAAAGGAGAAAATCAACATATCTGGAATAAAATGTGTGTCACTAGGTGATAGTAATGATGGAAAATATCACATGAATAGTTAGGAGTACATTAATTTTGAAATTGGAATTCTAATTATATTAGGTTAATAATGCAGTCAATCAGACTATAACATGGTGCACCAATGGCAAAGGGAACTACACTATTATGATTTTGTGGACAAGAGACCTAAAACTTATGGGAGCTCTTCTATCCTCATGGATTTTTTATCATCATTTTGTGTCACTCTATGGCTTCTTCTTCTTAAAAATCCTAATGAATACCTGAACACATGAAATAATAATGGAATAAAATTCAAAAGGGGAAAAAGATAGGTTATGGGATGTTATAATTGAACAATATAGAGCCATGTTATTTTGGCTATTACCTACATTAATCCCAATAATAGGGGTCTCTAATCAAATGTAGTTCTTCCTTAAGGACCATGCATAATCAACGTGAATGATATGTAAGAATGAATTTTTTGTAGGCCCTTATTTGATCAAGTGTGCAGATCTATGTGTGATGTTGAGTTATATTATTGACTAATTTTTTTTGTAATTATGTGCCAAAGTAGTAAGTGTTATCATAGAATACCTTATGAAGTTATGTATATAGAAGAAACTTTATTTTGAATGTGAGACACTTGTTCTTAGGTTGACAAGGTAAAAATATAAATAGAATCATAAGAGGAGACCTAATTGAGGGTAAGGACCTGAAAGAAGTTAAAAACATGACCATTAGACAATAATGTTGAGGTGGAAAACAACACTAGGCATTCCTATCCAGGATAATTTTATTGTCTTGTGTGAAAAAAATTAGGTTATAATTGAGACAAATAGATCAAAGGTCCCTATGGATAGAAAAGGAATGACATGAGATTACTGAGGTACAAAAGAGGGAAAATAAGTCATAATAAGGATGATATTATCATCAAAAGATTAAAGTGACATGTGCAAAAAGACAATTATTCAACATTAATAGCTTCCTGTGAAAGATTTACAAAAAACTTAGTACTTATGTTTTCTTGACCAAATTAATGTGTACAATTTCCCAAATTTTAATCTAATAATGCAAAGAAACAAAATCACTAAAGTAAAAAAAATGTGTAATTGTACTTACCTATGTAATCAACCCATATAGAGAATAGATGTACTCTGACCCAACCCACTTGTTGGCCAGATAAGTGGACAAAAATTGGAATGATGTCTATGAAGAGAAAATCCATAATGTGGGTGTTCCCTATACTGAATCTAAGTAATCAACTAAATTTTGAGAAATAAAGTCCTATTTCCCCCATTCTGATATGTGAACTAAGTTTGAGAAATGATATATAAATGTGGAGAAACAAGCCGTGCTCACCCCCACTCTGATATGTAATTGAGTCTGAGAAGAGATGTGCTCATAGGTTAAAAATATTACTTGATTTATATCCTATACAAATTGGTGTAATTTGGGTCTAGTGAGAACTATGGATCAATCATTACATATGGTTATATGACCTAATATATTGAAATCCTAGTGACATCTTGAGTGTAATTTGGTGATTTGAACATAGATAATGGTATAAATTGTCATTCTATCTATATAACCTAGTAAAATCTTATGGGTTATAGAACATGAGCCCTACATCATGCCCCCAAACCTAATATCTGAGTGATGTATCTATGTATTAAATTTATAATATAAGTTAATAAACCACATGTGATGTGACATACATTGTCATGTCAAGTGTGAAAACCTAGAAGTTGAATTATATGTGCCCCACATCATGCCTAAAGTATGAAATCTGAGCAATGTAATTATGTAACATGTGCAAAAAATTGTATATATAGGGATGTTTTACTATGTACATGTCCTTATAGTCATAATCTAAGTCTAGAACTGAATTGATATATTGTGTAAAATCTAAGAATCTAAACCAATACCTAAAAAAATTATGGAACCCTATAATTTTGAGTCAAATTGTGTATCTACTTATATGAATATATGAGTGTTTGAATAAATAAATTATGTATCTATATATATAACCCTCAATATCTAAGTAAATATGTGTATATGTATATCTGAGCCTGAGTATCTAAGTCATTGTATAATTATGAATAATGTATGTATGCCCCCCTTTTGGTGAGAGAGCCAAAAATAGGGTAAGGATATTGGACCAAAAGTGATACTGAAAGACATGTTAATGAGTAGTTAGTGTTGATAAGATGATTATGGGATTGATTGTATTGGTAATTGTAGAATAATTATTTATAGATTGAGACTAAGATAGACATGTGGTATATAGTTAACTTGTTAAATAAATATGAATTTTGGCATCCACAGAGGCAATTTGATTATGATAGAAGTGAAATTCATATAGTCTGGGATATACTATAATTGAATTCTATCTGTAAGAAATGGATTGGTAATCAGAACTATGAAGCTTGAGATATCATGATTGGAAGACTTTGATAATAGTTGGAGAAGTGTGTGAGTGGCTCCAAGCTTAGGTAGGTATCATTTGTAAAAACATGGTTTAAATTGGATGGATTGATTGAGTTTAAAATCATTTGAATTTTTATATTTTGAGATAATTATAGCTTTCAACCAAACAATCATGTTGAGGATATGAGGTACTACCATTACCCATTACAAGGAGGTAGAGGCAATGCTTCAGGCCAATGAGGAGCTTAGACTAGTAAGTATTATATCATTTTCCATGTATTTAAACCTTTGATTAAATTTGTTATCATTTTTCATATAAAATTTAATAGTTTAGGGGTTTTTGGAGTGTTTGTGTTATCATCCTACGGACAACATTAGTGTTTGGGGCTATCACACTACTATCCAAAGACCACATTATAGTCTTGTTAATGGTGTTATCATCTTTTAGGATAAAATAATGAAATTTTCAACTTGAAATTGAATTTAATGATTATTTCACCATGAAAATTAGATATTTATAGATGTTAATGTCATATTTTGGGTATTTTATAGGTAAATGTATGCATGAGAGAGTTTCAGAGGGGTTAGATGGTGGAGTGTCTGTGTGGGCTACCCTTGATGGATGATGAGAGAACAATAATAGATAGGGTTAGCTTAGGTTATATGACATCACTGGCACTGATGCCATGGGATTGTCACATGATGACAACACTATGTGAGTGGTGATATGCCAACACATGTACCTTTTGGCTACCAACTAGAGAGATGATGATTACTTTAGAGTACATATTTAGGATATTGAGGTTACCTATTACTAGTAAATGAGTGGTATTACAAGAGGCAGCTAGATAGGGATCCATAAAATGATCTTCAAGGTATTTTATATACATGCCTATAGGGACACATCACCAAGGAAGTAGAAGTGATGTGCTATTATTTGTGATTATAAGAGTTAAGTTTTGTGGTTGGGAACATTTTTGAAAGTGTTATGGGCTTTGTTTATTTTGGTTAATGTTAGTGATGTGTCCATTACATATAAGATGCATATTATTGTTCAAGATATAGAGGATTATAGGATTATATACTCATGGGGTCACACCATACTGGCCCACCTATATTAGGATTAGTATTGGTTCACTTAAATTTGTTCAATGGTGGAATTAGATCATCAACATTATTATATAATTGGGATTATAATCATATTATGGTGGTTAGACTAAAGGGTTTTCCATGTATAGATTGGTCACACCCATAGGAGTTTATATAAATTTGAATAGGCACATACCCCATGTGATTGAGGAGAATGATGAACTATCAGTAGGTATTGGATCGAGCCAAAACTATGGATATTATTTGGATACCATATAGGGCATTTCAAGGATAACCCAAGGATGGGGTTCAATTGAGGTAGATTAGAGTGAGCTATTGGATTCATGATCAATGAACCATTATTTTTTAGATGTTTCAGTATGATTAGGTTAGAAAAAAGTTTGGTTTGATGTCGAATGTGCCCTCCCACACCATGGGTGGGTGAGGATTACTCATGCCCTAATGAGGCCAAGTAGTAGAAAGAGACCTAAGGTGGCTGAGTTGGCCCCAATTCTAATGATAGAGAGAGATGTGGTGATAGAGATACCAAACATGGATGATGTGGGGGTTATAGGTGCCTACATATTATGGTGGGGATAACATAAATGGGTGTTGCTATTTCTAGGAGACAGGGCCATTATGGAGGATGTGTTAGATATAATTCCTATTAGATAAGTTAGAGGTAAGTTTTTATTATAGATTGGTATACTTGGTTTTTTTAGTATTGTTTTATCAAGTAGATGTCTAATGTATTATGTTAGTGTGCATAGGTATTGGAGATGATGACTATTGAGAGACTATCATTTAGGTAGCATTGTGAAAGCTTACATGGCACTATATTAATGATTTCATGGTTCATGGGATAGTGGATCAGGCTATATAGGTTTTAGTTATCCATGCACATTTGTTTGATCAAGTGGAAATTGTCAACATAACATATAAGTGGGTAGTAGAAGATAGAGATGAGATGGGTACAAATTTGGAGAGGTGATCTATGCCCCCACCTGATAGTTTGGGTGGCATAAGTAGCAAGATAGTAGATTATTATAGTCATCTTAGATGTGAGCATGTAGAGGTGATGGTTGATCTAGCAGTGTTGTGATATAGAGAGCATAGGCATAGGTATCAATCTAGGTCTAGATGGGATGTGATAACATTGATCTCTAGTGTGTATGCAGATGAGAGTGAGGGTGATAAGGTTGGTCATGGTGGCTAAGATCCTATTATTTATTGATTATGAAACATTGTATGAAAACTTCTTCAAGTTATATATATACATGGACATCATGTTATGTGATATTTTGATTGTGTTATTATTTATTCGAGTATATGTTTGATTATATTTGTGGCTTATGTGTTGATATGGAAATGTGTTATTTGAATGGAAATGTGTATGATTGATTAGATAATGATAATTGATTTTATTTTTATATACATGTATATATATACATATACATATACATACACATGTATATATACATATACATATACATATACATATACATATACATATACATATACATATACATACACACACACACACACACACACACACACACACACACACACACACACACACACACACACACACACACACACACACACACACACACGCGTGTGTGTGTGTGTGTGTTGAGTATATATTGATATTGGGTTGGAAATATTAGTTGTTAGAATTGATGACATGGAAGGATTGCATTATATGTTAGTATTGAACTTGTGAATGTATTATGTGTATGCAATTAGAAATGCATCATGTCTATAAATCAATCCTAGCTCAGAGAATATAGAGGATACCTACACTTTCGATTAGGAATACATTTGTTAAGTGGGAGTATGACCAATATGGGGATCTAGTAGACCTAATTAGGGGATCAATTTTCATAATACACCATGAGAGGAAGGGTTATAAAGCCTATATTCTAACATAATCAAACAAAAACCCTAAAAGAGTCTTAGGTTTAATGTTTACTCTATTCTAGTAAACAAGAAAGTAAATCTAATGTAGTGCACACCAAAGATTGTGACACAATATGAGGGGTTAATAAATAAATCAAAACATGTATAAGAGAATATAAATTAAGCTAAGTATGAGTAAGATCATAATACATGGAATATAAAGAATAATATTATTCAAGCCAATAATTATGCTACTTTTATCTACTAAAGAGGGGAGAACAAAATTAGAATGTACTTACATAAATGTGAACCCATTGAGACTCAATCTCTCCTTTGGCCAAAGGGGATTTTTAAGAGGTTTTTGTGGTTTGTAAGAATAACTAAGAAAATCCAAATCATCTAAGACTTATACACAAGAGTATATTCTCCAAGTATAAACCCTAAGCGAAGACTCCTCAAGTAGGATGGTGGAAGAGTACATTGTAAAGAAGCATGAATGAATAATAACTCATGATTGCATATTGAAATAATGATGAAATGATCTTGTATTTATAGGTGGATCTCACCCTAAATCATTCTAAATATGTCAGTTGTATGGGGTTGACCCAGTTGACCCTGTATATTTTTGAGAGATCAATCACTAGGTCCTGAGCTAGGTCAGTCTAAGGGCTAACAAAGCTCTCAAGTGAAAATACCAAAAAATAGTACAAGGTCAACTTAGTCAACCCTGTATAATAATTAGAGGCTAAAAACTATACAAGGTTGACATAGTCAACCTAGTACAATCAACGGGTGAAAGGAGATCAAGGTGAGGAAAAGAGGGATGGAAAGAGAAAAAAGACTAGAGGAGCGTGCAAGGGAGAAGTAATATCTTAGGGACTGGTTTTAAGAACTAGTTAGATTGGTAATAATATATAAATAAGGGACAAAAATATTAAAAAACACCAAAGGTCTACCCACTCCTTTCCAGGTGCACCTTTTAGGGCATGCACTCAGAGAGATTGAGTCTCGATGGGTTTCTAAAATATTTAAAGTATCAGTATTTGATAAAAGGTTGAAAATTTTATGTTTATACATATGACCCACTCGAAGCTTATCACATGTCACTAAGGTGAAATAGAGTATGGTGCTTCAAGAAAGAACATAGTAACACACAACATTGATGCTAAAAAAGGTTACAGTATTTTAAAGCAAAAATAATTGAATGTAAATGACTAAAAAGTAAATGTAATGCATACCTTGAATTACCTTTATCATTGGATGGTTGTATATTATGTTATTAGTTTTGATTATATAAGACATGGAGATTATTTTCAACAAAGCTAAGAATATAAAATTAAAGAGCAAAAACAAACAAATGCAAGAAAATCCAAGATAGTTAGTGCTATGAGGACGGGACGTACTTGAGAAATTTGGCAAGCTGGGGTGACTAGTGCTATGTTAGATCAAATGACCATGTCAAAAATAAGATTAAATTGGGTAACTAAAAATCTAAGGCTACTAAAGACCCAAAAATTCAAACAAGTAAACCTTAAGTAAGAAAGGAAAACTCACCAAATGAAACCAAGGATACATGTCAAATAGGATGGTAATCAAACATAAAATTTAAAAGACAAAAAAAATCTAAAATAACATTTATGAGTGATCAGTAACAATCTTTATCTTACTCAATAATGGAAAAAGGTGCATAAAAGGGAAAACAACATTGTCGAGTGAGAAGTAAAAAGCCAACCTCACTCAATAATGGAAAAAGGGTATGAATTCAAGTGTTCATAATAACAAGATAGTAAAACAATGAAAAATGGTAAAAAGGAAAGTAAGACAAGTTGAGAACTATAAAATCATGGTGAAAAAGAAATAAGTAATCCATAGTTGCTCAAACATGTTGTTTCTCTCTAAGGATAGATAAAACAAAAACAAAATAATGTTAGAATGTTTTTAAGAGATGAAGAAGGAATTAAAGAACGGAAAATAGACTTAGAATCACAATTTGTTTATCAAAGGGGAAAATGAAATGGGTGGAGGGGATAATGAAGGAAAAACCAAGGTAGAGGAAATCTTTATTAAGGTCAAGACACTAAAATTAGGTCTATCAAAATAAGAGGACTCAAACTTAAGGACTCTTAAAAACTTCTATTAGCTACATAAGTCTGAGGTTAACAAATGAAGTATGTATATCATCCAATTAAGGCTATATGCATGACAATTAAAATGGACCTATTTTCTCACAATGTGTTCCCCATTCTGTAGGACACATTATAGATTCATCAATATACTACAAAGATTGGGTACTTACATAATAAAGTAGGTAGCATCATAAAGTTTTTTGAAATCCAATATTCCAATCTACTGGTCTACCACACCCCAAAGGACCTCTGCTCTATGTGAGGCCAACTATGGAGTTTGAGATTAGATTAGAGATAGGAGATGTGCTTATAATCATGTCTTTTGGTGTGATGTTAAATTCTAAGATTTGTATGTTGCCTTTTGAATATCATTGCCTTTTGTTTCAAATGATTTGGATTTTAACTTTCTTGATGCCTTTTTCTATTCCTCCACCATATGGATTTGGAAAACCAAACATGGGTGCTAAAAATTACTTTCATTTGAATAATTAGGATAAGGTTGATAAGAGAGATAAATTCATAGAGTATGGGGTCTACGAGTCTCATAAAGATAGGTGAAATAAAAGTGTGATATTAACTTCAACCTTATTTCATCCAATGTGGAGTGAAAGGAAGGGGAAATCAAGATGAATGACACATGGAACAATTTGAATTACTTTAAATTGTAAAAAAAATGTGACAAAGGGAAAAAAAGGATACAATGATAATAAAGTGTGATTACTTATCATAAAAATACGGGAAATGGAGGAAAACATGATAACATATATATTTTTCACAAATTCCATCAATCAAAAGAAGAAAAAGCTAAAGTTGAGAACAAGGATCATAAAAAGAAACATGAAAAGATGGTAGTTTTATGAGAAGGCCTAGGTCCTATCCATAATCTTGCATTGAAACTTCTTAAAAGAGAAACCCATGGCATGCAAAAAACCAAATGAAAAATCATAAGGGAGAAAAATAAGTAAAAGATGGTAATTTTATGAGGAATGTTGGATCCTATCCATGGTTTTACGAATAAAATCACAAAATAAAAACCTAAGGGGTGTTAAAATAGAAAATGTAAAAAAATAAAGAAGACTCTGGTACATCAAGAAACTAAAATACCAAAAGGGAGGACTAAAGGTTTGTGAAAGGAAGGAAAATTATATAGAGGGAAAGACCCATGTAAGTAACCTATAAAAAGTGTTAAATAGATGTAGATATAAAACATGAAAAGAAGGAAATGTTTAGGCAAATTAATTTTTGAGAAATTGTGCATTGGTGAGCTCTTTGAAAACAGGGCCTCCATTGGTTTGAAGATGGTAGGTGCTTAGACCAAGAATATATTTGAATAAATATATGCCCTACCATTTTTGGAAATATTTACCTTCCTTATCATGGGTGCAGTCTAATTTAAGGATAATATCACCAATATTAAGCGTGCAGACTTTAACACATTTGTTATGTTGTCTGACAATATGATATTTATATTGGTGGTTATGTTGTAAGGTGAAAAGATGACATTCATCAAGTAAATCAAGGGCATGAAGATGAACTTCATTAATTATTCATTGGTAATAATACCATGAAGAGATATACAAAGAGAGGGAAGCTCAACTTCTAAAAGAAAAATTGACTCAAAACCATATACTAACAAGAATGGAGTTGCCCTAGTGGTAGTACATATGCTATTTAGATAGGCCCAAAGTGTAGGGTAAAGATGAAGATGCCAATGTGTGTAGGTCTCATGAATTATCTTTTGGATAATTTTGTTGAGAATTAAATTAGTGGCCTCAGTTTGGCCATTGCATTATGGATGATAAGGCATGGAAATTTTTTTATTAATTTTGAATTTATTATAAAGTTATTTAACATCCTTATTTTGTAAACTACCACCATTGTCTAAAATTATGGTATGGGGAACACCAAAGTGGCAAATGATTTTATTAATAATAAATTTGGAAACAGTAGGACCGATGATGTTAACAAGGGGCATGACTTCTATCCACTTGGTAAAATATTCGATAGTGGTGATGATAAAGACATGCCCATCTTGGGAATGAGGTAGTTTGCTAATGATATTGAATCCCCATGTGGAAAATGGCCAAGGAGATTTGATATTTTGTATTTTGGATGGAGGTAAATGGATTAAATCATCGTGAAGTTGACAATGTTTACATTTTTTAGCATATTCAATTTCATCTTTTTCAAGAGTAGGACAAAAATAACCCATACATAGGCATTTATGGGTTATATCATGTCCACTATAGTGGCCACCACAAATGCCCCCATGTGCTTGTTCAAGAAGAGGAGGGACCTCATCTTTCATAATACAACAGAGAAAGGTACCTTCAACATTGTGAAAATAAAGGATGTTATGTTGAAATACATACTTGAAATCTTGTTTATGAATATGTGTATTTTCACGAGAGTCTAAATTAGGAGGATGAGTTTGATGTTATAATAATTGAATGATGTCTTGGTACCATAGGCTTTGTTGAATGGTAACAACCTCAATATGATAGATAAGCAAATTTGGTGGTTGAGTAAAGGATGGATATTTTCTTATTTATATAAGAAAAGTGGGATTAGAAAGGACTCAATGGGGATGAAAGAGAGATGTTGAAAAGGAAAGAGAATCAATAATGAAATTTTTATCTCTATGAATAGGCTCAATAGTGAAAGATATAAAATCCTTATCAAGAATGGTTGCAATTTGATGATATGTGATGAGGTTCTCACTTTTTCATTGATAATCACCACTGACTTGGTGGAAAATAAGTTAAGAATCACCTAAAGCATGAAGGTATTGAATGTATAAATCAAGATCATCTTGCATGCATAATATAAGAGCTTTTTACTCATCCATATTATTGGTGACATCAAAAGTGAAGTGAAAATCTAAAGGAATAATCTTACCAAGAGGACTTGTGGGAATGCAACCTACCCCATATCCTTGAAGGAATTTAGCATCATCAAAGTGAATGGTCCAAGTATCCTCATATAAGTTGACATTAATTTCAAGAAGCTTCTTGATAACTAATTTTGGTTTAGTAGTATTGGAGGGATTAGTGGATTCATCAAGATTATTGGATTCAACATTGGTATTAAAGATATGAAAATAATCTTTGAGAGAAATAGATTGATTAAGACCTTTGATGTAAATCATATAGTCATCTAGAAGGTTATCTTGAAGAGAAGAAGTAGCTGGTATGGGAGTTGTGGCAAGTTGATCATCTATGATTTGACCTTTGACAACTTTTTGGGTGATGATATGGAGATCAAATTCCATAAGGAGGAGCATCATTTGCAAATTCTATCTCCACATATAAAATCTTTGGAGAAGTGACAAAGGGGGTTGGAATGAATGATGACATAAGTAGTTTGGTAAATCATGTAATGGTAAAGATTTTTAGTTGCAAAATAAATGGTGAAGCAATCATGCTCAAATTTGATATAACATGTCTCATAATTGATGAGGCCTCAGCTAATGTAATATATAACATACTCTCTTCTCGTATCATAATTTTAGGCAAGAATTACCCAAATTGAAATAGGTGTGGAAGAAGTATATAAAAACAAAGGTTTATCATTGGAAGGAGGATGAAGTGTGGGTGGATGAAACAATGAATCTTCCATATTATCAAAGGCTTTTTGAAATGGGTCCATCCATTCTAAAGTAGTACCTTTATTAAGAAGGGAATTGATGGAGTGAATTTAATATGCCATTTTGGGGATGAATTACCTGATTGCCCCAAGTTAGCCTAAATAAGTATGAATGTCAAGAATAGAATGAGGAATGGGCATGTTTATGATAACACTAATTTTGGTAAGGTCAACATCAATGTTATAGAGAGAGACTAAGAATCCTAATAATTTTCCATATATGAATCCAAAGACACATTTTTAAGGATTAAGTCTAACTTTATATTTAAGGAGACAGTCAAAGATGATAACAAGATCAAAAAGATGATTTTTATGATTTTTGGATTTAGTAATGAGATCATCCACATAGGTTTAAACAATTTTGTGAATGAGGTCATGAAATATGTGAGTCATTGCTCATTGGTAAGTGGCTCTAGCATTCTTAAGACCAAAGGGCATTTTGACATATCAATAGGTACCCCATTCTATGGTGAAATTAGTCTTATGTTGGTCCTTGGGGGAAATTTGAATCTAATTGTATCTCGAGAAGCCATCTATAAGAGATAACATTTCATAACCAGTCATGGAATAAATAATGGCATCTATTGAAGGTAAAGGGAATTTATCCTTGAGACAAGAAAGATTAAGATTATATAAATTAATAAAAATGTGAATGACCATAGTGACTTTATTTTGAATGGCAACAATGTTAGAGACCCATTCAGAATAAACTAATGGTTTGATAAATTTAGCATCAATTTATTTAATGATTGCCTTATGACATAAAGTAGAAATTTCAGGTGAAATTTTTCTTTTTTTTGATGCACAAGCTTGGCATTAGGATATGTAATGATGTTATGAACCACAATGTTAGGTTTAATTCTAGGCATGTCCTTGTACGACCAAGTGAAAGCCTCATGATATTTGTCAAAGAATAATCTAAAATTATCATGTTCAATAGGTGAGAGGTCATGAGAGATAGTAATCGGTCAAGGAAAAGATGGAGTACCATATTTAATGTGAGTGGTTTTTTTAATAAGCATAGTGTTGTTATCTTGAAAGTGGTATGGTGAATTTGGTAAGGAAAAAATTGGATTTATGTTAGGGTCAATGCTAGCAATGAAGTTGTTGAATCAAGGAGTCTTAGTTTTAAAATTCCCAAGTTTATGATGTTTTCAAGGAAGTTGAGGTTCTCAAGCATAAAGTAACTCAAGGATAGCTTTATCACTAGGAAAGGTAGGAAGGGGACCATAATACTTAACATCTACTTCAAGAACTATAATTTGATTGTCATGGTGATCATATTTAGAATGTATATGATGAACATCAATTTCCTTGGCATCTAGTGTAATTTTAGGAGTAGAAGTAGATAGATTAGAAGAAATTAAAATATTAGTGGGTTTAGTGATAGGAGAAGGATCAAAGGTAATTATTAGATTGATAGGTGGTAAAGGAGATGTAGAAATTTCTAGAGGTTTAGAAGGTATAATTTTCTCTACTACCCAAGGAATATTGATAAGAGGAGAATTGGAAGGAGGCACATAACCCTCAGGATCTAATGTATGATCCAAAAAAATGGTATGAATATCCTAATTAAAAGCATGAATTTGGGCTAAGGTTTTTTGATAATGTTGGAAATCCAAGTCTCTAGATTGAGCTTGGGACATTATATAGTTATCATCATATGTTGGATAAACTATAAATGCTTGAGAATTAGGGGGAGTTTTAGAGAGTGAAATCCTAATATTACTGAATATATGAGGAGACATGATGAGAGGATCTTGAAATAATTTGGCCACTCCAAAATTAGTGCAAGTGAAGGCATCTTCAAGTAAATAAGGCTCTTGAGCATTGCATGGAGGGATAAAGTTGATAATCTCATCAATGAGAGGAATAGTATGATCCTTGGGTAATAGAGAAGGAGGAAATCATTGTGAAATGTAGGAAGGTAACTTGGTAGTATTTCAAGTATGTTGTAACTCATTAGGTTTATCATCATTATAATCCATAAGAATAACTTGTAAATTAAGATTCACATTGATAAACTCCAATAAAGGAGCACTATTGATCTTAGGAATAGTAGGAATATGATATTGTGATTTAAGATTGAGAATCTAAATTCTCCATGGGTGGGGATTAGCTTCATGCTTATACCATTTTCCATTATGTAATAATTTAATATAGTGGCTACCAGAAGAAGTAATGTCCCTCATTCAATGAGTCCATAGACAACCAAGGAGTATGTTGTAAGATAGTGGTAAGTTAAGGACCATAATCTTGGTTTGAACAATATTAGGTCCAATTGTTAATGGAAGCCAAATGCAACCAAGTGGATTTTGATTAGTCTTATCAAAACCATAAGTAAGATGGGTTTTATTGAGATGATCTTTATTATAACCAAGTTTTTGGATGAGCAATAAAGATTTTACATTAATACTAGAACCTTCACCAATTAGAAATTTATGGATAAGAGTGGTATTAATGGATACTTTGATGAAAAATGGTGGATCATCAACATGAAAGAGAATTTCATCATTGATCATGTCCTCTTTAAGGAATTCAATAGAAGGTTTGGAAGAAGGACACATAGTTTCAATGGTATTTACGTTGGTAAGTTGAGATTCAATAGAAGGTGGTTATTTATTTAAGGAGGATGGATCATCAATTTCTTGGAGCTTTTGCATAAGGAACTTATGATGATAGGGTGAATTATGAACCAACTCCATAAGTGGAATCTTACAAGGCATAGAGTTGAGTTGTTCAAGAAAGTTCCAATGAGGCTTAGAAGAACCAACATGATGTTTAGAAGTTAAATTAGTTTTTGGAGGAATAGTTGAAGTTAGAAGATTGGAAAGATGAGTTGGTTCCTCTTGGGATTTGTAAGCAATATTAGTGGTGGTAATATCTTTAAGAAGTTATTCCTCTAAAGATGGATTCTTAGGCTTGGTAATGAGATCTTTATGAGCCAATTTATGATGGTAATTAACCTTACCAGTATTGACATATTGAAAATTATTGAAATATTGGTCATAATAAGTGTTAATGGCACAAACATCCTTCATATTTGGTTTATTATCTGAAAAATATTTTTGTTTATTTAAGGTAGAAGCTTTAGAAGATTGTCATTTTTGAGAAGCGATGATGTATTATTGATGATGAAGATTGATCATAGCTTCATTATTGAATGAATCACCAAGCATATAGGAGAAAAAAAACTTAGTGAGTCCTCTACAAGATTAGTGAGAATTCCCAATGTCAGCATGGAACCAACAAAATATATTGGGGTCATACCACTAAGGAGGAGCATTGGGATAGATGAAAGGTTTTGAGGGTGGTAAAAATTGTTTCATTTGCTAAACCAAAAGAGGTGTATGAGAAGATGAAGGAATATTAGTTTTGGTAACTCCTAGTTTGGTTTGTAGAGTATTACTAGTGATAGCATTAGATGTTTAAAAAGATCCTTTTATAAGTTTAGGATTAGGTTCATATTACTTCACGAGAAAGTCTTGACATTTAGGTTGATCAAGAGCTTTATTAAGTGTTTGGGGAGCAAAGTTTCAAACCTTATATTGGAGAGTGGGATTAAAAATGGTGATAAATAGTTTGAATAAGTTGTCACCAGTCATTTTATGGTTGGATTTATGAGTTAAATATTTCCATCTTTTGATAAAGTCATGAGTTTATTCATTAGGATATTTTTTAGCATCGATGAAGTGGATAAGACACTTTTTGGGAAGATCATTGTGTTGAAACTCTTTAACTAAAGGATTAATCAAATATTCAAGTTGCCAAATATAATGTTGGGGAAGTTTATTATACCATTTTAATACATCACTATTTAAGGTTTTGACTAAGCTTTTATTTTTGGTGAAGGTATTAGTTTGGATCCATTCTTTGTAAAGTTTGCCATAGGCTTTGAGAAATGAGGCAGGGTCTTTAGTCCCATCATACTTCATAGTTGGAGATATGTTACCACTATCAATAGATACAATTAAGGGGTCTAAAGGATAATTTTGAATGCTTTGAAGCATATTTTTATTGATTATGGGTTAAGGAATAACATTTCTTAAGGAATCTCAAAGAGGTGGAGGAATGTAATTAGGATTAGCTTGAGGGTGGATAGTTGAAGGTTGATTATCCACATTGATTAAATGTTGTTGAAGTTACATCATTTGGTTGGTGTTATAATTTTGCATTATGTTCATTTGTTGGATAAATTAGGCTAAAATTTGAGTTGTATTAGGAGGTGGGTTGGTGTTGGTAGGATCACTCCCCAAATTAGTGTTAGGAGGAGGATTTATAGAAGAAGGCTTATTAGTGGGATTTTTAAGTAAACTTGTATCAATTACTCCCACATTATGACATAAAAACCCAAATTTTACCTCCCTTTAAGCTTGCCCTCCATTTTGGGTCCTCATCCCTCTAACTTGAGCATGAAGCCCATTATTTTACCAAAACCCAACCACCTTTGTTGGTCACACCTTCATACTTAATTTCTAAGACACCTCTCCTCACTACACTAATGATTCTTAAGTTACCTATCTTTCCATCCACTACCTCCAAATTGTCAACCATCTTGCCTAAACCAAAACCATCAAATCATACCACCTTACCTGGGATACTTATCACCAAACCTATGTTCAAACAACCTTTTACCTCAATACCCAAAGAAAAAATTACTATATCTTTACAACCTTTAGTTGAGTCCTATTCAACCATTCTACAAAGGTTATTGCGAACCTCTTCCTTAGCCTTACCACCCATAAAACCTTTCAACCCTTCACATCCTTAACCATCATTTTTCAACAATAATTTGATTTTCCTACATTGTAGGACACCTGGCCATGACATGAAGAAATTTAAATATCTCTAAAATCTTATCCATTAGATTTATGATGAGGATGATTTGTTAATATATGAACCTCTAATTCCACCTCTATTGACCCAAATAAAAACCATACCTACCCACTCATCCACCTTCACCTAAGAATAAATATGAGTTAGACAACTCCACTACCTTAACCTCTCCTATTATCCAAACAATCAATGTGGTCACAAGATCACAACAGAAGGATAAAGGGAAGGTTAAGGTTTCCATTCCTTGGACCTATCCTTCCCCAAAATCCTAGGTCAACAATACCCAACTATCTCCATCATCAAACAAACCCAAGGTGTCTATCTTAGGTTCCTCCCCGTGTAACCCTCCATACCCTAACCCATACACAATATCCATCTAGAAAGCTATCCTCAAGTAGCTTCACCAAACTCTAATAAAAATGAGCTTGTATGAGTTAGTCTCTACCTCTCCCCATCATTTCCAATCACTCATAGAAGAATTGGAATCCATCGAGGTCTAACCCAATGACTCTCAACCTCTAGACACCTTTATTGGTTCCCTTCAAACTTCTAACCTTATCACCTTCAAAAATTTAGAAATACCTTCTATTCATCCAGAGGATCCTGATCCCCCCTCTTCATTACAACATACATTAATAAAAAAGGTGATGGTTGATAGAGGATCCAACATCAATATTATCTCCTCACAAGCCTTTGACTAGCTGCACTTACCCATAGACATTATGTCTGAAAGAACAATGGTTATTTATTCTTCCAATAATACCATGGATACTACATTAATCACATTTGTCCTCCATATCTTTTTAGGGCCCCGTACCATTCTCTAACTCTTTTATGTTGTAAAAGGAAAATTCCAATACAATGTTTTAGTTAGGCACCCTTGGATTCATGTCATAAGTTGTATCCATTCCAGTTTACATCAATGTGTCAAATTTGAGCATGAATGGCAAGTTGTAACTATCCAAGCTGGCCCTAGTCCTTTCACATCTTGAAATATGAAATATCAGCCTAATGACATCCTTCTTCCTCCTTCATCCACCTCACAACCATATGCTAATGACACAACTCTACCAACCAAAACTAGGGACACTTTTACACCAAATGTTGATGAATCTTCTACTAGTTTATCTATCCCTTCTTCCCATATTCCTCTAGAGAACCCCATGGCAACCACATTCCAATGTCTTTCCCTCAAGGAATATAGACTCTTAACCTTGGATGCCTTCTCTACTCCCCAAGAATATGGGAATCTCAGACATCACCCTTCCTATGACCCTAACATTGGAACCATCATCCCCTTTAGGCTCCCTAAGCATCAATTTTTTTTATGTATGTGGGAATTTATTGGCCACTTCTTTTGCTTACCACTATTTCATCCATCCAACCATTTACCTCTAACTTTTTCTATCTTAGAAAACTAGAGTTCTCTAAGTTGTATCTTCATAGATGTGCTTGGAAAGGATTTGGCCTTAGTCATTATGAATAAGAGCCTCATTAGTTACCCCATATCAAAACTTTGTAACCTCATGAGTCATTTAGACATGGGTATGAACCAATTGAAGAACCCACTAATTCACCCAAACCCATTGCTACCATAGAGGAAGATATCCCATCCTCACCAACCCAACCACTTTCCTCGCTTGAAGATCCTAACATCATCCCCCCTAACTTCTTTTTTTTAGTCAGTACCATTAGTTTGGGCCCTCTCATCTAAACAAAGGGTGTCCAAACCAAATTAATTCCACTCATACACCTTGAGCTGGTAGAGAACAATTTTCCTACCATCAACACCATCCAACATCAGGATGATGATTCCATTATTACCTACCTTAGTGTGGGGGATTATTCTATCCAAAAATCCCTTCCTCTAGAGGCCTCGACCATGTTGAATTAATACACCATAGATATCAACCTGTGCACTCTAGAAAACCCTCACTTTGTCAAATTAGGACAATCAATGAATGTGAAGGAACTTTGAGACTTCTCTTCTTTCCTCTAAGTACAAAACATAGCATTTGATTGGTATTATAGTGATATGATTGAGATCTCCCCATCATTGCTACCCATAACATAGTCACTCATCATGATTCCAAACTTATTAAATAAAAACTTTGATGCATGTATCCTCACATATCCCTTCTTATCAAAGAATAGCTTTAGCATCTCCTATCTATAAACTTCATTCAACCCATTGACTAACCCCAATGGGTCTCAAATATTATACCTATCACCAAAGTCACTAGGGGTCTATGCATTTGTGTGGACTTTCATGACCTTAACCTCGCCTACCCTAAGGATGACTTTCCTCTACCTAGCATTGATTAGCTTGTTGATCTTACAACTGGCCATGAGATTTTATCTCTCATGGATGGGTTTTTGGGTTATAATCAGATCTTGATTGCTCCTAAATATCAACATAAAACTGACTTTACCACCCCTTGGGGAAAATTTTTCTATAGATTCATGACTTTCAAGTTAAAGAATGCTAGTATAACCTACCAACATGCCATGAATTATATCTTCCATGATATCATCCATAAGATTGTATAAGATTATGTGGATGACCTTCTCAAGAAATCTAAACTCTAAACAGATCACTCGATTGTTCTTACGATCATATTTAAATGACTCATCCATTATCATGTTTGCCTTAATCCCAAGAAATGCATTTTTTGGGGTCCTTTCAAAAAAACTTCTTGGATTTGTCATCTCTCTTCATGAAATCAAAGTAGACCCTACTAAAGATAGAGAAATTTTAGACATGCCTCCTCTAACCAACCTTAAACAGTTTCATATCCTACAAGGAAAATGTCAATCCATTCACCATTTCATTTCCTAACTTTCAGAATGATGCCAACCTTTCCATCACCTTCTAAATAAGGATGTCTCTTTAAAATGGAATAGATATTGTCAAAAGGCCTTTGAATCACTCAAACAATACCTTTTGTCACCACCTATCCTCACCCCTCCTAAGGATAACCACCCCTTTTACCTATATATCTCTACCACTGACCATTCCCTAAGGTCAATGTTGGCTCACTGAGATGAACAACACAAAGAGAAAGTTGTATACTATATTAGCCACATGATTATATAATATGAGACTCTATATACACATTGAGAAACTCTACTTAGCATTGACCTTTGTGGCCACCAAACTCCACCACTACCTTCTTAACCATAAAACCTATGTCATCAATAATACTGACCCACTCAAGTACATGCACTCTAAAACATACCAAAATAAACATATGGTTAAGTAGCACATGATCCTAGATAAATTTGACCTTTAACTCATCTAGTATAAGTCAATTAAAGGGTAGGTCATTACTAACCAATTGTCCAAAGCTTCTTTACCAAAAAACCAACCACCTTCTCTTGCCTTTCTGAATGAGTCTATCATGACTCTTTTTCAAGAAGATGGCATAACCTACCAAATGACCATGTTCTTCAATGGCTCAAAGTGCCAAAAATGAGGGGGTGCTAGAGTTATTCTCATTCCCCTTGATGGTGAACCCCTCCCTCTCTCCTTTAAACATGAATTTGAATATACCAATAATATGGATAAGTATGAAGCCCTAGTGATATGTCTCCAAACTACTCTAGCCATGGGAATTAAGGCAATCCATGTCATTGGTGACTCTCAGCTCATGGTCATCCAAGTCAATGGATCCTATCAATGTAAGAATGATGTCTTGAAAAAATATAAACTTTTAGTTGACAAACTCTTAGCACATTTAAACATTACCTAGTCTAATTTATTCCCTAATCTACCAATAAATTCATCGATATAATGGATTGCCTTACTTCCTAGATCCCTTCTTAGCCTTCCAATTCCAAAATATTTGTCACCATTCATCATTTCACCACACCCTCTTAAATCCAATTTGAACTCCCTACCATTTATAATTTGGAGGAATCCTCATCCAATATTTGGTATGACCAAACTTTTAACTACCTCAACCCAGGCATCATTCCTCCCAACCTCTATAGGATTGATCATAAAAAAATTGTTTAGAGTACATCTTGTTACACCATACTAGGGGGAATCCATTACAAACATGGTTTTTATGGTCTCCTTCTTTGTTTCCTAAGTAGCCATCAAGATTCCCACACCATCAGGGAAATACATGATGGGATATGTGGGGGAAACTTTAGTAGTCTAGTAGTCAATAAACATATCCTTTACCTCGGTTACTATTGGCCCACCCTCAACCAAGACTATTGTGATTATGCAAAAAAGTGTGTTAAATGTCAACAACATGCTAATTTGCATCGCACACCAACTAATAATCTACAAGTATCTAAGGAATTTTGGCCTTTCTCATAATGGGGGATCGATTTCATTGGGGAAATCAACCCCCATTCTTCATAGTAGCATAGATCCATCATCACATCCACCAAATACTTCATCAAGTGGGTGGAATTTATTCCTCTTATCTCAACCAAATCATAGAAAATTGTCAACTTTATCAACCATCATATCATCTTCCGCTTTGGTGTTCCTCATAAGATCATCATTGATAATGGTAAATCCTTCAAAAATAAGCAAGTCTAAGGTTTATGTGATGCATTTGGCATTGATTTAATATTTTCCTTGATTTACTGACCATAAGCAAATAGATAGGCAAAGGCCTCTAATAAAATACTTAAAAAATACTAACCAAAGTTATCATTGCTTCAAGTTGGGATTGGCACTTGCACATCCCATTCACCTTATGGGCATATCATACTAGCATTTGAACCTCTACGGGTGCTACTCCCTTCTCTCTAGTCTTCAAAGTAGAGGCAATCTTGCTTCTTGAAGTCTAAATTTCCTCTCTACACATATCTTTGCAAGATCTTATTTCTGAAGAAGATTATCATCAACATCATTTAGCTCAGCTTGAGATAATTGATGATCATTATTTATCATCCATTACCCACATCCATACCTATGAAGAGCATATAAAATGTGATTATAACATGTGTCTCAAATAATGAGACTTCAATATCAGAGACCTCATCCTAAAAGAAAAAAAAACACATGATCAACATGGAGAAGAGTAAATGAGGCAAGTTTGCTTTTAATTATCTTGGATCCTACATCATTAACCATAAGTGTGGATCAAGAGCTTATCATTTGTCCTCTCTCGAAGGCAAACCCAAATTTGAGCCTCTCAACACTTTGCATCTGCATTTGTTTTTTTGTTAAATAAGGATCAATCTCACTCTTTTTGTCCAACTTAAGCTCATCCCTCTATTACAATATTTTAACCTTTACCCATCTTTCTCCTCTCCTTTTGAGGATAATTGATTACAATATAGAACCATGTGATTAACCATCAAAGTCATAGCCTAATCCTAAATGTGGGTACCATGGCTTTACCCATAGCATAGTTCTCATGAATACTTTTTTGTCTCTAACAAGATGGAATCCTATGGTTATTATCTCTCAAAAACCACATCTTTTCATATAATTAACCTTCTTGAGTTAAAAATTTTGCCTTCATAAAGGTAAAATTTTGAACCTAATTAGACTTATCTATGTATAAAAACATTGAATCTAGAAATAATTTTGATACCAAAATACTACTTGGGTTAATATATTAAGCATTAAAGACTATTTCCTTGAAGGATAGCTGCCCAAAAATAAAATAAAAATTGCCAAATATAAGGTAGACTACTCCCTTGAAGGACAACTATCAAGAGCATTAAACAAATCCAATAAGCTTAGACCACTCCCTTAAAGGATAGCTAAGTTAACTTTGTCAAAAGTAGATAAATTTCTTAGATGTTTCTTGCATAAATCAACTTCCCATATACAACAATAAATCAAATGACCCACCATCAAAAAAAAATATAAAGCCGTAATTGGCTCTCAAGTAGCATAATAAGTTGGAAGTCATAATCAACTTTCACATGTAGACTTCCTGCATCGATCAGTCTACATCTAGCATATTACATGAACTTTTCTATTACCATTATTATGCCACCTATAGAAGGGATAAACTAATTCACATGAGGTTATCATACATATCACCCATTACCCATCACACCACCTATCACCCATCTTCCCTTTTAGATTATCTACAAATCAAGGGATTTAGAGCTTATTTGACACCTTATGATCAAGAAACCTTTTTTTCCTCAACTCATTACCACTCATACATAATGTTTGAAGGGATTATATTCATTAAGATGATCCCACCTCAGGTATATTTTTAGTCCTTAACAAAAACAAAACATCATGCCATATTCTTATCTTAATGTGCTTGGTTGATGTTTTCATCATGAATTTTACCGTGTAGTATTACAACAACAATAATCATTCTTTTTATATTAAGCAAGATTACAAAAACCATAACCATACCAATTTTAGCCATAACCATAACATTCATAAGTATCTACCCAACCTTAAGCATGATAACATTCGAATAACAACATCCAACACATTTTTTACATGCTTACAACAAATTATGTAATATTTTATTTAGGGTACGAGGAGTCACACAACACATACAAAGTTACTAGACTATCCAAAAATCACCTAGAGCCCCTAAATACATTATTTTCCTACCTAAGCACTAGGTTGATTGTCTGGTGACTCTAGATTTGTGTTCATCCATCCTTCTACTTGATTGCTCCCTCAACTAACATCTATAACATTCCCTATCTTAGTAGTTGTTAAAGGGTATACTCTATTCTCCTCTTCCACATTCATCCCCATAGAGCGAGAATCATATTTTTCTTTGGGTCTTTCACCCTACTCACCTATCATAACCATTACATCCCTCTGCTCTAGTTATTTTGCTCACATAGGTACCATCAGTTGTTGCCTCAGTGTATATCCCTTTGGATAGTGAGGGTTCCCTCCATAGATAGGTCAATGCTCATGTTCCTATCCCTACATCTTGTGTAGTGAAATTCTTGACTCTATTATTATAGAGGTAAGAGTTCAGGATCAAGTTCAAGCCATGGGTGCCTTTTCTCTTGTTGTTGATCTAATAGTAATTTTATTATCACCATTACATGTTACAATATCTGGTATATTTGCACATTCACCATATTAATTATTTTAGATCATGGGGGTTATTTATTATCTCCACCATTGTCCCCATTATTCATCATTTTCAACCTTGTGTAGTTATCTACACTCTTTATAACCCATAAAGCCAAACAACTCAATGATAGAAATTCATCTTTATCATAATTCTTTAAATAGAATACCTAACCATTCTTCCTTACCAACATGATTCTCCATTCCACTGATAGGGAAGGTCATATGATGTCATTTATTCCCTTGAATAGTATTTTCACTTGAAATAGTCATGTCTACTTACCTTTTCGTATGGACACATGGACCTCAATCAGATTGGTCATCTTGATAAAGCCATTTTGCACCATCATGATATCTTTTTGTTTCCCTTATCATCTGATTCACATTTGATTTTTTTCCTTACTTTGTCATCTTGCAGTCCTTATGGGCCTAGTGGTAATTTGTATCATTGTCACCTTTAACTCAGTTGATGTAAATTGGCTTCCAACTATGGGCCACTATAATGATCATGCCTTTAAAACTACTACTATTGCTGGTGTTGGTAACTCCCAAATGCTTACCATTGTAGAAGCTCCCCCGTCTGATCCAACTATATAACTAATCTCTTAGACCATGTATCTCCCTACTACCAAGGCCTCTTTTAAGTGGAACCCTAAGTCATCAGTTCTAAGGAACAGGGATAAAGGATATAGACATGGCTGCCTTTCATGTAGCCTACCCATGTAGCTCTTGGGTCAAGCACAATCCATCCCCTATCACTCACCACGCTTCTATGTTTCTATCATGTGGAATCTAATATAACTTCAAATAAAATATTTATAGGTTGTTACTTCGCTACTACCCATAAAACTTAGCTCATAGTGATGATGAATTTTTTCCAAACCAAATATGTAGATCCTAATAAAAACCCTCTTCTTAAAATTGACTTGTAGCTATAACTGTTATCACTATGCTTATACCTTTGCATAATTTTAGAAGATACAACCTCCTTATAAAGGTACATCTTCTTTGGATTAGCTACATTGAAGTTAGTTTGTGGTACTTAGAATTGTGTTCCCTTTTAATTTATCCTACCTTTCCCATTTGTGTCTTTCATCCTACTAAATGTGGGATCATTCGTGTCTCCAATCTACATATGCACCTTCACCATCACCATCACCTTCACCAAAACCCAAAACCTCTATTCTAAAAAACCTTCTACATCAAATGAAAATAACCCATGTGGTACATCAAATTGGGGTAGCCAATTTGAGCACTATTTTCCCACCCTAGTTGAACTACATTATCCTAATGTCTATCGAATATGTAGGTACTGATTGACTTCTAAGGGTAGTTTGACTGCTAATAACTAATTACCCTCCCTTTTTCCTTCTCATTAACTTCCATTTCTAACAATGTCCTCTTTCCTAGGGAATCTTATGTTAGGGAAGCTTTGGATTCTTTCGAGCATCCTTGTATTTTAATACCATCTAATACTTCATCTTAAGTTTTCCCCCATTGTTAGGAGAATTACATTAGCTTGAGGTCTTTTTGGAATATGTAGGTAGCACTCAATTACTGAAGTTAGCTCGACCACATCCTTTAATTTATTTTCCCTTCTCACCTAATATCTTTTCCTCCACTTATCTACCTATCTCCTCACCACCTCCCTCCCTCCAGATTGTTAATATTTTTAAACCACTTTTCCAACTTGTCAATCTCTTTTAACATAAGGGTTGATAGCCTTCCTCATTTCCCCCTCTTATCTCCCATAAATCCACCACCTACTCTATTTTTCTGGCCTCCCTATCACATTTCCTTGCACATGCTTTGTAGCTCACTTCCCCACCCACATTTTGAATTTTTTGTCTCTTTTTCCCCTTATTATCAACCTTGCCCTTTACCCCGTTTATCTTCTTTCTCCATCCTCATCATCTCCCCTCATCCTTGAATATTTATTGTACCCTATTTATCACTCTCTTTTCCTCACCAATTCCACATCATCTTGTTCCCTTACACATCAAGGGACACTATTACCTCCTCTTATTTTCTACCACCTTCTTACTTCTCTTCCACTAATTCTAAATGACCTTCATTCCAATTCTCAATTCTTATTTTCCTCTTTCCCATATTTTCAATTTGGCATGCTTTCTATTTCTTCTATTTCTTATAGCATCCCATTTTTTTCTTGTGTGGCACCACTCTCTATTTATTTGACACTCTTCCCATGTTTTTCATTTTTTTCCTTCCTAACTAGCTTCTAACTGGGTCTTTATCCTTTGAGAAGCCTTCCATAATTTCCCTTTTATTCTTATCTCTTCTTATCTTTTACACTTTGCATTCCCCTTTTCCTCTTTCCATCTTGGTACTCACTTATCTTTTACATCTATGTGAGTGTCCATGCTTTATATCCTTGCTTCATTCTTCTTCTTATCATCCCTGATCTTCATCCCTTATTTTCATTTCATTCCCTTTCATTATTTCCCATATTTCTTCACCACCTCATCACCTCTTCAGCTTGTCAATCTCTTCTAATCACACATTCAGCTTGTCAATCTCTTCTAACAAGATGATTGATGCCTACCTTATCTCTTCACCTTTTTGTCCACCCATCCTTTGCTTCCCCTCATTATTCTTAATGCCTTTTCCATTTTTCATCCCATTCTCATCTCCAAAACCACCATTTGTTTTGCTTCGTTATTCCTCTCCTTTCCTATCATCATCCATTCTTACTTGGTCAAGATACCAACTATTTTTTCACTCTTCTGTCATCTTTTTTGTGTCCTCATTTCACTCCTTTTTCCTTCTATTTCTTTTTTTTCCATGTAATTCCTTGATTTTCATTTTCATCACCAAACTATTTTCTCCTTGGTCTTTTTTTTTTGACTTATTTTCAAACCTTTCATGGCCTCCCATTTTTCTCATCCTCCCCTTAACCTTCACAAGTGTTACACTTCTTTCCCCATATTTTTCAATTCTCCAATCTATCATTATTTAGTGCATCCCTCACCCCACCTCTTCTACCTTTTATTTTTCTTCTCTTTTCTCCATTTCATTTCATTTTTTTCATCTCCCTTGATGACATTCCTTATTCTTCCTGACCTTTTTTTCCCCTCCTATATGTCCATGCTTGGATCCTTCCATCCTTCTCCACCTTCATCTTTATCTGTGACCTTGTTTTTTTCTCTACCTATCTCTTCATCCATCTCCTAGTCTGTCTTCACTTCATCCCTTATTGAATCTCCTTTATTTTCTCTCATTGGCACTCTAGCTTCTCACTCATTAGAGTGTGGTCACTAGTTGTACCACTTTTATGTACATATCTTTATCTTCTTCCTCGTGTCCTCCATGCCCTTGCTTTAATGAATGAAATTTGGTTAGGTTCATTACTTTAAGTGCATCCCTTTCTTCCTTTAATGCCTTTGCATGTTGAGCTTGGATCCTCTTTTTTGTCCCTCTCTAGCTACTCTCTTCACCCTACATATCAATTTTTTCCATTTTAAACCCTCTACCCATTTTAAGCTTATATGATCACAACATATAGCATGTTATAGCCATGATTATCTTCCATTAAATTTTGGTTTACTATGAGATATATACCGATCCTGTGACTCTATCACATAATTGGCCAAGCTGCAGGCTCATACAACCAACAAATGAGCATGATCACCGTTAAGCCATTGGGACAAATATTCCTTCCCCACCCCTCTAGTCTTACCTATTTCAAACCCCTTTTACTCTAAACTTTGGAGATGCTATAATCAAAACTAAAACCACCTTCAAATGGAAGATTTGGGGTACCCACATGTGGATGCTAGCTACACACTCTCACGTGACCTACCTCCCAACCAATAATTTTCCTTGATTCTCCCTACCTAGCCTATATCCTCCAATGCATCGTAATAACCCTAATCTTGAATCACATTCCACCAAGTAACCTTTTCTAGGAGTCACCTCTTCCACCAAACTATTTTCCTCCTTGGTCTCTTTTAGATCTATTTCTTCCACCTTCCTTTTCAACTCCCCCATCTATCTATCTTCATACATTCTTCTTCTATTTTACCTCTCAGGTTTCCATTTATACCATTTATTTTTATTCCTATTTCAACTTTTTCCCTCATTTAATTAATAATATTATTATTATTCACCTCACTCCATATTCTAAAACCCCTCAGAGTCTTTCACTAAATTCCCTCAAAACTCAATGCTTACTTATTTTGGGGTCCCACTGGCTGAAGGGTCAAAGGTTAAATTTTTTGCCACTTCTCATTTACCCACTTTGCTACTTTGCTTCATTGAATCATTGAATAATACCCTTCCATAGCCTATTAACAACATTGTTGTGGAGTGTGTACAATATCAAATTATTTGGATGGTGATGAAAGAACCTGTTAGGTCACCATGGTAATTTGAGTAGTGCCAAATTTTATAAAGCCTAGTAAAGCATATTTCTCCCTTTTTTTAAATGGTGGTAGAAATTTCAAGGTTGAAACTTCTTATCAATGGTTGTAGATTCATTTTACATAGTTGAATCAATCATATAATTGTATCCTAGGTAATCTTATCCACCATTTCTACCAAACCAATCAGATACCTATTTGATAGCCATCTTTTCCACCCTTTGGCATTTCCCTTTCTCTAACACCCTTCCACTAGACCTAACTACATGATACATCAAATTGGGGCAACCAAGTTAACCAACACTTCCCTCCTCAGAAGAACTACATTAGGCCTAAAGTTCATTTTGGACATTATCTCCATGGAACTATATAGGTAGTATCTACTTGCCTAGTGCATATGGAGTTTGCTTGATCACCCCATTCCAACCAACCAACTGACTTTCCCACATCCCCCTCGATGTTGGCCATTTTTACCTGACCTCTTTGCATGTTTTATGATGATGTTACCTTGGTATTTTTGACTACATCGACTATGCCTACCATGTTTTACTTTTTATGCCCCACCTCATGTACACCCAGACCATTTTTATTTTTATATAGGAGCACTTCCTACCTTGGATACCTATGAACAACATCAACCTTGTCTAGATGACTCAATAGGCTTAATCCAATCAACTATGACTAACATTGTGAACCGGTTACCCTATCATATGTCCATCTAGAACCTGACCTTATTTTTTATCAACATTTGTAGCTTTAGTCTTTATGTAATCTTGACTATCATGCTTAGTCACCTTTTGTGAACCCATTCCCATTTCACATGCCCATCTACCTTGTGGTACCACCTATGCCTCCCCACCAACTACTTATCAAACCTGCACCCAACTCAACCTTTCCTCATTAACTCTCAATTTGAGGGGGAACACCTCCTCATATACTTAAGGCACCCTAACCTTTGACCAAGTCATTCATTTTTGTTTTCTAGCTTGTTAATTCAAAGCTACATAACAAAAAGGGCAAAATGTAGACACTAAAAAATTGCATGCTTAAAATTTTTGATGATTAAATGCTTTAGGACCCCCTAAAGACCTCTTAAACCTTCTTAACCCTTAAGAAACCCCTATTAGCCTAACCAAATCACTATTATTCTATTCACATAGTACTCTTCAAAAATACTATTTGAAAGTATTATTCACTATCACTATTCACTATGGGACCCACTATCACTATTCATGATGACATTACATGTGACATGGCAAGTGACATGACATGTAACATGGTAAGTGACATGGAAAGTAACATAGATGGTGATTTGGGAGGTGATATGGTAAGTGACATGTCTTAAAAGTGAGGTGGCTTGATGTGGGACATCATACCCCACCTAGGACCCTTTCTCAAGGTGCTTGATGACCTCATTTAAGAATCACAAGGGTCCCCCTTGAAATATGGAAAATTTCACCTTAAGGGGCCATCATTAAACATGTATTTTGTCTTCAAACATGAAAGTCGACTTAAAAATACCCACCTCTTTAGTGCTTTGACAAAGGGCACTATATCTGCCCATTTATGACTTTTTAACCCAAATGGGGGACCCATAATCAAGGTGGGAATACCACCACCCTCATATTTTGACTCATTCATGCACACACATGGAAAATCATGCCACATTTTTTAGGGCATCTCTTTAAGTTCTTGGATGAAGATAAGAAAGGATGGTGAAAAGTCTTCTAGCCTTATTTAGGCCCATGTGCATGATTCCCATTCAAAATTGGACTCATGTGTAAGATGAGAGACACACCAACCCAAATGGGAGACCCATGATAAAGGTGAGAATTCAACCACCCTTATATTTTGACTCATTCAACACCACATGGTAAATGGTGCCATACTTCTACTATTCCCTCTTTTGGCATGGTTCTTGACAATAAATGCTATAAATACCCCCCTCTCCTTCACCCAAGGTTAAGTGGGAAGTGAGTCTTTGGTTATTAACATATTGTTGTAGGTATTTGAAGAAGGTCATAATTTTTGAGGTCATCCACATCTTGAAGAAAAATAATTCAAAGCAACAAAGCTCTGCCAAAATTGCCTCAAGACATCTTCAATATCATCATCAATAATAATAACATTCTTTTTCAAGCTTGGAAGGTAATATTTTATTTTGTTTCTTTAATTTCATTTTATCATCCCCTTGGATTTTTAATCTCTTCCTCTCCATTTATCCATTTTCTCCCTTTGTCATTTCATTATCTCAATCCATTTGCTCTCTTGCCATCTTTTATCCATTCACACCTTTACCACTTTTACCCTCCTTATCCTCTTCCCCTTTTGCCATCTTAACTACTTACCTTCTTACCTCATCAAACATTCACCCATTTAAACCTTTTCCTTTTTATTACCTTAACCATTTATCAAACAACCAAACCATCTTTCTTTAATCTCTTGTTAAATTTTCAAACCAAAACCATAACCTTGCTTTGACTAATTTTTAGCATTAGTTGCTTTATTTAGTCATTATTTTAAAAGCACTTAACTTTCTTGTCTTAATTAAATTATTTGATATTACTTAATTATTTTTAATTTTAGTTATTTACTATTTTAAATGCAAGTATCTTTCCTTTTTATTCATAAACTTAAGTGTTAAAATTGGGTGGATTGACAATCTCCTAAAAAGCTTTCATTTCTAGGATCTAGCTCATGCTAGGCAATCCACTCATTTACTTATCTAACAAACAAGTTTATTTTAGTTTTTTCTTATTTTCAGATCATCCTCTTGATCCAAAGAGGATTTCTCACAAATTTTGGATTCAACACACATACATTTAACATGTATTATTTTGCACACCCTTCTTAACTAGTTTCTTCTTTTCACACTTAAGAAAAAGTAAAAATTAGATAGAAACACTTCCCATGAAAAATCCACCCCCTACATCTCCTACCCTTAGGAAAATAGCACCCAAACTTGGACTAAAAAATTGAAACTCAAGGTGTCTTATTTTTAGTGCTATTGTCCAAGTGCAATTTTGTTTCAAACGGTCATATTCTCCAGGATCCTTATCTTAATTCATGTCAGCCTAACATGAATTCATTTAAGCCACAATCATTAAATCCCATATAAAAGTCCATTCAAATTCTATTTAAAATGGTTGACACTCATTTACAAGATAGAATCAAGACTACTCAAGAACTATTCCCTATTATCTGCATACAACCATCCAACAGTCTTTCAAGATTATTCAAACCTCTACACTAGTCCCTAGTTATTTCAAGTACACCTAGTTTTTCATTTATTTATATTTTCATCACACTATTGCACCAATCACTTTAATGGGAGAACTACATATATCTTGATCCCTCCTCAAAGTATTGGTATGTAGTCAATGTGCCCACACATGGGGTGTGAAGTGCATCCATCATATCCTTTACACACTAACCCATTTTCTCTATTTTCCAAAGTTTCATTTAATTACATAGAAGACACAAGAACATAAATAATCAGCTCTATAGGGAGTTTCATTTATAGAGAGGATCTAAAATTTGGTAGAAAGGTTCACAAAGAGACTATGAACAAAACCTAGAAAAATCATATCTTTATGAGTAGTTTAGATAATAACAGTAAGACCAAGACTACAACACTAGACAATAGGGTGTTCTATTTCTGGTGGTCCTATCCAATCAAAAAATGAACTCTAGATCTTAGTTTGTGATAGTGTCCCAGTCCTATTCCTCTAGCATCAGACTCTATCTCAACCGTAACATCTTGAAATAAGTTAAGTCATATTTTTTCTCACTCATTACTATTTTTTAGAAAAGGCAAAAATACAATTTGTTTAAATAAATTAGTGGCTTAATTATTTCATATTATTTACTAATTTTATCTACTTAGACCTATTTATTATTTAAGAATTAAACATCTAATTTCCCAAAAATATTAAATCATTTGGTGAATTATACTTACTTTGAATTTCACATAAACATCGCGAAAACCCTAGGGTGAATTCCTAAGCTAATCTTTTCCATAAATTTTTGATTTTTTTTTAAATATTAAAATATAAAATTCCTCTCAAATTTTAAAATATTGTAGTAAATTTTAAAACAAATTTATTTCAAAACCTAGTGTCATACACTAGGTCCCAATAATTTTTTAGCATTAATCCAATAATTTCATAATTTTTTTCTTGCACATATAAATCATAAAATTATGTTAAATTTTAAAAAAAATTAGTAAATTTTAAAATAAATTTATTTCAAACCCTAGTTGCATTAACTATTTCTCAATAATTTTCTAATCATTTTTTGAAATTTTATTTGCATATTAAAATAAAAAAATCACTTCAAACTTCAAAAAAAAAAATTTCATCAAAACCCTAGTTGTATCTACTAGGTCCCATTAAATCAAACACTTTCCCATAAATTTTTGAAATTTTAATTGCATACTTAGCTCAAAAATTTAATTTTAATTTCAAAAATCCATAGTATTTTACAAAAATATTTTTGAAAATCTCTAGTTACATGTACTAGCTCTTACTTTGTTTCTTGAGGTATCACCTTACATCCATAATCAAATTGAAAAAATTATTCTCACTTATGTACAATTTTTTCTTACATTTATTATAAATAACAAGGAAACCATAATGGGCCCTATCATGTACATGAATGATGAAGTCTATCATATGTTAGTACAAAGCTTCGTTCTTTGCATTTCATGCTTATGTTTCATTATATGGGATGATATTATAAAATTCATTTCTATAAATGCAAAAAAATACAAAATTCTTTTTGCATATTATCTTTTGCTCATATGAAATAATTACTAGCTCCATTTTGCTAAACATATTTGAAATGTTATGTTATAAGTCAAAAGTTTATATGCCTTAATTCAAAAATTCATGATCTCTATCCTTTACTTTCTATCACTCATATGGAAAAAAATTCAAGTTTATCATGCTAAACATGTTAGAAATGTCATGATTCATGTCAAAAAGATTTATACATTAATGCACAATTTCATACTCTCTATCCCTTATGTGTTATCTCTCATGTGGATGTTATTTATAATCATATTTCTCTACAACTTATAACTCCACTTACATCTATTTTATCCAATATACATGGTTTCTACCTAGATATATATGCCTCCTTGGCTACTCTTGTTTCAATACCATATTTCATATAGAGGAAAGAAATCCCTTCTCCTCCTCTCCTTTAAGAGGGTGATAAATACTTTCCCTCTAATCAAGTCCATGCTATCACCGCTCCAAAAGATGAGGAAGCCTAGACCATTGTTATTAATGTATGAATTCAACCTATAGCTTCTTCAAACCATCCTTATCATAAATGCTTACATGTTCAATCGAAATAAATTAGGGTTTGCACTTGTGAGACTCTAAGGGATCAAATAAAAAGTATGAGCAAGTTAATTTTAGATTTACACATGTAGAATCATCTACTACATGAAAAGATCACAATATTGTAAAATCATATCATAATGTAAAAGCCTCAAAGGCACCCTAGTATCAATCATGTATATGCACCTTCACCTAGTCAATTAGTTGCAAGCAATGTTACATATCAAAACAATAAATCACAGAAAACTAACTCTATAACTAGTGATTTAAAAAAGAATTCAAAGATCAAATAAGAGTCCAAGTGAGGTACTAAGGGAAATAGTTAAATATAAGTTGATCATACTACCTCCTCTACATCTAGTGAGAAGATATAGATATTATTGTGAATATCATAGAATGCATGAACATCACATAGATTCATGTTTGGAATTAAAACAACATATACAATAGATAATTAGTAAATCAGTCAAGCAATCCATAGTGACATAAGAACACATTAAAAAAGGGTCAAATTTAGAAACAATACAAGAGTAGTTACCAAAACATAACTCAAAACAACAAAAAGATCAAAAATAAAAATTAGAGCAAGGAATATTACCACAATCATAGGTAAAGCATGAAAAAGATGAAAATCTACCTCTCTAAAATGAGGCTCAAATTTCAAAGCAGTATGGGTTTGGTCAGAAATATCTACAATAGTTTGATTATCAAGGTCAAGGGTTGGGCAAGCTAGCTCAAGGCATCATTACCCCTATTCTAGTAGTTGATAATGTTTGTCACCAAGGTTTGGGATTTATTGAACATCCTAAGGAAAAACATTCATAGACATAATTTATAAAAGTAAAATATCTAGATACAAAAAAGTCAACACCAACATTCCATTGGTTCAAAATCAAGATGATAATGATGAGTGGAACAACACAGTTATTATGATTTTCAAGAGACTGACAAGAAATCTAGATATTTAGAATCATATTCATAACCATTCCCTCATGCTTCACAATCATGCATGATTCCTTTATTCAATATAGGACACCATGATAGGGAGTCTCCTATAAGACTCATCAATTAGTATTATTTCTTCTTATTATTACTTATACATAGTTTTTTACGCTTGATTGTACATAATTTCTTCTGCATTGATTATACATAGTTCAAATATATCCAAAACACAAAAATAGTTTGATTGTACACATCATCCATTATTTACATTGCTACTACTATTCTAGGACTTACATTTTCTATTTCATGCTATTGTATGTCGATTTATCTACATTACCATGGTTCACTTGATCTTCTTTAAGTGTGTGCAGTGATATTTAGCTCTTTGATTCTCCACTCTACCCATTTGAGGGGGCATCCTACGTCTACATTCAAGACACACTTTAATATACACACTCATTGGGGGCATCTGCTACATGACTACACCATCCAGGTTATGTCATTCCTACACTCACTACTTACTAGCTTATTAGAGACCACATTACTAGCTAGCTTACATAGATTACCATATTGACACTCACTAGTATCTTGCACTTGTGTATTCATTAGCATATACCTAGTCTTGTACTTCATGTCTTTCATAATTTTCATTCTTGTTTTGATTAGTTAGATGCAATTGTATTTTCTAGTATTTACATGCTTTCCTTCCTTGCTTAGTGTAGCTTGATATGATTGCATCTCTAATTCCTATTTGTCTCCTATTTATGCCTTAGGACATTTTCCAATGTCCTTTGCTTATATTCATGTGTGTGTACCTTTGGACATTTTCAAATTTCTCTTGCTTGTACTCTTCTATGTGCTTGTGCACCTTGTGTCAATCTTGCTTATTTCATAGTATGTGTATGTGGTATTTGAACATGCCTTGTATGTTTGCTTTCTAGTATGAGTGACATGTACCCATGTCCCTTGATTGCTTGGCCCCTTGGCCACCATTATATTCTTCTTTCTTTTTGATTTGTATGCCTTTTTCTTAATTATTTGTCCTTATTTGTAATGCCATGATCCATATCATGCATTTACCTTGTTTTGTCTAATGCCATGATGGAATTCATGCTCCATCCCTCCTTGACAAATAAAAATTAATAACTAACATCTAACATTTATAGTTCTAGTTCAATACATTACACATGTTATTACATTGTTACATCTATCTAGGCATTCCCTTGTTGATCTAACAATCTCTCAATATAAATATTTCTATATTTCAGATTATCTTATCAATTATCATTGCTATATCATGTATCTATGTAGCATAACACACTTATTGGGATATTTCTTCTAAGGGAAGTCATTATAGGGTCTTCATTTCTAACCTAAAAAAAGGGGGCAACAAATAGGGTTTTTATCATAGAGATTAGAGCTCTTAACAATTGAAAAAGTAGTTTTCAAAATACTCAGAACAAAATCTAGACATCAAACTAGACAAATAGCAGAGAATCTAGAATAGTCATTAGATTTGGCCTTGGAGAATAGTGACAAAGTTTGAATATAGCACCAAATAGTAGGGTGTCCTATTTTTGGTGCTCCTATCTAGATATCAAAAAATTCAATTTTTACAAAAACTGATAGAAATATGAGTTTAGTTAGTACATTTTTTACTCAAAGAATCTAGATATAAGGGGCATCATGCATGGCATGATGGCTCTCAATTCTATTTTTAGATAAGGTAGTTGATATAACTTCTAGATTAGAATCCATATTCTAGACACCAATTATTAGGGGCAATATGCATAACACATTGGTCCTCCTTTCTTTTTGAGTTTAGTTTATTTTTCCTAAGTATTCTTAGTAGTTGCATGCCTTACTACATCTGTAGATGGTTGGCATCATTTTTTAAGTTTGGATTTCATAAAAAAATTAACTTTTCAAGTACTTGAGTTCTAGATTTGGCTTCCACATAAGCCTATTTCACTAGTTTCAGAGTGGCTTTCATATAAGCCTAGTCCCCATCTTTTGAAATGGCTAAGAGTGGCCTAGTTTCTAGCATACATTCAGCTATCCACAACAACATTGTCAGATTATAGTATATTCATGGGCTTGAAGAGCCATCTCATATGGCATATATTTATACTAATATCAATTCATAGCTTTACTTCATAGGGAAATAATGGAGCCAAAGGACTAACTAGCCTTTGTATTCTTGAGCCACCTATTTAGAGGGATTGAACACATATTCCAAACATTGATTGACACATGCATAATTCATTAGATTCACTAGTAGGTGATGATGGATCCAAAGGGCCCACCTTTTCATTCTTGAGCCACTTCAATGGAATTAAGCACACAACTACATTCATGATATTACTTTTGATATAGCGCACACCCAATACAATCCAACATCATAATAGGTTTTGTATTGGTTCACGTACCCAGTGAGGTGTATTCGTTCCTTTGTTTTCCTCTTTCTTACCCATATTTTTTATGTTCTTATTTTAGATATAGTATATCTAGTAAGGATTGATTTACTCTATGTTTTTCAATGCAGACTCACACTTCACACTATGCTCTCTTTACGCACATCCAACATCACACAACTTTATGAGTTTCACCTTTATAGTTGATTTTAGGTATGATTTATATTTTTCCTTTATCCTAGTATTTTTATGTGTTGCATCATTATAATAAAGTGGGGGGGGGGGAATTTAGTCATATAAAATGTAAAATTTGGTAACTTAAGTATGGCCAATGACACCCAATCCATAGGTCCATTTTTACTTGCTCTCTTGACCCTCTAAGGCATGTTTTCATAGTTTCCCATTTATACATATCCTTCTAGACTAAACCCTTACTAACCCAAGCTAATATTCCCATGAAAAATCCATCCCCTTAGGTCTCTTGCCCTCAAGACAATAACATCCAAACTTAGAGTGTCCTATTTTTAGTGCTATTATCCAAGTGCAATTTTGGTTCAAATGGTCATATTCTCCCATATCCTTATCCCAATTCATGTTAGCCTAACATTAATTCATTTAAACCATGATCATTAAATCCTATAGACAAGGCCATTTAAATTCCATTTAGAAGGGTTGGCACTTATTTACAAGATAAAAACAAGAATAAAAGTAAGACTACTCAAGCACTATTTCATATTCTCTACATACAACTATCCAAAAATATTTCAAGCTTATTTAAATCTCTACAATAGTCCATAGTCATTCTAAGTACACCCAATTTTTCATTTACTTACATTTTCATCACACTATTACACCAAGCACTTCAATCACAAAATTACATATAGCTTGATCCCTCCTCAAAGTATTGTTATATAGGTAGCATGCCCACACATGGGGTGTGAAGTGCATCTAATGTATCTATTACACACTAATCCCTTTTATTTATTTTTCAAATTTACATTTAATTGCATAAAAGACATAAACATATGAAGAACTATCTCTCCAAGTAGTTTCATTGACAAGGAGGATCTAAAATTTGGTACAGAAGCTCACACAGATGTTGTAAATAAAACCCAAAAAAATCATATCTCTATACACAATTTGGACAACAGTGGAAAGACCAAAACTACAACACTGGACAACATGGTGTCCTATTTTTAGTGGTCCTGTCTAATCAAGAAATAAACTCTAGATCTTAGTTTATGATAGTGTCCCAGTCTTATTCCTCCAGTATGAAACTTTGTCTTAGTCATAACAACCAAGAATAATCTAAGTCATATTTTCTCTCACTCATTACTATTTTTTAGAAAAGGCAAAAAAATAATTTAAAAAAATAAATTAATAGCTTAATTATTGCATATTATTTACTGATTTTATCTACTCAAACTTATTTATTATTTAGGAAATAAACATCTAATTTCCCAAAAATAATAAATCACCTATTAATATTGATGATCAAAACTACAAGTTAGAAAATCAATATTATAGATAGAAAGTAATATCATGATTAACCAATTGTGATTTTACATAATGAGAACAAAAAGTTAGAATGGTTAACAGTTAGTGATTAGGTTTAGTCAATACTGTGACTATCAAGTGTAATATCATGACTTAAAAAGGCATAGTCTCTACTCAATTTTCAAAATTACTTTTAACCTAGAAACATAGATTTTTGAAGATTTAAGCCATAAATTCATCTTCAATCCAACCTACAAGGTAAATGTTAAACATTTCAAGCACACAAGGTTAGTCCAAATGAAGGGCTCCCACTATGGTCACCAAATGTGTGATCATAATTTTAAGAAATGAGGTTTATATATGAAAATTATATCAAAAATTACTCAAAACACCAATCTTCCAAATTTGAAAAAAGCAAGATCATAATGTGAAAAAAAATGAATTCGAAATAGAATTATACCAACATCATGACCTCTTAGACCCAATCTTGTTCTAAATTGATTATGTTCAATTGCTTTCTCTTGATTGAATGTATACATAAAAACTTTCTCACTTCATTTATCATCACTATTATTAGTAGTCAACATTAACATCATTAATTTTGTCTAATTCCTCTTTACTAACTCTTAATAATTTTCCTAGCATCCCCTTTATTCATCTTATAATACATAAACCTTACCCATTCCCATGTATTCATTAATTCTTATAATCTTATTCTAACCCCACTTATCCATTATATTGGAATTTAAAATTCCAATGCCACGTACCCTAGCCTATTCCTAGACTCTCCTACATATCTAGTCCCAAATCACCCATCTAACCACCTACTAATCTTTCTTATCTTCCTAATGGATTCTATAATTCCCCAATTCTAGAATCCTCTATTATTCTCTCCATCCTCTCTAGAATCCTATAATTGTAGAGGCTTCTTAGGATTTTTTAATTCCCTTTAATTACCTCCATATGATCTATTTAAACACCCCCATCCTCCATTGAAACTCAGTTGGGGAATGTGAGGCAAAACCATGCCAATAATAACACATGATATATGAGATTCCATGATAGTCCATTATCAAGCCAATCACAAGTTTCCCCAATAATCTGAATCTTCCAAGAAAATCCATTAAAATAAGAGTAAGCAATCAAGCATAATCAATTTGGAGCAAGATTGTGTCTAAGAGGTCATGATGCTAGTATAATTCTATTTTGAATTCATTTTTGTTTGCATTATGATATTTCAAATTTAAATTTTTTTAAGATTAGTGTTTTGAGTAATTTTTTATACAATTTTCATATCTAGACCTCATTTCTCAAAATCTAAGATCAATATTTTGATCAATGAAGTTTAGATATGAAAATTATATCAAAAATTACTCAAAACATCATCTTCAAAATTTGAAACAAGTAAGATCATAATGCAAACAAAAATGAAGTCAAAATACAATTATACCATCATCATGACCTCTTAGACCCAATCTTGATCCAACTTGATTATGATTGATGACTTGCTCTTGATTGCATGTATTTACTTAGAAGACTCAGATTATTAGGACAACATGTGATTGGATTGATAATGGACTAACATGATAGCATGGAATCTCATAGATCATGTGTTTTTGTTAAGATGGTTTTGCCTCACAATCCCCAAACTAGTTTTAATGCAGGATGGGGGTGTTTAAATAGAGCACATGGAGGGAATTAAAGGTAATTTATAATTCAAATTTATCCCCCCCCACTCCTATTTAAACCATGACACCTTCATGCAATGACTCAAGAATTTTCAATGCCAAATTTATGATATCTTTTATATCAAATATTTGCAACATTATCTTGCTATCAAATTTATCAATTATCATTCTATCATCATTCATTCCTACTATAAAATAATCTAAGTCTATTATAGCAATCCAGCATCTATAATACTTAGTATTTTTGTTTGAATCCTGATTGGGAACATTTGAATTTAGATTATATGTTGTTTTAAATGTTTATTTTATTGAATTTTGATCTAATGGTTTCCAATTTTGAATTGCATTGTTAATTTGAGTATATTATAGTGTATAATTCCATAATCTAAACAAAATTTCTCAAATTTATCATCTCATATTTGATGAACATAGTGGGAGTTCCTTTTGTGATAATCTTGTGAATATGAAGTATACGTGTATAGCTTGTAGGTCTAAATAAATACAAAGTTAGGCTCAAATTTTCAAAATCTCATGTTCTAGTCAAAAGGCGATATTGCCCTAATAAAGGATATTTTACAGTTACAACATTACAACATATAGTCATAGTTTGACTTAACCATTAGTTGTTAGTATTTTTTTAAAATGTTTGTTTAATTTGTGTAAAGTTGCAATTTATAATATATGGTATTGAATTTCAATTGTGATATTGCTTCTATAATCTATGATATTGAAACTTTTGACTTGCAATATTCACCTTTGACCTACAATTTTTCTTTACTCACTTGTGACTTTGCTTTGTGTCTCCAAAGCATACATATTAGGATTTTGGTTGAATTACCCAAAAATTTTGATCTCTCTCATATCTATTTATATACATAAATTAGTTATACAAAGACTAGGGAGGTTTATCACATCTATAAGTCATATATCATAGTCATGGTTTTGAAGTATATTACAGTCTATTTAAAATATGTTGTAAGAATATCTTTTCATTATAATATACTTTGGTAGCCACATTGACCTGATTGGTCCCTAGAAGAATATAACCAAGTGGTTTTGTAGGAGTTTTTATGGTAGGAGGCATCTTTCTATCAACAATCTAAAATATAATCAGCGATCTTGCACATATGGTCATGATTTTGGATTTTTATGATGTTATCTAATTAATCAAAAAGAGGTAATATTATATAATCATTTTAAGACTTCTAATCATAAATTTTCCCAATACTTGGTGTTATCAGTCAATTATATATCATTACTATATATTTTAGATAATTAAAATCATATCACTAATTTGGTCAAATTCTATATATATTCTATGCAATATCATAATTCTTGAGTTACCCTAAACTATGATTTTGATAGATATTCATCTACAATATCACTTATAATATCTAAAAATTTGTTTATCAAACTTGTGATTTTGCTTTTTTAAGTTTCAATTTTGCTTATTCTATATACAATTTTGAATGGTTTGTTTCTTGTTTAAAAAATTGCTTAGCTTAGTTGCATTTTTATTCTCAAATGCAATTTTTCACTCTTTATATGCAATTTTTATTTAAGTATAATTATGTTATAACTACATATAATCAATTTTGATTCTTATAGTAGTGATGTTACATTCAAAATTACCTAATTTTGCCTTCAAATTGTCCTTTTTGAGTGCATTCTTTTTGGGAATTTTTGGTGAATTTTGAGTCATTATGAGATCTTCCCCTTGACCCCATTAGGGGTTGTCACCCCCAGACCCCTGCATCTCAGCCCTTCATTTAAAAATTTATAGTGCAAAACCCACAATTGTTTTCAATGTTTTTTATTAAGGTTTATTGGACCAACATTTTTTTTTAGATTTTCATAGGGGTAAATTGTGTGGCAATTTTGTCTTGCTTGATTTTACCCATAAAAATAATAACACATGTGCTTGCAAGTTTGTTAGGTCCAAGGCCATAAATATGAAACTACTAATTTGTTTTCTTGCAAGATGCCCATTAAATTCATGGCTTTAAACTTTGTTTTTTGATTTCATCTTATTTGTTTTGTTCACCACACAAATTAATTTGTTAATAAACTTTTTAATTTATTTATTTTAACTTAAGGGCCTTGATTATGTATGCTATCCACCTTACACCTTTAAGAAGATTCATAGGGGATCAAAAGTAATCAACCATCCTTCCCTTTTTTATAGGGTGATATGTGATGTGGAATTGACATCCCCACACTAGCCATTAGTATATAGGGGTTGGTGACATAGATTTGATCCCCATGTATACAACCATACTTTGTGTACTTGGTAGAGGTTAAATATTAGGGTATATATCATTAGGCTAAGTGGTTGACCCCAGTAGGTCTTCTATGAAGGGAAAGATTTAACTCTCTGACCCAAGGACTAAACATCACCCTACATGGGCTTGGACCCCACAATACCTTAATTTATATTGAGTACATCCATATAATCAAGTTTAGTCAAGAATAAGACCTATTAGTAATAATAGGTGACTTACTTTTGGAGTTAGTATCAGCTCCCATAATGACTATTATGTACAAATGGGGTTGATAGGGTTTATGAGATTATGTAATGGGTCATCATCCTACAACCTCATCCACAAAGCCATTAGATAATGCATTCATCGAGTTACACTCCCAAATTAGTTTATTAGTGATAGGTTTATGGTTTTCTTGATTTGGTGAGTGTTGTGTTAGACCAGTGTTATTTATGAGTTGAGTTAGCCTTTTATCCAAGCCTATACACACCTATCTAGGTCTCCTCCACATATCATCATCTTATATATACTTATCAATATCCTCTTGTGCATATTTATTTTATACATTCATGTTTATATCATATTGCATATTATCCTATCTTTCATCACCCCTCACCATCTTAGTCACATCCTAGTCTAGTCTCATCCATCTATCACTAGTCATACCCCCATCACTTACATACTTAATCTAGTCCTTGCATCCCTCCATCACATCTTATCATAGTCTAACCTCATGCTCTTCACTTAGCCTTAGAATTAAATTTCCATTGTGTCATCTTTATCACTTAATACTAAAATCTACCTTATCTACAACCAATCTAGGTCACATCTTAGTCCTTTTTTTCACCATGTCTTTATATCACCTTGTATTGTCTTACTCATCTTTAGGGTTCTAGTCCAAACCTATTTCTCACCTCATCTTAATCATGCCACTCATCTTGACCTTATCTAGCCTAATCACCTTATCCATCACCATATTCCTTGACTATATAACCTATTCATAATCTTAATCCAACCTATCCTTACCTTGTCATCCCTTTATCAATACTAGTCATCATGTCAAGTCTATAGTCATACACTAGTATTCATCTACATTGTCAAATAACTCTTTCCACATTAGGGTCCTGATTCTAAGCTTGATTATGTCTAATCAATTTTGACACATACATATAATCTAATACTATCAATCCTCTTATCTTATCAATCAAATCACCCCAAGTTATTCAAATCATCTTGGTCTTGAGCTAGTCTTAATCTAGTCATTTCTAGTTAAAATCACATCTCTTAAGCCAATCTATCCCCTTGTCAAATCTTAAAGCTTGTCATAGCTTGGCTAGTTAAATCAAATAAAAATCATCAAATTTTAGATCACATTATAATTTGGTCTACTTGATCTTATCTTACCTCACCTCACATCACATCATGTCAAATCTGATATCAAACTAAAGTAAGACTTTTTCTCCAAATTTGTTCTATACATCCCATCTTCATCCCTCAATTTTTCCATTTAATACGCTATTATTACTAGTTGGGGATGGAAAACCACATCATTTTTACTTTCTCCCATCTTGATCTATGGCATCCAAAAAATCTTTGGTAGATACCTTGATTAAGAAATGCCTCATGGATAATAGGTATGTACTCCTTTCTCACCTCCTTGAGATGAGTACTCCATGTATTATAGACTTTGACACTATCCACCTAACATTAACTCTAGTCTTCACCCATCCACATCAGTCTACTCCTAGCCTCCATACCACTTAGTCCCATTTAAACCCTTAATTCATTGGTCGTAGCCAATCATATACCCCTTCATACACTATCAAAGGGAATCCTACCCTAGTAACACTTTCAAATACTATTTTTCCCACCAAATCATGTCAAAAAACATTTGATATAATGTATACTACTTCATTTCTAAAGTCAAAAAGTGAATAGAGGTCTTCCTCTTCCTATATCCCTAGAAGTCCTCTTCTACCAACTTTTTGTCATCAATTTGATGGTTTATCCACCCATATGACATCTTGATCCTGCCAAGCCTAAGCCCTCTTGGTATAAAACCAACCACTATTATATATATAATCAAACCTAGGGACATGCCATTAAATGATGTCATACCTTCCAAAACTATGTCTAAGGCCTCATCGACCATGGTGACATCAAAATTGAGAATGAATCAGATGGGTCTACATCCAAGGGTGAACAAGAAGAAGTATGCCAAGATTTAATTTCTTATCATGATTGATCCTTTCTCTTTCCAAACCAAGGTCAAGACACTGAGTCCATCTTCCATGGTCCAGCTATCTTTGACAAATCCTCCATTGATGATGAGTCTATTTCCCATAAACCTAGTCCTCCCTTTTCTCATGAGTCCTTCCATAGGCCTATCTTTGTTGAATCCATTATCTCCCTATTATCACATCAAAGACCCCATTTGAAGAGGTCACTTATGGATAAAAAATCCTCTATTAGAAGCATTACCTCATCGACATCACATACACCCTTATCATAGTCAGGAATGGAGTCAATAAAAGTCTTATCTACATCAAGACCATTTTCAACACCAATATCTAATCATATATTTTGTCAGAATCATCATCCTTGATTGATGTTTCAAATCATTGTTAGGTTGTGGAGCTAAAAGCTTCAACTATTTGCAGACATGGAGGAGGTTGCTGAGTTCTAGAGAAATCGGCGTCGACAACGCAACCGACGTCGATCAGGGGTGAATAGAAGGGCAACCAACATCGGCAAGAGTCAGCTGACATCGGTCATCTCTAGGTAGATAGGGATTGACGTTGATCACTTGTGCGGTTCCAAAACTATTTGTTGCATGAACAGTTAGTTTGTTGAACTAATTATTTGCATGTAAAGGCTATTTTGAGTCTTGAGCTACGTGTCTAAATTAAGAGTCTAAGTTATGGTTTAGTCTAGGATCTATTTATAGACCCATTGGCATGTATTTTAATTATGAATAAATAGAGGAAGGCAAGGTAGATCCTTCCAATTTTAAGAACAGGGTGATCTTTAGGTTGTTGCAAGATCAGAGAGAAGTTCTAAATGTGTAAGTAAGATCATTTGAGTTGCAAGTTGTTGCAATTTCATGGGATATCTACTTGAAGTACTTTGAGTACTTGTGTACTGGCAGGGTTATTACTAACTGGTTGGAGGTGAACACCAATTTTGTGCTTGAGTTGTGTGTTGGGACCATTTTTGGTAGGAGAGTGAACTCTTGATTGAGAATTACTGGGAGCCCTTGAAGTGTGGGAAGCCTCACAGAGGTGGAAGAAAAAGTGGCATCTTCTTTATTGTATTTTCGTTCTAGATGAGTATTAATACAAGATTGTGTATTGTCTCTCATATTCTATGCTATTTGTGAATTCTAGTTACTTGTTCATTCTGGTATAATTCCGTGTTTAGTTGCTTATACAAGGTAATCATATTGTGCTCTTATTGAGGAGCAATATCCTAACAAGTGGAATCAGAGTTTGTTGTTCTAGATTCTCCATCAATTGGTATCAGAGCTTTTGGTTGGGTTATTAACAGGTTGTATCAGATCTGGTTAGTGTGTGTTGATTACAGGTTACTCACAGGGGTTTCTGTTTGAGTGGGAGTATAACAATGGTAGAATAAAGTAAGCTATGAATGGAGAAGTTTAATGGAAAGAACTATCAATTATGGAGGATGCAAATTGAAGATTATCTGTATTAGAAAGATTTGTACTTACCATTGGGTGGGGTTGCATGCAAGCCCCTAAATATGAAGGATGAAGAATGGAATGTTCTTGATTAGAAGGCTCTGGGATATATAAGGTTGAGCCTTGCATCGTCTGTGATTTCTAACTTATCACAGGCTAAGACAACGGTAGAGTTGATGGAATCTTTGGCAAATTTATATGAAAAATCCTCAGCTTCGAATAAGGTATTTCTTATGAAGCAATTATTTAATTTGTAAATGTTGGAAGGTGGATTTGTACATAGTCATCTTAGTGATTTCCATGGTTTGGTAAACCAGTTAAATTCAGTCAATATTGTTTTTGATGATGAAATTAAGGCTCTCTTAATCTTATGATCATTACCTGAAAGTTGGGAAAGTTTGGTAATGGCAGTTAGTAATACTGTGTCTGCTTCAAAAATCTTAAAAGTGGATGATGTTGTGAGTGTAATCTTGAATGAAGAAATTCACAGGAAAAGCACAGGTGAATCATCAGGGAATGCTTTGAGTGTTGAAAGCAGGGGAAGGCAAAGAGAGAAGATCGAGCATGGGAGATCAAGGTCAAAGATAGGCAGGAGATCCAAGTCCAGGTATGGCAGAATAACCTACTAGAAATGTGGAAAGCAAGGGCATGTAAAGAGAGATTATATGTCAGATGAAGATCAGCATGAAGGACATGAAGAAATAGATGTTACGTATTTTGTTGCACAAGATGCTCTAATATGTTCCTTAGATAAAGTAGAATCTTGGGTTTCAGATTCTGGTGCCTCTTTCCATGCATCCCTAAATAGGGAATTTTTCCATGAATATGTCCAAGGAGACTTTGGAGAAATTTATTTATGGGATGGTTAGCCTTGTCAAATGGTTGGCAAATCGAAAGTGAAGCTAAAATTGTAGACAGGTAACACATGGGTGTTAAAGGAGGTCATGCATGTCCCAGTCTTGGAGCGGAATTTGATTTTTGTTGGAAATTTGGGCGATGAGGGTTGCACAGTAACTCTCACAGCGGACTCTTGGAAGGTTACCAAGGGTGCACTTGTTGTAGCAAGAGGTAAAAAATTAGGTATGCTTTATCTATCTACTTGTATTATTGATTCTCCTTCTGGTTTATCTACTTCAACTATAGATTCGAAGATGTGGCTTAATAGGCTTGGTTACATGAATACGAAGGAGATGCATGTTCTTGAGTCAAAGAGTATGCTTTTGGATTTGAAAGGCATGGATTGAGATTTCTGTAAGCAAAAGAAGAAAGTGACGTTTCTTGAAAAATTTGATGTTCGTGACAAGAACAGGAAAGCCTTGGTTTTCAAGGAGAAGATGATGGACAGAGATCAGTGGAAGGGGCTGAAAAATTCTAAGCAGAGCAATGTTGATTTAGACAGGGTTTTGATCTAAAAGGAGCTCACGGCTAAAGGTCATCGCTCACAAGTAAAACACAGAGACTGATGTTAGTTAGAAAATTGATGTTGACATCCAGATAGGGACTGACATCAGCTATGTGCAGCCTGACATCAGTGACTCAGGATAGATAAACACCAGCATCGATCATGGGGAATCGATGTCAGTGATGAGGTAGTCACATGGAACCGACATTGGTCAGGTGCAGACTGAGATGTGACTGGCATCGGTAACTACGATAGATTTTGGGCAGATAACAAGCTATCAAGGAGTCTCAAACGCCCATATGGACGACTGAAAGGGTAAGCCTCAAATTCATCATTTCCCTTCTTTACACTACTTGTTGCTCACTGATGGTCAAGAACTAAGAAGTTATTAAAGAAGCAGAGCAGGTAGATCCAGGAAACAATGGGAGCTTGGCATGGATGAGGAATGTGATTCCTTGGAGAAGAACCAAATAGGTTTTTGGTGGAGTTGCCAGTTGGAAGAAAGCACTGAGAGACAAATGGATTTTCAAGATAAAGAAGAGCTGGAATGGATAAGTGAGATGGAAGGCCAGGGTATATGTTCTTGAGTAAAGCTACAGGACAATGGAGGTTTGACCATTGTGTTTCTCTTTACCAGGTTGAATAATATTAGCTACATTATCCTGTTTCTATATGTTGTACTTGTTGCAGGGTCACATATGCAAGGAGTTGCTGAACTAAAGGTAAAGTTAGTTCAGAGGTGTGTCATGAGGAATCTAGGAGCAGCAAGATTCTTTGGCATGAGTGTGTTCTAGGGACATGGAAGGTCATAGGTTGATTTTGTCTCCAGATGATTGTGTGAAACCGGTTAGCACGCCGATGGTTGGATAGTTTTATGAACAGTGTCCTTATTCACATAATGAGGTTAAGTGCATGGTATGTACTAGACCTGAGTTTTCTCAAGCAGTGGGAGTTGTCAAAAAGTCTGGAGCCAATCTGAGAAAGAAGCACTGGAGGGAAGTTCAGTGGATTCTCAAATATTTGAGAGGGACCAGTAGCAGGTGCACATGCTATGCAGTGTCAAGTTCTTTTCTACATAAGTTTGTAGATGCGGATGTGGCAGGTGATTTGGATGACAGGAGGTGCACCACAGGTTTTGTGGTGATTGGTCTTCAAGAGTGATCTTGAAGAGGGATACAGTGCCAGGAAACAAACTAGATGATGTATAGGTACAGGTACAGGTACAATTGTAGCTATTTATCTCTAAGTGGGAGATTGTTAGGTTGTGGAGCTAAAAGCTTCAACTATTTGCAGACATGGAGGGGGTTACTGAGTTTCAAAGAAATTGGTGTCATCAGTGTAACTGACGTCAATCAGGGGTGAACAGAAGGGCAACCAACATCGGTAGGAGTTGGTCGACGTTGGTCATCTCCAGGCAGATAGGGACCGATGTCGGTCACCTGTGCAGTTCTAGAACTATTCGTTGCATAAATAGTTAGTTTGTTGAACTGATTGTTTCCATGTAAAGGCTATTTCGAGTCTTGAGCTTGCGTGTCTAAATTAAGAGTCTAAGTTATGGTTTAGTCTAGGATCTATTTATAGACCCATTGGCATGTATTTTAATTATGAACAAATAGAGGAAGGCAAGGTAGATCCTTCCAATTGTAAGAACAGGGTGATCTGCAAGTTGTTGCAAGATCAGGGAGAAGTCCTACATGTGTAAGTAAGATCATTTGAGTTGGAGGTTGTTGCAAGTTCATGGGAGATCTACTTGAAGTAATTTGAGTACTTGTGTATTGGTAGGGTTATTACTGACTGGTTGGAGGTGAACACTAATTCTGTGCTTGAGTTGTGTGTTGGGACCATTTTTGGTAGGAGAGTGAACTCTTGATTGAGAATTACTGGGAGCCCTTGAGGTGTGGGAAGCCTCACAGAGGTGGAAGAAGAAGTGGCATCTTCTTTATTGTATTTTCTTTCTGGATGAGTATTAATACAAGATTGTGTATTGTCTCTCATATTCTGTGCTATTTGTGAATTCTAGTTACTTGTTCATTCTAGTATAATTCTGTGTTTAGTTGCTTATACAAGGTAATCATATTGTGCTCTTATTGAGGAGCAAGATCCTGACAAGTGGAATCAGAGTTTGTTGTTCTAGATTCTCCATCAATCATAACCATGTATACCTTTTTGGGGATACCTCCAATCCATATTTAAACTAATCACAAGACATATCTTTTTATCCCAATTAGGATGATGAAGTCATAATAGAGTTATTACAAGCTTTATCTATCAAAGATTGTTAGAGTAAATCTAATCCTAACTCTGATGCATGTACTATAGATAATATTAGTGATCATTTTGTTGATCTTGAGAATATTTTATCCAATATAAAAAGTGGGTATCTTAGGAACCATTATGAGGACCATGTTTCCCCCTCACCACTCATTGACCTCATCTTACCATTTACCCCACCTTCATCTATCATAAATCCTTTTCTACCCATCAATGATCATTTAATCACCTCCCTCTATGGGGATGAATAATAGCATGTATCATTGGACCCTTCCTCAAGAAACATAATATGTGCCACAAGTGCAAGGTCCAAGACCATATTCAAAAAGTCATACATGATGATCAAATCAGCTTTGATCCATCAAGTCAAAATCAAGAAAATTCAAATCATCAACCTAATAAAAAAGTGTCTTCCCCTTGTGAAACCATGTTTAAGGCACTAGGGGACCATCAAATTCAAAATAATCATCATCTATCACATCAATGATCAATTTCCTCTAGTAAAGCCTAATGTTAGGCACGAGGGGGTAGTTGAAATGTAATCAAGTCTAAAAATCAAAATAATGTCAAAATCAATATCAAGATGGTCAATAATCCTTTAAATAATCAAATAAAATATGAACCAAAAATTCAAAGTGTCTTATATTTATTAAAGTATTTTATCATATGCACCAATCTAATATAGAATGTCCAACATCTCCAATGATGTGTTGGACTAATAGTCTTAATACTCAAAAATCCATCACACTTTCCTGTCATGATCCTATCATCCAATTAAGTCCTATACTCCACAATCAAATCCAAAACTTAAACCCATCCATTCCACACCTCTCAAACATGGGTAACATTATCTCTTATAGGGGTGACGAAGAAACCTAGTCTATATGTATGGAGGGGTTCCAATCAAGATTCAATAAAGGTCACAAGGAAATTAGTGAACTCATCATCGATAACATGGTCCTAGTATCACACATATCTAAAACAGGTGTTGGTTCAAGATCACAAATTTTTTTGAATACTATATCTTACCTACATTTAATAAATCAAGATGCCAAAAGTCAAAAATTAAAAAGCTAAAATTAATAATATAATAATCATTTTTCCAATGGTGAAAACTAGTCTTCTATCACCTTGGGTAAGTTCCATGATGAAACCAATTTTTGGTGTCATGGTAAAATATTCTATTATTTGTATTGTACCTTAACACTTGGGGGAAAAATCCATTCCTTATCAATCCTATCCTTGTCATCCTTGTCTATATTATCCCTTGGTCCATTGGTCCTACCAATTATATTCCATCATATATTTCATATTATTATGTCTATCCTTTCTTATATTCTTTACCTTCTTAAGGGAGTGAAATATGTCTTGGGAAATGTTCTAGAATCATCCTGACATATCCTTAAATAGACACTTAGGTAATTAGATATTTGGTCCCTTCATGATGTGGTCATTTAAAATCTCTAGTCTGTTCTTCCTTGGTCCTCATCCCCTTTTCAACATCACCCTCATTATTTTGTCATTCCATCCATTATTCCATTTATCCTTATCATATTTGTTAGGATAGGTATTCCATTTACTAGTAACCCCCTTTATATATTGTACATATATATATTAAAAAAAACCCTAAAAATTTAAATATTCTATAAAAACCCTAAAAAATATAAAATCCCAAACATCTCAATCATCTTGGTATATATCATCTTATCCTATGTCCTAAATATTCCATTCATCCTATTTAATGTCTTAGACATCTTGTAATAGTATCATCTTTCCTTGTCTTATGTACTAATGGTCTTATCATTTTATCATCTTATCCTATCTTATGTCCTAATCTTGGCATCCAATTTTGTATCCTAATCTAAGTCACTAGTTTACTCCAAATCCATACCCTTGTCCAAGTCTATAACCTTAATCTAAATTCACATAGTCATGACCATCTTAGTCCAATTCATCTCCTAATCAATCATCCCATCTAATCTCATCATGATAATTTAACAAGACACAACACATCTATATGTAGTTATTTATGTGTGTTACTTGTATGATCTTTGTTGTTTAACTTATTTACATGTCTTTTATCATGTATATATATGCACATATTTATTTTCTCATCTATCTTTACATTATTTTGATATTATTCTTTTAATTAGTCTTGCATCATGTTTCTTTCATCAAGGGTGCAATAAAAGAGGATGTTATGATGAATCCAAAAAAGCTATAAAATGCTTTTGGGTGCCCTATGCAGATTTCATCATTTGCCCCTTTTATAATAATTCACTTTGGCAAGATGTCTTCATGGTCATACATATATCATGGTGATTAATACCTCATGCTCTATTTTGAATAGATTGCATAGTCTATGATGAGACATGTCATAGTAGTGATGGCTTGAAAATATGCACACTCATCATTTCTCCTATCCTCTCTCACATGTCTAAACATCTAATCATATTAATCCCATCATCAATTCGATCATCTCAATCCACTCATCTAATATCCAATCATTCCTCCAAGACATTTATCATCCCATCTATATCCTCTAGCTCTCATTTATCATCTCTCTAATTATCAACATCTAACATCTAATCTCCCATTATTTATCCTAGTCTTTTATATTCATGTCTAACATCTAAGTCAAATCATTCCAAATCTAACAAATAACATGTTCAATAATCATTTTCATCCTCCTCCTATAGTATATCTTATCATCTCTCATTTAGTCTGAAACACATTGACCTGAGGTCCTTTTAGACTATGTAGGTAGTGATTAGTCACATAACTTATCTAAGGTTAGCTCAGCCACTCTCTCTTCTTTCCCCATCATTTTTTGTAACATCTATCTTATCCTTCATCAGCCTTGCATCTTGCATCAATCAAATCCTTGAGATAAAATATCATCAACAAATTATTCAATTGATTAATCCCTATTCACTCCATAATCATCTCCCCAATCTTCCCATTCAATCACTCACACCTATCTATTAGGCCCAAAAAATCACACCATCCATATTTTCTTCCATCAGTCATCCATTATCATTGATTGGTCAATTCATCATTAAAATTTTACAATTTTCTCCTTTGATTGGGGCATGATCAAGACCATAAATTTATTATCATCTCTTGATACCTTGCACATGCCCTTGATAGGGGAATCATTGTTATTATTCATATTGTGGCACATTGATTTAATGTATTGCAGATTGAATCTTCCCCTTCATATTTTGGTCACTCAATCATATCATTTCTTCTCTCTTATATTAGTCATCTTATCACTCACCTTTACCTTTGAGCTACATTTTTAAATTAAACTTATCAAATCATTGTCATATCCTATTCTATAGCTCTCCCTTGCTTGTATTCTTGCTTGGGATATGTCTAAAGCTCATGGCCTTTACTCTTCTTGGTCTACATCTCTCTCAGGCATGTTTCTTTGCCTAGGATACCCCTATCATCTCGATCTATTGGCTCAAACATTTGTTAGGGGACAAATTGGTGACTTTAAGTCAGTAGTGTGAGAATTGAGCCCTTATTTTAGTCAATAATGAAGGTACAAAGTCCCTCTTCTATTATCAAGTAGATCTATTTTTATTAAAATCCAAAAATGGAAAATCAAGGGAAAAACTATTTACAACAAAAATGTTTTCTATTTTGGGTTTTATACTTTTAAATAGAAAGCACAAAAAATATATAAAAAGGAAATGAGGTGAATGAAATGAATGATGGGAAATAGATAAATGAAGTGAATAAAAGGAGAATGAGATTATTCTATTAAGTTAAACATATAAGCTACCATGAAGATCCCAAGAAAAATAAAGGATGAATCTAGGTGACTAAACACATAGATTCACTAAAATATCCCAAGAAGGAGAATAAATATACTCATGGAGATATATTCTCATTAAATGGGTGGTAAAGACATAATTACACCCTTAGGAGTGTAAAACATACACTGAGATGATTCTTTGGTATTGATAGAAAAACAAAGAAACTGTCCTCTATTTACCCATAAAAGACAATTAAAATATTATTGTCCTCTATTTACCCATAAAATTTTAGGCTCAAACCAAAAATAAGCCAAAAAAAATAAATTTTCACTAATTTTTTAAATTGTCATAAACTGTAACAATAATTAGATCTGACTAGGATTTCAAACTGTAAGGGATTAAAAGAACTTAGACTTTGGTTATGTAGGTAATAAGTTTATCCATTGGGTAGTGGAATATTAAATTTGACTTTAACTTGATCAATTAAGAAATGATCAATCTTTGATAAAATGATGGGTCCTTAAACCATCATAATGCTGTCATATGTCAATGGATAGTGTCTATGAGGGCATCAGGGAATCATCTTGATAGATGTTATCACATATACTAGAGGATAGTAAATGTGAGTGCATCAGGTACTCAGCCTGATAGATAATATCACATATCCTAGAGGATGGTGTATGAGAGAGGACATTTTTCATTATGTGTTTTCACACAAACTAAAATGTAAAGAGATAAACCTATCCTTCATATAATCAAGAGTGACAAACCTTATTTTAAAAAAAAAAGTTATAGTCAATAGATTATTAATACACTTAAATTTATGACTCAAAATCCTCAAAATGTTACTCTGAAAACCACTCAATGACTCACCATTTAGAAGCTTGAAAGATAATATAGATTTTATCAAGTGATCTAAGCCTTGTCTATTGGGCTATGAAGTTGATGTCCCATTCTAAATTTTTTTTACCAACCTTGTTATTAATAAATATCCATAAAAAATTTTATATCTCATATTTTCACATCCTTATCTAGTCAACTGGAAGCTAGTTCATCTATCTTAGTCATATGAGAAATGAACATGAGCTACTAGGCTAGATCCCATACTTTAAAAATTGCTTATACTTACCACCTGTTCACTTGAATATATACATGAAAAAACATGTCCATTATGTCACTTGAGGAACAAACATCAAAATCACCATTTTCATGACTGTAAAATTTATTCTTTGAATCTACTATCAACTTTTTTGGTCTTGTAGATCCACTTAACTGAAGAAATTCAATGTTCCTTTCTAAAAATGTGATATTTTTGTCAACCCTAAAGCAATGACCATTCTAACATTCTTTCAAAACATGTGATTTCTCATGATAAAATATGTGTAGGAAAAAATATCAAAACATGGATAAGAAGGAGCAACAAATAGATTGTTACATTTATTAAAGAATAACACACAAACACCAAAATGAAATGGGAAAAGGAAACAATCCGAAAGAGGGAAAGCATGACTATTTAAAGAGTAGAGGAAAAAGAAGATACTATAAAAAACCATTCACTAGTTGGGAGAAGCACCTACCATTTTAGAATAATGGATTTGACTTATGAACTCTAAACACATTTAGCAGTAGTGATCAAGTAGGTGGGAAGATGAACTTATAGTTATCATTCACATAGAGATGATAAAAAATGAACAAAAAATTATTGTATTCATATCTTGTAATGGAAACATTATGAACTCCTTGATCTTCTATGATTATTCTTGAGTAGCATTGGGTTTCAACAATGTTTTCCTAAATAGCTTTAAATGCATCTTTGCTAGATACAAAAACTGAATCAGAAACAAGTCTATTGCTTGTTTCTTTCTAAGTTGAAATAATAACAAGAGTATCTATTGGAATGATCTAAGTTTAGATATTCATTTCCAAATTACTTCCCATAGTAGAAATGAATTCATCATTGAATGAGTCATCATCATCATCGTCATCAATTTCCTCTAACTTTATATTTTCCATTTCATTTGTAATGAATATTGGGCACCATTTATTTTTCTCTAGGTTCATGTCTTTCTTGATTTTAGCTTTGTATTTTTCATGAATGTGGTTTTCAATCTATACATTCTTAAGTTCTTTGGATTCAGATTTTGTAAAGAAATTTTCAATGGTGGAATATGAAAAGGAATTGGTATAAGAATTTTCAATTTTGATCACTGAATCTTCCATTTTGATATGAGGTGAATCTTTTTCCTTACCAAAAAGTGGTTTTGTACTATCTTCTCCTTTATAAAGTGAGACATTGAATTCTATATTAATGCTTCTTTCTATTTATGGTTCAACTAGTTGTTCTTCAAATAGATTATTTTCTCCCAAGATTGTGATGTTTAAGCAATCTTGTGAAATAGGTAAATATTTATCTTTTTTGTAAAGGGGGAAGCCAAATTATTCATCTATTCTCTGATTTATCATTATTTCTTCAAATTATTCACTTGCTTCCATAATTGTGAAATTGAAACAATCATATGTGATAGGAATCACTTTCTTTTTTTCTCTATTAGATTCCTGACATGTTTGATTAAGAATTTACCTTTGAAAACTCTTTTTTGAATGTTGAGGTATCTTGATTATATCAGGTTCCATCACTTCATCATTACTAATGGTATTTATAGCACATTTTAAAACTTTTTTCTTCAACATCCTAAATAGAATCATGTTATACTCAATTTTGATAGCTTTATGTTGCATGACTTCTAATTCATTTACCTTGTTCCTTATCAAGATGAATTTGATCTCTGGATGTAGATAACTAATGAAGACACATAGTTGATTGTTGGGATCTGGCTGATCTACCTTAGGAATTCATATCAATAATTTGTTAAAGTAGGCTACAAACTCTCTCATCTTCTCATTTTTTTACTTATAGATTTGGAAGAAATATGAAAATAATGTACACATGTCTGTAGTTGACTTGAATATATTCAATAAATTTTTCTTCAAGGAGTCCCAATCCATAATGCATCCATCTTCTATGTGTTGAAACCAATCAACAACAGGTCCTATGAAAGTCTCAACAAAAATATTAACAATGACATATTTATGCATAACTCCCAAGATACTGTAGGACATTGTGAAGTCTAGGATATGGTTATCTACATCTTGACCATTTTCTCTAGAAAACCTCAATTTTGTTTTCCTTGATATTTATGCTAACTCATCGTACTAGGCTAAAGTTTTTGGTCCAAAATGTTTTCCCCATGGGACACAAGGAACATTGGGGTTGGTTTGAACCAATGCCATTTTTTTAGTTAGAATGATGTAGGCACTAGGTATTTTATATCAATAGATTCACCAACCTACATTTTAGGGGAGGTTCCTTGAAATTTCTAAAAATTGTATGCATAAAACACCTCAATCCTTAGCAGAGTCACAAAAAATTGTTGGCTCAAAAATTTGTTAGGGGGATAAATTAGTGACTTTGAGTTAGTAGTGTGAGAACTGAATATATACATTAGTCAATAATTTAGGGATAACCCTATCCTATTAGCATGTAAATCTACCTTTATTGAAATCTTAAAAAGGAAAAGTAAGGGAAAATTTATTCACAACTATTTACATCAAAAAAATTTTCTATTGGGGGTTTTGTATTTTTAACTAGAAAGCACAAAAATGATATAAAAAGGAAATGAGGTGAATAAAGGGAATGATGGAAAATAGAGAAAGGAAAGAATTAAAGGAGAACAAGATTATTATATCCAATTAAACAAGAAACTACCATGATAATCCCAATAAAAATAAAGGATGACTCTAGGTGACTAAACATAGAGATTTACTAGAATAGCCCAAGAAGGAGAAGCACTTTAATCATGAAAATCTCTTCTCATTCAATGGCTAATAAATACATAATTACACCTTTAGGAGTGCAAAACATACACTGAGATGATTCTTTGGTATTGATATCAAACCAAAGACAATTATCCCATATTTACCTATAAAATATAATTAAAATATTGCTTAAACCCAACTGAGATTTCACATTTGTGAAAATAACATAAATAGATTCAAAAATAAATTTTACTATGCAATTTCCACATTAAGGATAATTGATAATAGTTATGACAAAGTTTTAAAATCAATGATTTGAATATAAATAAATCATACACACAGTTATAATTTGTGAAGAAATTATGAACACGCAATTTGTAATTCTCCTCCTTTGTATTGATCTTCATTGAGTTGTAATACACTATCACCTTTCAAAAATATGTCTCAAATTTCTATTGTTCAAATATCTCCCTGTATAATGATCCTAAAACTCATATTTATAGTGCAATAAGGTGGTTATGTGTGTGTTGTCTCCCAAAAATAACAGTCATTTTTGAGACAACATTTGAAATATTTTGGTCCTACAGACCAAAATTGTATCTTCCATTTTCAAAAATTTGTCTTAGATATTCAGATTTCTCATTTTCAGAGCTTCTCAAAAAATCTACAGACTTTTCAAGTCAAGTTCAATGGATTTTACATGTTGATTTCTATGGACTTTATATTTTCAGTTTCTACATGCAGGTTCATTTATACAGATTCAAAGATTTTTGCAGGCAGTTTCAGTCAAAGGAATCAGTTTTCAAACACTTAGTCATTTTTTGGGATTATTTCAATGCCTTGGTTCAAATAGAAATCTCCATCGAAAAACACTAGCAACAAGTTCAATGTCTTTGGCAAGAGTTAAGCACTTCATCAAGGTTCAAAGTTCAATCACTTTAATTGGTTCATCGGCTTCCAAACATTGAACCAAATCAAGGTGGCTTGAACCGTTGAACCATTGAACCACTTTGGTTTAAAGGTTCAACGAGTTCAATAGTTTAATGGAAGATTCAACCAAAGGAACAGTTCAATGGCTCAGTTCAACCAAGCAGTTCAATGCTTTATTTCACTCAGATGGTTCATTCTGTTTGTTTCAATGTCTTTTGGTTTGATCATTTGGTTCGTCAGTTGATTCGAAGCCTTGTTTGAACCATTGAACCAAATTTTGGTTCAACGTCTAGGTTCAACGGAAAGGTTCAACAACAGGTTCATTCACTTGGTTCAACTGTTGGTTCAAAGGTAAGTTTAAATATTTGGTTCAAATGCTTAGTTTATCGGCTTGTTTTATTCATTGAACCATTGGCTTGAACCATTTTGGTTCAAATCCTTGGTTCAACCGATTGGTTCAACATCAGAGTTCAACCAATTGGTTCATTGGTTCAAAGGGACTTGGCACACTTCATTGAACCTTTGAATCAGTTCAACTAATGGTTCATCGGCCAAGTTCAAAGGGCCAGTTCAACACAAAAGAAGACTTTACAAAGGACAAGTGCCCTTGCGGAGGGCACTTAATCAAGAAAAGCACCTTTTTGGAGGATCATTTCTTTTAAGTAAATTGAAAATTAATTTTTTGGATTTATTTAAGGCAAAACCTGAAGACTTGTTCAAATACTTGGCGAAATAAAATTTTGTGGACTTTTGTCCATGGGAATTTTCCCCAGACTTTTTGTCCTTGGGAAATTTTCCCAGACTTTTTATCCATGGGAATTTTTTCACAGAACAAATGTCCATAGAATTACCCGCGGGGAGCTTTCAAATCAAATACCCAAGAATAATCCCTAGGGAAACATCCACAGGGAACATTTATCTGAAGGATTTGTCCACGGGGACTGCCAAAGCATAAAGGGTTGTCGAAGGACCCCAAAGGGTAGGTGCCCTTGCGGGGGACTCTTGGAAGCCAAAATAAAAGACTATTCAAACACAAGGTAAGTCTAAGCCGACTGGGTAAGGCCGAAAGTCAAAAGAAGACCAAGGGGTGATGCCCACAAAGACGTCAAATTCAGCATAGCCGACTAACCGTTGGAAGCATATTGACGGGCATGTAAACGTCAATTTTAAAGGCAGTGAAATAGCCATTGATCCTTTGATTTACAGACCCGAATGCATTTCTAGAATTCAAGACAAAACTAGCTGAAAGCAAGGAAAAGGCAGAACAACAGATGAATACAGGGCTCGATTCAATTAATTTGGAAAGGAGGAATCATGAAGACAAGATCAGATCGCTAGGTGGACATTGAAAGTTGTAATCTTTCAATTTCACGACTTGTTTATCCACATTGAGAAGATCAAATGGGTAAAATGCCCCAAAATTCTAGATTGTCTTCCTAACATTTCCCAATGCATCATGATGTATTATTGTTCCTGAGTCCTTCTTGAAGTGGCTATATAAGGGACTTTTTTTCATTGTAAAAATATCTTCTTTTTGACAATCTAAATGAAACTCTACCGAAATTGAGAAGCATCACTGAGACTTTGTGCTCAGTCTGCTAATCATATTTTGTTAATGAAAACAAGGGACTTTTTTAGACTTTGTGCTGTGATATCTTTTCTATTTCATTAATTTAATAAGTAGGATTAGTAAATTAGTCAAGAAGGTGACCTGAAGAATCAACTGTGGAGAGACTTTGTGCCCCCATAGCTGCCTTTAGTGTGTTTGCTTTTTCATTATTGTGTAAAGGACTTTGAGCTTTCATTGCCATTCGTATATCACTCTTGAGTATTTCAGGTGTAGACTTTGTGCTGTGTCTTGATTTGCTGGTTCTCATACTCCCAATTACACTCTACTTTAATTTCCAAGAGTATTCTTATGGCTGGCTGAATAGTTTTTCCTGAAAGAAGAGGAGAGCTGTCTATCATTCCCTTGAGTTTTTCCTTTGTTTTGCATACATCATCTCTAAAGAAAGAGAGATGGATGTGTTGGGGATCAACCAACAATCTTGATTACAATATGAAAGCAACTAAATGTGGAATTAAACCAGAAAGATAAGTAACTAGAATCAGAAATAGCAAAGAACAAGAGATACAAGAAACCACCCTAAGAACTTGTATTAAACTCTTTATAGAAGGAATACAATTGAAGAAACTTCTTTTCTTCCACACCTCTCTCAAATGTACAGATCTCTTTCAAAATCTCTTTCCCTCAAGAGTTCTCTCTCTTAATTACAATCAATTCCAACAACCTGGATTGATACACATATACAATTCTTGTACTATTCTTGTCCAATTCCATAAGCTAAGAAGATCTAACCTATTATATAATAATTAGGAAACATGAGCATACAATTATAGCCATTAGATGCACCTCCTAATGGGCTCTAAATAGTCTTACTAAAGATAGAAATGCAGACTTAAGACTAACACTTAATCCTACCATGCAAACATTCTGTTCTGTCTACAAAAATAGATTCTGGATGCATAAGTGACCGACATCGGTCTCTGCCTGTCTACCTGTGACTGACGTCGGCCAAACATAACTGACACCGGCATCTCCCAGTCGACTCCTGACCGACGTCGGTTGCTCCTAACCGACGCCAGTGACTATGTAACACCAGCAACTTGTAAAATACTCATTTGGTGAAGCTTTTAGCTCCACACCCTAACAATCTCCCACTTGGAGATAAACAGTTGCACCAATACCTATACAACAACATCTTCTAGCTCCTCCATCTTCAAACTCAATCATGAAGACGTACAAAATTTGAATGAAGATTCAACTTCTCCTTTGTTACCGGCTTGGTTAACATATCAGCAGGGTTCTTATCTGTATGGATCTTTTCCAGCTTCAACTCACCATCCTCCAATACCTGTCTAATGAAGTGGTACCTAAGCTGTATATGCTTTGTTCTTGAATGAAAGGTTGAATTCTTAGCCAAATGAATTACACTCTGACTATTACTGTATAATCTGTAACTCTCTTGCTCCTTTCCAAGCTCTTCCATGAACCGTGTCATCCATATCATTTCTTTGCTAGCCTCTATGACTGCAATATATTTTGCTTCTGTAGTTGACAAGGCAACAACCTTTTGTAACTTTGATATCCAACTAACCGTTGTTCCCCCAATAGTGAAAACATATCCTGTGGTGCTTCTTCTGCCATCCCAATCACCTGCCATATCTGAATCTACATAACCATGTAGAGAAGTATCTAAACCTCCATAGCACAAATGCCTACTGCTGGTCCCTCTCAAATATCTAAGGATCCACTGAACTATTTTCCAGTGCTCCTTTCTTAGATTGGCCATATACTTACTTACAACTCCCATTACTTGGGTAATATCCGGTCTAGTACATACCATTGCATACATTAAACTCCCAACTGCGGAAGCATATGGAACTCTACTCATGTACTCTACCTCATCATGTGAATTAGGACATTGTTCTTTACTTAACTTGAAATGTCCAGCCATAGGTGTGCTTACCGGTTTTGCATCCTGCATATTGAACCGTTTCAACACCTTGTTCACATAATCCTCTTGAGACAAAATCAACCTATGATTTTTCCTATCTCTCTTAATGCTCATGCCAAGTATTTTATTTGCTGCTCCCAAATCCTTCATGGCAAATGTGTGAGCTAATTTCACCTTAAGCTCAGAGATATCCTACATGTGTGATCCTGCAACCAGCATATCATCTACATACAACAACAAAATAATATATCTACCATTATCCAATCTCTTAAAATACACACAATGGTCAGATTGACACCTACTATAGCCATGCTCGGTCATAAACCTGTCAAATATCAGATACCATTGTCTAGGAGCTTACTTGAGGCCATACAAGCTTTTCTTCAATCTGCACACTAGCTTCTCCTTACCTTTGACCTCAAATCCTTTCGACTGTTCCATATATATTTCTTCATCCAAATCTCCATGAATAAATGTTGTCTTAACATCAAGCTACTCAAGATGCAAATCCTCAATAGCAACTAAAGACAATACAGTCTGTATAGAAGTCATTTTAATAACAAGAGAAAAAATCTCACCAAAATCAATACCTAGTTTTTGTGCAAATCCTTTCACTACCAACCTGGCCTTATATCTCATCTGTCCATTCTCACCTTCCTTTAATCTGTAGATCCATTTGTTCTTTAGTGTCTTCTTTCTTGCTGGAAACTCAACCAAATCCTATGTTTGGTTCTCTTTCAAGGAATCAATTTCCTCATTCATGCCTAGCTCCCACTGATTCTTGGATTCCACCTGTATTGCTTCATCAAAACTCTTTGGTTCTCCACCATCAGTAAGCAATAAATAGAATAATGAAGGGGAATATCGAATTGGAGGTTTACTTACCCTTTTTGACCTCCTAATGGGCATCTAAGACTCATCCACAACACGCTGTCGGCCCAAATTCTCTGACACTGACCGACCTCGGTCACTTCTAGGCCTGTTATTGGCTAACGTCGGTTCTCTCAGACCGACGTCGGTTCCTTCCTGGCCAATGTCGGTCACTGTCTGACTGACATTGGTTCCTGTATTGCCAACGTCAATTCTTGCCTGACTGACGTCAGTCTCTATGTTTTCTTGTTTGTGATAAATTTTTCCTACAAGCTCATTTTGGACCGTCACCTCATCCAATTCTCCATTGCTCTGCCCAGATTGATTCAGCTTCTTGAGCTGATCACTATACATCACTTTTTCATTAAAAACAACATCACGGCTCCTAATTATTTTGTTAGTTCCTAGATTCCAAAACTTGAATCCGAAATCATTAGAGCCATAGCCAATAAATGTGCACCTCATAGACTTAGCATCCAACTTCTTTCTATTTTACTTATCATCATGCACAAAGGCTTCACAACCAAAAACTTTGAGAAATGAGAGATCTACCTTTTTACCTGTCCATGCCTCTTCTAGAATTCCACCATCCAGAGCTGTAGAGGGTCCTCTGTTAATCAGGTACACTGCAATATCCACAACTTCTGCCCAAAACTCTAAGGGCAAACCAGCATGCAATTTCATACACCTTACACGCTCCATTACTATTCTGTTCATCCTTTCAGTAACTCCATTTTGCTGAGGTGTCCTTGGAACCATCCTTTGCCTGCATATTCCATGCATATAACAATACCAGTTGAACTTATAGCTGCAAAAATCACCACCATTGTCAGATCTCAGGCACTTCAATCTTCTGCCTATTTCATTCTCAACCATAGATTTCCAAATCTTAAAAGTGTCAAAAACATCAGATTTCTTCTTTATACAATAGACCCATACCTTTCTTGTAGCATCATCTATGAAAGAAACATAGTACCGTGATCCTCCAATAGAAGCAACTTGAGCTGGCCCCCACATGTCTATGTGAACAAGCTCCAATTTGTGCTTTTTTTTTGTTAGCCCAGTCTTGAGAAAACTCACTCTCTTCTGTTTCCCAAAAATACAGTGCTCACAAAAATCCAGATCTATGTTTTTCAAATCTGAAAGCTTACCTTTTGACTTAAGAATAGACATTCCCTTCTCACTCATGTGGCCGAGCCTAGAGTGCCACAACTTTGCATCCACATTTGAAGTAGATAATACATAAGGAGAATTATCAATAATACAATTACATAAATAGAGTGTACCTACTCTCTTACCTCTGGCCACTACAAGTGCACCCTTGGTCACCTTCCAAGATTCAGCTGTGAGAGTTACTGTACAACCCTCATCCCCTAACTTTTCTATAGAAATCAAATTCCTCTTCAAGTTGGGAACATGCATGACATCTCTCAACACCCATGTGTTGCCATTCTGCATTTTCAGCTGCACTTTTTCTTTGCCAACAATTTTACAAGGCTCATCTTCTCCTAAATAAACTATTCCAAAATCTCCATGGACATAGTCACTAAAATATTCTCTATTAGGGGTTGCATGGAAAGATGCACCAGAATCTAAAACCCAAGATTCTATATTATTATGCAAAGAGAATATAAGAGCATCTTGTGCAATACCTGCAACTTTTGCTTCTTCTTTACCTTCATGCTGATTGTCTTCTTTAAGCTTTGACCAACAATCTTTGCTTATGTGCCCTATCTTTCCACAAATCCAGCATTGTGGCTTCCTGCCATTTCTGGATTTGGATCTACCTCTCATCTTTGACTTAGACCTTGATCTCCCTTTCTTTCCCTTCTCTTTTTGCCTTCCCCTGCTCTCAAAACTTAAAGCATTCCCTGATGTTTCCTCTGTGCTTTTTCTGTGAATTTTTTTATTCAAGATTACACTAACAACATCCTCTACTTTTAAAATATTTGAAGCAGATGCAGTATTACTAACTTCCATTACCAAGCTATGCCAGCTTTTAGGCAAAGAACATAATATTAAAAGAGCCTTAATTTCATCATCAAACACTATTTTGACTAAATTTAATTGATCTACAATTCCATGGAAATTATTCAGATGATTAGATACAGATCCACCTTCCTGCATTTGCAAATTAAATAACTGCTTCATAAGATATACCTTATTTGAAGCTGAGGGTTTTTCATATAAATTTGCTAAAGTAGTCATTAAATCTACCGTTGACTTTGCCTGTGATAAATTAGATATCACAGTAGATGCCAAACTCAATCTTATAGATCCAAGAGCCTTTCTATTAATAACTTCCCATTCTTCATCATCCATGTCTTTGGGCTTCTTTAAAACCCCACCTAATGGTAAGTATAGATCTTTCTGATATAGATAATCCTCTATCTGCATTCTCCAATGTTGATAATTTTTGCCATTAAACTTCTCCATTCTCAGTTTACTTTCTTCTACCATTACTTTTTTCCACTCAAATAGAAATCCCTATGAGTGCCCTGTAATCAAAAACACTAACCAGATCTGAACCACCTGTTAGTCAACCTGGCTTTGATACCACTTTTTGGAGATCAACCGACAATCTTGATTACAATATGAAAGTAACTAAATGCGAAATTAAACCAGAAAGATAAGTAACTAGAATCAGAAATAGCAAAGAACAAGAGATACAAGAAACCACCATGAGAACTTATATTAAACTCTTTATAGAAGGAATACAATTGAAGAAACTTCTTTTCTTCCACACCTCTCTCAAATGTACAGATCTCTTTCTAGATCTCTTTTTCTCAAGAGTTCTCTCTCTTAATTACAATCAATTCCAACAACCTGGATTGATACACATATATAATGCTTGTACTATTCTTATCCAATTCCATAAGCTAAGAAGATCTAACCTATTATATAATAATTAGGAAACATGAGCAAACAATTACAGCCATTAGATGCACCTCTTAATCAAGGGCTCTCAACAGTCTTACTAAAGATAGAGATGTGGACTTAAGACTAACACTTAATCCTACCATGCAAACATTCTGTTCTATCCACGAAAATAGATTTTGGATGCATAAGTGACCGACATCAGTCCCTACCTGTCTGCCTGTGACCGACGTCAGCCAAACATAATCGACACTGACATCTCCTAGTCGACTCCTGACCAACGTCGATCGCTCCTGACCAACGCTGGTGACTGTGTAACACCAGCAACCTGCAAAATACTCATTTGGTGAAGCTTTTAGCTCCACACCTTAACAGGATGTCTGGTCCTACCCTTGAGTATTATTATTTTCTATTTATACATATACATAGCATATCCATAAGGAACCTCCCCTTGATGAGAGGAGAGAGCAGTCTCCTGCTAATGTGATAAACTTACACATTAGGATGACTAATCTTTTTGCTTTGGCTGATAAGACCTATTTTGTTTACCAGTATGCTGATAGACAAAATATTCAACCAACAGTTTTTGGTGACTCTGCTGGGGATACCCATTATCCATTTATAGTCTATCCATTCCATTCACCTTCACACCATGAGAAAAGAATGCACAGTTTAAAGCCTCAAGCTTTAACTGAAGCAAAGTCAAATCTTTTCTATTTTTGTTTTACAATCTGGCAGATTCAAGGTATACATGAAGCCAAAGGGCTAAAGGTGTCATTGATCCTGTGTTTGAGTTGGTACAACAAAGTGATTTTGATCTGTTTCCTTCACCATCTCGTCTACAATGAACCAAGAGCTTTCCTCCTACTAAAGCTAGATCTCCATTACTATATGAAGTATCTACTTCTACTGTTGATAAAGCCGTGCCTATAATTACCCCATTGAGATTTGTTATCCCTCCTTTTCAAAACCCTATAATGGTAGTTCAAGGTCCTTGGGGTAATGCTTTTGGTCCCCTAAATCTTACTCCTCCTCTGCATGAGCTTCCATACAGTTTTAGGAAGAATTTCTCTAAATTCTATGGTGATGGCAAAGTTCATTCTGATGAACACATTGCAGCATTCAGTATAGCTTGTGGAGTAATCGGAGTAGAGTTTGAAGATGTAGCAGTCAGGATTTTTGTTGAAACACTACAAGGCCCTGCTGCAGATTGGTTTTACCATTTACAAGCTCAATCTGTGACTAATTGGAATACCTTGAAAGCTAAGTTTGAAGCCAAATTTAAACCTACAAAAGATGCACATACACTTCTGGGTCAACTTACACAAATGAAAAAAGAGTTGCATGAGCCTATGAGAGACTTCATAGCTAAATTTGACAAGTTGAGAAACATAATTCCTATGATTGTCAGACCTACAGCTAAAAATCTCAAATGTTTTTTCATTAATTCTCAACTATCTGAAGTCAGTTTTCTCTTGAGACGTGCTGGCCAAATAGATCTCACTATAGCTCAACTTTTGGCCACTAAAGTAGAAGATGATCTCATCTTAGCAGGGAAAATAAGAAGAGATCCCAATAGAAACATAGATTCATCATCGTTTGAATTTGCATCTACAAGCACCACAGATCCAATGGTGTAAAAATTAGCAAATGAGCTCCTTGCCCTCAAAAAAAAATGGCTCAAGGAATGTCTTCTACTCCTACATACAGAAAGACATTCCCAAATCAGTCATATTAGGGCAATGTTGCCAAAAACCAAGGACAACAAAATTTCCTTCCTCCTCCATAAGAAAAACTTGTCTTGGAAGCTCCTCCAACTAATTCAGCAATGTGATACCTTGAAACAAAATCAGAATTCTCTTATCAACCTGAATTAAATCAAGAAAATGATGCTGATATCATTGAAGATAGTCAAGAAGATTCAACTAGTGACTCCCACATTGGTTTTTTGAATTATTAGGATGGAAGCAAAGGAGAAGCTTCAGATGGATCATATGCAGTGTTTACCAGGTCTAAGAATCAATCAGCCCAGCAGGCTGATAAAGAAAAGATAGAAGAACAACCACAGCCAATAGTCACAATTGTCAAGTGTGGGATAGCTCTGCCCTTTCAACCAAAAGATCTGGTCATTACTCAAAAGGTAAATACATCTGTTGCGCCTTCCCCTTCTACTTCTAATTCACAAACCAGTACACCTCCCATCCCTTTGAAAACTCAAAAAGCTAAAGTACCTTTCTCTGTACCTAGTTTGATTCAGCCATTTGACATAATTGATCATGTCAAAAAGAAAAAAATACAGATGTCTGAATTTGAATACTTGCAGTCCAATCTGGATCAACTGAATAAGCTAGTCCAATATGTTAAAAATCAAACCATCCCTACTGGACAAAAGGCTAAAAAAATAATTTTTGATTCTTCAATGAATACGCCTATTCCCAATAATCTGATTATTACTCCTCCAACTACTCTTAGAAAATAGAACCCTTCTATGTTTCTCTATTAATTAATGGCCACAAGCTGAGTAATTGTATAATAGACTCAAGCACATCTGACAATGTCATGCCTGCCAAAGTCACTGAGTCTCTTGGTCTCACATTGACCAAGACATTTGGCAGAGGTTTCTCCATGGAGAACAATCAAGTGCCATTGTTGGGGCAAATCAAAGATGCCCAATTTGCATTCGTAGCCTTTTTGGACAAGAGGATTAAAAAGACTGTATTAGTAGCTAATGTCCTAACATCTTATGGCATTTTGCTTGGATAGAATTTCTGTAAGGATGTAGGAGGAGAACTGAACATGGATCTATCTGAGGCAAGGATTTCTGTCCAAGGCATGATGAAGAGATTACTTCCTGAAAAGGAAGCAAAGTATGTAGTTACCAAGACGTCAGCTCTTGAATCTCAAATCCTTTTTGAATCCATAGGTATGGGCAATTACTTTTTATATATAGATCATGAAGAAAGACCTTCTATCTCTGATGAGGGAAAGTCTGAAGTAAAGACAGTGTCTGATGAGATTTGGACTCTAGAATTTGATGGTAGTTGTTCCTCTACTGGTTCTGGAGCTGGAATTGTCTTGATATCTCCTCAAAGAGATATGTTCCCTTCATCCTATAAGTTGCAATTTAGCAACACAAATAATACAGCTGAATATAAATCGTTGTTGCTGGGCATGAAGGCTGCTCAAGAAAGAGGCATCAAATTTCTTCATGCTAAAGGGGACACCGAATTAGTGGTCTGTCAAGTGAGAAATTCATATCAGACCAAGAATGAGAGGCTGCGCTATTATCGTAATCTTGTTTGGGACTAAATTGAAAGCTTTGATGCTTTCAACATTTCTTCCATTCCAAGAGAATCTAATGATAGAGTTGATGCACTTGCTTTTTCAAGAACTCTTTTAGTTCCTCATTTTAATTTTAAAGAAGATAAATATACCATTGAGCTGATCTATAGGCCGAGTGTTCCTGACAATGCTGATAATTGGCAAATTTTCAATGATGATAATCAGATCATTGCTTTTTTGGAACAAAAAGACATTTTTGAAAATCTATATTTTGAAGGCAGTAAATCTTAGAAGTCTGAATTAATTTCTAAATCTAGTTCAGATGTAAATGAAGAGTTTCTATAGCTGAAAGGAAATAAAATTCCTAAAGGCCTGGTTTCTCTTGAGAAGCTGTTTGACAAGCATGATAGATTCGTCAAGCAACAACAGACAAATTTGAATTTCTCTTAGGGATTTGACCAAGTGAATCTGACCAATGAAGAAAATCCAAAAATGGTCAACATTGGTAAGTGTTGTACACATGAAGAAAAATTTCTTTGCTCCCTCAATAGATTGATGTCTTGGCATATTCATATGAAAATCTGAAGTCTCTCAGACCTGAAGAAATTCACCATCATATTCCTCTCAAGGCTGATTCAACGCCTTACAAGTAGAAATCCAGACAATACAATCCAAAAATTTTAGGTACGATTATGTCTGAGATTTAGAAAATGTTAAATGCTAGAATTATTTTTCCAATCTATCATTCTACATGGATTGCAAATATATTTCCTGTAAGGAATAAAAATGGAGAAATCCACATTTGTGTAGATTTTTGGAATCTGAATCAATCATCTCTGAAAGACAATTACCCTTTGCTAATCATGGACCAAGTGCTTCAAATAGTAATAGGATCAAAAATGTTATCAATGCTGGATGGCTTCTCAGGCTATAACCAAGTTGAAGTTGCTAAAGCTGACCAACACAAGACTACGTTCATCATGCCTTGGGGTACCTTTGCATACAAAAGAATGCCTTTTAGATTAATAAATGCTGGCACCACCTTATAGAGAGTTATGGACATGGCTTTCAAAGATGAAATTAGCAAATTCATAGTTGTATATCTTGATGATTTAACTGTCTTTTTAAAGTGTCGATCTGATCATATACGCCATTTACAACAAGTGCTAGAGCGCTGCCAGCAGAATGGTATTTCTTTGAATCCTAAAAAGTCTATTTTTGGAGTGACAGAAGGGAAACTCCTTGGACACATTGTGTCCAAAGAAGGCATAAAGATTGACTCAAACAGATTCAAGTCTATCCAAGAGCTAAATTTTCCTACAAGTAAGAATGATGTTCGCTCTTTCTTCAGAAAAGTGAATTTTTTATGGAGATTCATCCCCAAATTTACTGAGAAGACAAGACATATTGTAAACATGATGAAAGGAAAGACTACCGTCAGTTGGATCAAAGAAGGCAAAGCAGCATTTCAAGATATCAAGGTCGCTATTGCTCATGCCCCTACCTTGGTCTGCCCAGATTACCACAGAGATTTCATTATATACAGCTATGCATCTGAGCATACTCTTTCAGTGATTCTTGTCCAACAAGACAAAGAAGGTATGGAATCCCCTATTTCTTTCATGAGCTGCCCTCTGAAAACTCATGAAATGAAGTATTCAAATATAGAAAAGCACGCCTATGCCTTGGTAAAAGTAGTCAAACACTTTTGCTTCTATATTCTGAATTCACATACTACTACCTTAGTTTTTGATAGCACAGTCAAATCTATATTAACTCAGCAGGAGTTTTGCACAAAGAGAGGTAATTGGATTGCAAAAATCCAAGAATTTGATCTAGATATCAAGCCAACAAAGCTGGTCAGAGGTAAAGGCCTTTGTCAATTAATGGCTGAAAATAAGCCAAAAGATACACAACATGAAGAAATTGAGGTTGAAAATGTGCCAACAGTGCTTTTTGTTTCTACTACTAATGAATGGTATTCAGATATTGCCTATTTTTTGACTTATGGAGAATGTCCTGCTTATTTTTCTTACAAAGAGAGGAGAACTATCAGATTGAAAGCTGCCAATTTCATCCTTTGGGACAACGGCCTGTGTAAAAAAAGCATAGATGGAGTTTTCCTTCGCTGTGTAGATAAAGAACAACATACCCAGCTCTTGAAATCTTTCCATAATTCAACATGTGGAGGACATTTTTCTACCCCTATGACTGCTCACAAAATTATGCGAGCCAGGTATTATTGGCTGACTCTTTTCCAAGATGCACATAAGCGGGTGAGGAAATGTGAACTTTGCCAATAATTCGTTAGAAAACCCAAGTTGGTTGCTCTACCTCTCAAGCTAGTAATCATAGAGGAACCTTTCCAGCAGTGGGGACTCAATTTTATTGGGACAATAAATCCATCTTCAAGTGTTGGACATGATTATGTCCTTACAGCGACTGATTATTTCACTAAGTGGGTAGAAGCAATCCCGACAAAGCATGCTACTTCAGAAGTTATATGCAACTTCCTGAAAGAGAATATCATTTCCAGATTTGGAGTCCCACTCAAAATTGTTACTGATAATGCAGCTTGTTTCACCTCTCAAGAAATTATGCAATTTGGTTTTTATTATGGAATTATGCTCTCTCATTCTTCTAATTATTTTCTGCAAGAAAATGGACAAGCTGAGTCTAGCAATAAAAATTTAGTAACTATTATCAAGAAGCTTGCAGATGATAATCAAATGATGTGGCATAAAGCATTGGTGGATGCTCTATGGGTTGACAGGATCACACCAAAAAGGGCAATTGGTATGTCTCCTTTTCAACTTCTCTACAGGATTAATGCTGAGATACCAATCACTTTAGAGTTACCAACATTAAAATTGGTGAAGGCCATTGAAGATTAGACATATGAGAGCTCTCTTGACAAAATAATCATGTGTCTGACTCAGATGGAAGAACATATAACTATGGTAGTGGACATAATTGCTATTCATCAAAATCTGATAAAGAAACTTTTTGATCAGAAGGCTAGAAATCATGATTTCTAGATTGGGGATAAAGTCCTACTGTGGGACAAAAGAAGAGAGCCAAAAGGGATGCATGGAAAGTTTGACTCCCTTTGGAGAGGCCCATTCATAATTCATTAGCACATGGGTAAAAATAGCTTTTTGTTGAAATACCAAGATGGCACACTCTTTTCTCTGCCCCATAATGGGCAGCATCTGAAACACTTTAATTCTTGAAGTATCAGATCTTTGCCTCCGTATATATGTATATTTGTACAATTTTAATTTCTATTTTGTTTTGTTTGTTTTTATTTTTGATGCCTTTCATTTTTAGAAAACATGACTCTGAAGCCCAATGGTACACTTGAAGACACTGGAGATTCTAGATTCTACTCCTTTCAATTCATTTTGCAATTCACAGAAGTTCTCCAACTGGAGCCAACTGTTGTCTCCCAAAAGTAACAATCATTTTTGAGACAACATTTAAATTATTTTGGTCCTACAGACCAAAATTGTATCTTGTGTTAAGTTGTGGAGCTAAAAGCTTCACTGATGCAAACATTGGAGGAGGTTGTTGAGTGATAAAACAACTGACATCGGCATGATCAACCGACATCAGTCATATCCAGTTACAGAGCAACCAACATCGGTCAGGAATCAACTGACATCGATCATCTCCAGATAGACAGGGACCGACATCGGTCACTTGTGTATTTCAGAACTATTAGTTACATGAACAATTAGTTTGTTGAATGGCCAGTTTGCATGTAAAGACTAATTTTAGTCTTGAGCTGCGTTTTTAATTATTGTAATTAGGAAGTCTAATTATTGTTTGCATGGGATCTATATAATAGACTCATGGGGCTGTATTGTAATCAAGGATAAGGAAGAGATCCTTCCGAGTGTAAGATCTAGGTTTGCAGGTGTGTAAGACTAGGTTAATCTATAGGTTGTACAAGATCAGGGGAGATCTACATGGTAAGTAAGATCAGGTTGATTTGCAAGGAGCAAGATCAAGGAGATCTAATTGGAGTACTTTGAGTACTTATGTACTTGCAGTATTGTTATTGACTGGTGGAGGGTACAACTCTGTGTTTGAGTTGTGGTTGTAATTGGTTGTGAGAAAAAGAACTCTTGAGGGAGAGTTACCGGTATGCCCTAGAGGTGTGGGAAGAGTGTGATCTCTTCATTGTATTTCCTTCTAGAATGAGTTGAATACAACTGTGTATTGTCTCTCAAATTATGTGTTATTTTTGATTTCTAGTTACTTGTTACTTCTGGTTAAATTTCGTGTTTAGTTGCTTATACAAGGTAATCAATTGTGCTCCTAATCCTGACATCTTCTATTTTCAAAAATTTGTCTTAGATATTCAGATTTCTCATTTTCAGAGCTTCTCAAAAAATCTACAGACTTTGCAAGTCAAGTTCAATGGATTTTACATGTTGATTTCTATGGACTTTGTATTTTTAGTTTCTACAGGCAGGTTCATTTATACAAATTCAAAGATTTTTGCAGGTGGTTACAGTCAAAGGAATTAGTTTTCAAACACTTATTCATTTTTTGGGATTGTTTCAATGCCTTGGTTCAAAAAAAATCTCCATCAGAAAACACTAGCAACAAGTTCAACGTCTTTGGCAAGAGTTAAGCGCTTCATCAAGGTTCAAAGTTCAATCGCTTTAATTGGTTCATCAGCTTCCAAACATTAAACCAAATCAAGGTGGCTTGAACCGTTGAACCATTGAACCACTTTGGTTTAAAGGTTCAACGAGTTTAACAGTTCAATAGCAGATTCAACCAAAGGAACAATTCAATGGCTCGGTTCAACCAAGCAATTTAATGCTTTATTTCACTCAGATGGTTCATTCCATTTGTTTCAGCATCTTTTGGTTCGATCATTTGGTTCGTCAATTGATTCGAAGCCTTGTTTGAACCATTGAACCAAATTTTGGTTCAATGTCTAGGTTCAATGGAAAGGTTCAACAATAGGTTCATTCACTTGGTTCAACTGTTGGTTCGAAGGCAAGTTCAAATATTTGGTTCAAATGCTTAGTTTATCAGCTTATTTTATTCGTTGAACCATTGGCTTGAACCATTTTGGTTCAAAGCCTTGGTTCAACCGATTGGTTCAACGTCAAAGTTCAACCAATCAGTTCATTGGTTTAAAGGGACTTGGCGCGCTTCATTGAACCTTTGAACCGGTTCAACTAATGGTTCATCGACCAAGTTCAAAGGGATAGTTCAACACAAAAGAAGACTTTACGAAGGACAAGTGCCCTCGCAGAGGGCACTTAATCAAGAAAAGCACCTTTCTGGAGGATCATTTCTTTTAAGTAAATCAAAAAGTAATTTTTTGGATTTGTTTAAGGCAAAACTCGAAGACTTGTTCAAATACTTGGCGGAATAAAATTCTATAGACTTTTGTCTGCAGGAATTTTCCCCAGACTTTTTGTCTACAAGAATTTTTCTTGGACTTTTTGTCCGCATAATTTTTTTCTCCAAACAAATGTCTATGAAATTACATGCGGGGAGCTTTCAAATCAAATACCCAAGAATAATCCCTAGGAAAACATCCACAGGGAACATTTATCTGAAGGATTTGTTTGTGGGGACTGCCAAAGCACAAAGGGTTGCCAAAGGACCTCAAAGGGCATGTGCCCTTGCGGGGGACTCTTGGCAGCCAAAATAAAAGACTATTCAAACACAAGGTAAGTCTAAGCTGACTGGGTAAGGCCAAAAGTCAAAAGAAGACCAAGGGGTGATGCCCACAAAGATGTCAAATTCAGCATAGTCGACTAATCATTGGAAGCATATTGATGGGCATGTAAACGTCAATTTTAAAGGTAGTGAAATAGCCGTTGATCCTTTTATTTATAGACTCGAATGCATTTCCAAAATTTAAGACAAAAACTAGCTAAAAGTGAGGAAAAGGTAGAACAATGGATGAATACAGGGCTCGATTCAATTAATCTGGAAAGGAGGAACGATGAAGACAAGATCAAATCACCAGGTGGATATTGAAAGTTGTAATCTTTCAATTACACGACTTGTTTATCCACATTGAGAAGATCAAATGGGTAAAATGCCCCAAAATTCTAGCTTGTCTTCCTAACATTTCCCAACTCATCATGATGTATTACTATTCCCAAGTCCTTCTTGAAGTGGCTATATAAGGGACTTTCTTTCATTGTAAAAATATCTTCTTTTTGACACTCTAAATGAAACTCTGCCGAAATTGAGAAGCATCATTGAGACTTTTTGCTCAGTCTGTTAATCATATTTTGTTAATGAAAACAAGGGACTTTTTCAGACTTTGTGCTGTGATATCTTTTCTATTTCATTAATTTAATAAGCAGGATTAGTAAATTAGTTAGGAAGGTGTCCTGAAGAATCAACTGTGGAGAGACTTTGTGCCCCCATAGTTGCCTTCAGTGTGTTTGCTTTTTCATTGCTGTGTAAAGGAATTTGAGAAGACTTTGATATTTCATTGCCCTTCGTATATCACTCTTGAGTATTTCAGGTGCAGACTTTATGCTGTGTCTTGATTTGCTGGTTCTCATACTCCCAATTACGCTCTACTTTAATTTCCAGGAGTATTCTTATGGCTAGCTGAATAGTTTTTCCTGAAAGAAGAGGAGAGCTATCTGTCATTACCTTGAGTTTTTCCTTTGTTTTGCATACATCATCTCTGAAGAAAGAGAGATGGATGTCTGGTCCTACCCTTGAGTATTATTATTTTCTGTTTATACATATACATATCATATCCATAGGGAACCTCCCCTTGATGAGAGGAGAGAAAAGTCTCCTTTTGATGTGATAAACTTACACATTAGGATGACTAATCTTCTTGCTTTGGCTGATAAGACCTATTTTGTTTACCAGTACGCTAAAAGACAAAATATTCAACCAATAGTGTGTAACCACATTTTTTGTATTTTAGATGGTGTAAAAGTGAGTTTACAAAACTACACCACTTAAGTGATGTGAAAGTGTGTTGGTGCAATTATACTGCATGCAAAATTCCAAAAGAGAAATCACACAAGTTGAAAAGTGTAAAGGTGCAATTGTGTATTTTGCACCAAATAACTCACGACTTATAAAGTTGACACATTACATTTACATGAATTAAATTTTTAATTTTTCAATTACAAAACTTGTAACTTGTTAATAAGTAAACATTTCATTAACAATAAGGAGGTCCAAGAAAAGAAACCCTACTGCACCATCAACATTAAGGACTAGATTTTTTTCTTTGGAAAGAGTGTAGGTTTCCACTTGTACATCATAATGCATGTATATAATTGAAGGAACTCTACTCTTTTGTCATGGTTATTTCCCTTCTTGATCTTGTGACCAATCCTTGACACAAAAATACTTTTCTTTTTCACCCCTTCAAAAAAATCATAAGGTGATATATCTTTTTCATATGCTTCTTTAAAGTATATTGTAACATCATCAATAATCCCACCAAATTTGTGGGCAATATTAATAAAACCTAGAACAAGATTTGAGAATAGATCATTCCCTGTTCTTGCTGGTATAATCATATTATGTGCACCAGATATGTACGGCCCATGGTCAACACAAATCATTATACACATCTCAATAAAGTTTGTATAATATTGTGTAAGACTATGTTTGAACCATAATAGTGAAATAACATCACCCATGTTATAGCCTTGTTCTACAATAGTTGACATTGGCACACTTGAGTAAGTTATTTACTCACCTTTGTCATCATAGATAGTTGAAATAATATGAGTTGGTGACCTGAATTTTCCACTCTTAATTTTTATTTTTAGGTCTTTATCTATTTGAAGAGGTTTAAATCACTAGTTTGACCAATATTTCTTCCCTCAAAAATTCACTCAAACATTTTTTTTATAGTTTCTTATAATCCTTCAAAAGAGGTGGGGATGATTGCACTTACTTATTTGAGTGCTTGATTCTTTCCTTGTACAGACTCAAGTTCACCTCTAATTTTAGCACCTATATGGCCAAATTGTACTATTGACTTCAAGAGGTGTGTACAGGTACTGCTAACCCAATAAACATTTGGCTTTTACACCTTACCTTATTTTAATGCTTCAACTATAAAATACTCATTTGTACCATGATGTTCTTCGATCATAATCACCATCATCTTAATCTATGGAATATTGTTAAACCATAAAACATGATCAGATAATGTTGAACCAAACAACACATCTCCACCATTCACAAAAATTTCATATATCCCATCTATAATGCATGCAATTGTATTATACATTTCATTTGACATTCCCCATGATTTTCAGACAAATCTAACAAATCCTGGCATATAGAGCTTACAATGGATAATAATGTCAATAGTGCCCTAGCTTGAACTCCACAATTTCACCTATGCAAATTGCTTCAATATCACTTGATGAATTTCATCATCCTGCTTGATCACTTTTCTTGATTTTAAATTCTCCAATATAATCACCTTGTAACAAAATTGTATGAACTATCTTTGCTTGCAAATGAGCAACAGATATATTTTGTAAATTATTTCTTTTTAATTTTAATATTCCACTCTTCTTTTTACCTCAGTCCAAAACAAAATAAATTGATCATCAATTAATTTTTCAAAAAATTTAACTCTCCAAACTCATTAAATTATACAACATTTTTCTCTTTTTGAGCAAAGATAAATAAAAATCTAATTTTTGCTTTTTTATTTTCTAAACCCCAATCTTCAATTGGAATTGTACAACCTCTCCACAATGGGCAAAAACAAATTAAAAATATACAATTTTCCTTTTTTAAATTTAATATCCCATACCCACATGTGTCGTATGACCTCCTCCTTTTGAGTAAGAACAATAAAAAATAAACTTGATTTTTATTATTTTGATTTTCAAACCCCTCACTCCATCATAAGTCATGTGGACATACAACTTATTGGATTGAAGGTGAAAACAAATGAAATAATTTTGATTAGTATTATGTAAATTCTCTCACTTCTTTCCTCTTGCATGTGGCCATATGGATTTTAGCTACAAGAAAAAATAATTAAATTGTTTTAATCCTTGCTCTTCTTTGTTATCTATAGGTCTCTCTTGGCATCCTAAAGCACTTATTTTTTTTTTATTTTCTAATTTTATTTACCTTATCTCTACTTCTTGGGGGCATATGGCCTCTTATTTAGCAGATGGAAGATAAAAAATTTGATCTGCAAACTTTTCTTGGACTTTTTTTCACCTTTCCTCTTGGGTCATACAGTCGTACAACCTCTTTTCATAGTAAAACAAATAAAAATTATCCTTTCTTTGTTTTTTCACTTCTATTATTTTTCCTTTTGGGCACACTTCTCTTGACAGTTGTAAATAATTAAAAATATATTATTGAATTTATCTCAGTTGTTCTCTAATTGATTTGGTCTATACAACCTCTTCGTGGTAGGAGAAAACAAGAAAATAAAAATTTAAACCCTCTTTTATTTGATCTATGGATTGTATGAATTCTTGCCTAGTAGCCAAGGCAAAATAAAAATCTGATTTTTTCTTTCAAATCTCACTTCGCTTATCTTTTCAAATATCATTTAGGTCTTTTGCATGCATCTCCAAAATCTTAGAAGAGAGTTTATTTTTGCATGATTTGGGGAAGAAATAATGATATTTGCATGAAATTTAAAGAATAAGTCTTAAATTGGCAAAGACATTTACATGGAGTGGGGAGAGCAAATTGTAAATTGCATAGCTAGGGGAAGTATCTGAGGAAGTTACACCTTGACAAGATTTAAAAAAGGAAATTGCAAATTAAACTAATTAAAAATATTTCAAATTATTTAATATTTTTTAATATTTAATTACACCATGTGAAAAATTGAAAATGCAAATTGCATGACTTGAAAAAGTGTCGAGGAACTTTTGCACAACTTGGGGAAAAACAAAAAACATTTGCACAGCTTGAAAATGTTTTATGAACTTTTAAAAATTGCAAGAAATCCCATGACTTTTTACATGGGGAAGCTCAAAAGTGCTTTTTCACAGTTAGGAAATATGTTTTACTCATGATTCAATATCAATTAATTAATAGTAATCAATTAATTAATAATTTTCAATTTTTTCAAAATTTGAAAATATTAAGCCCAAACCAACTGAAATAAATTAAATTTCTACTAATTTTTAAAATTTTAAAAAACCATGACAACACATTCTACAACTCTTCTTGGAATATGTCCTTGCCTTGGATATATCTAAAGTTGTGACCTTTTATCATCATCTTATTACAGTCGATTCTCCCTTGGGATGTGTTGATAACCATGACACCAACATTTCCACTTCCTATACATAGGCTTTTTCCAAGGGCATCATCTATTTATATCTCACCACTCATGTCAATCTCATCTTCTTTATCATTGATCTCATATCTACCATACCATCCCCTTGTCTTCCCATCGCATCCTGCCCCTCATTTATTATTTTTGAGTGTCCATCTGTGTCATTATTCTCCATATGTCCCTTTGAGGGGGCATCATATCCACTAACATCATTTAATAATATTCATCCATGAGTGTCTTTATTATTTGAAATACCATTGATCCTTTTACTTCATCTAGTCAAAATGCCCTTTCAAAGAGTGGAAAATTTATGCATAATTTTTTTCTCATTTCATGTCTCATCACTAACATCACTAATTCCATTTAATTCTCCTTACTAACTCCTAATAATTTTCCTAACATCCCCATCATTCATCTTATCATATGTCAACCTTAACTTTTCACATGTCTATTGGAGAGTTGTCAGTGATGTCATGGTGATGTCATGAAAGTGTCTTTTTGAGTAGATGAAGACATTTGATATTCTATGTGATAATGACAAAGTGTGTAATGTGCATATCCTAGTGTGATTATAATATGATTGGTTGATCTTATATTTTGGCATGGTTAAAGATGTTCAGGGATGAGTATGGTGATTTGGGGATGTGAAAGAGGTCCCTAAGATGTTTTATATGATTTGAGTGCTTGTGTGCATGAGTTTATTTCATCTAGTTGATCATTGTTGTCATTTAGACATTTTGGGTCTAGTGGTAGAAAATATGAGTAAGCATGTTAATGAGGTCAGCATTCACACAAGTAGAGGTGTCAGGACAAAATGATCATATGGGTTTGTTCATTTTTATTCCTAGTTTATATGCATTAATTATAATATCATGCAACTAAGTGAGACAAAAGATATGCAAGTGAAAAGTTAGGCTCCCAGGCATTTTGACAATTTTTTTCCATACTTAGCCAAAACTGCAATGAGGCAAGAGGAGTCAAGTAAGCATACTGATGAAGTAATATCTTACACATGTGGTTGTTTAAGGACAAGGTGATAATATGGGTTTGTTAAATTTTTTTCCTAGTTTATTTTCACTAATTTTTAGGTCAAGCACCAAAATGCAACATAATATATGCATGTTCAAATTTGGCCTTTCAAACAAGTTTTTGACATAGTTGGCTTTGTGGCAGAAAAATATGACTATTCAAATTAATGGTGTTATATCTCACACATGAGAAGGTTTTATGAGAATATTTATATATGGTTATATTTTACTATGTGAGGAGATCATATGGTCCAAATTTTATATCATGTATTTAAGTGTAACAAAAGTTATTGTGGTCCAAAGTTGGCCTTCCAGGGAGATAAGTAATGGTCCCCATACTTAGTCAATTTTGCAAGAGTTAAATTTCAAGACCAAATGGAAATTAAAAAAAATTGTATTATTTTGTACATATATATCTATGGTTTATAGCGAGTCAAAATGGTCAAAGTATTCATTGGTTAATAGAGTTAAAGATCAGGACCAAATGAAGATCCAACGGTGCATTGGTGATCATACAGATCAAGATCAATGGTGTGTGTTGAGAAAGATGATAAGAAGTGCATGATGTGAGTGGGTGTTCATATAGATTTATATTATGGTGAAAATTTAATAATAAAGACCTAGATGATCTATAAAGATCAATGGAGCATATTGAGTCAAAGTTTTTAAGGTGCACGAGATGAGGTCAAAGTGATTGAGGTTTAAAATTTGAGCATTGGTGCATACACATTTTAAGTTTAGAGAATATTTATGGTGTGATATTTATATAAATAAATAAGTAAAAAATATTATAGAATGATTTTCAAGGTTTAACTGTGATCATTTGCAATTGAATATTTGAATTTGCAAAGGAAAAACTAGTGCTCTGTATTTTGGCTATAACTTTTGATCCAGGTATAATTTTCCCATGGTGTAAAAAGTGAAATTTTAGATGACTCTAAGACACATATATAAATATAAATTTGAATATTTTAAAGTATTTATATACATATTTATTAAGGTTAAAAGTTGAATATGTGTTTGTGTATGGATTGTAAGTGACTCGAGAAGATTATTTGAGTTTATTTTGATATTGTTTTGATATTTTTTGATGAATTAGAGATTGGGGAGTGTTTTAATATACATTAATATTATATATGTGAACTATTAAGGATTGATAAATCATATTAAATATGGATAAAGGTTTATAATTTGATTGCGTATTCATTCATGGTGATTGTGTGCATAGAATGTTGATTGAGCTTGCACAAAAGAGTGCAATGATGACTGTAAGCATTTAAGAATGACTAAGGGGTCATGTAGTGTGTACCTATTATTTTGGAAGTGGTCCTATATTATTATTTTTCTCAATGATGTGCTAAATGGGTGAATAAGTCTCTATGAGACCTATAAGAGCTACAAAGGCCTTATTAAAAGGTGTAACTGATTAAGGGTGACCAAAAGATGCTATGGCTGACCTATGAATATTTTTTTGAGCTATGTATTGATGAGATAGTTTCCTTAAGGTTTAATGCATGCTTGATGGCTAACCAAGATGGTGATGATCATGATTGATCTATAAATAGTGAAACCAAATGTGTTGGTTTCTAGACTTGTAAGACTTGAATAAGGGAGTTTGAATGTGGAACCAAGTGAAGGTAATAACCTTTGAAAGAGAAGGTGAAAGTCAGTGAGGACTAGAAAAGAGTGAAAAAGATCAGATATGCTTGTTTGATTAAGCTAGTGCAGAAGGTCATATAGGTCATTCGACTTTATGAGCCTAGAGGAGGTAGAATGAGCAAGTTGCTCAAGAGGTTATTTGAGAGACTTTGTGAGAGAGTCTTAAGAGAGGTTTGAGAGAGGATTGTGTGTGTGAATTTTAGAGAAAAGGAGGGGTAGAGTGCCCATGTGGATGAGTTTATAATTAGATTAGTTTGAGGACTATTTGTATGACCTATTGATCATAATTCTGTTGGCAAAATAGTGCTCTTGTTGTTTGAGTATGAGTGAAGGTGAAGAGTGATAATAAAAATTCCATCATCAGGTGTTGAATACATCAGTTCATAAGTGGATGTGTTCAAAGGTTTTTTTGTGGTAGCTCAGCATCTAAGGTGGTTGCAAAATCATTGCAAGGTGAAACTTGCTAAAATTTTGATTATTGTTGCAACTCAACTAGATAAGTGTGGTGGCACCTTATGGGATTGTAATCTCACTAAATAGGAATTGTAGTTCCTTGATCAGCTGTAACTAGTTTATATCAGTTCTTATTATTATAGTATATTATTTCAATTGTAGGTTCTAGTGGGTTTTATTCCCCAAGAGGGTTTCCCACATATACCATGTGTTATGTGCTTGATCTTGCATTATCTTTCTTGTTCATTACTATGAATGATGTGTATGCCTCATGAAAGTATGTATTAACTGATTAAGAGTTTGAAAGAATAGGAACTGCAGTTGATATATCAGGGCTCACTAATTAACCCCCCTGTCCCCCCCCCCCCCTCAGTGATTGTACCTATAATAATTGGTATCAAAGCAAGTCCTTTGGAGGAAGCTTAATCGCTTGGAGGTGATCCTAAGTAGGTATAAATATGGTTAAGCAGTTGAAGAAAGAAAATCAATAGTGGAAGGCTATGATCAAGGTACTTGAATAATAGATATGTACTTTTAAGAAAGATGACAAAGAGGATGAGAATGTTATCAATGATCTCAAGGTTCAACTAATATACTCCAAGGCAAGATTGTGTTCAAAATAAAATAACATCATGTTTGATAAATAAGCTTGCCATAACAGTAGAGAAGAAGATAGAAAAGAAGAAAAGAAGTATCAATAACATATCAAGTCTATTGAAGTATAGGCATATAGATTGAAAGACATGGCCAACAAGGTCAAAGAGGATGAAGAGAAGATCAATATTATTAAGGATCAGTTAAAGAATGCAAATGCAAATCTGAAGGCAAAAGAAGATGAGTACAATCAGATGAAGGTTGAAATGAAGTCATTGAAAAGTGAGCATGAGCTTGTTATAGTCAAATTGGATAAGCTAAAAGAGAAACATGAGAAGCTTGAGTATGTCAAGGAGAATGCAATCTTTGAAAACAATGCAATAAGGTCTGTTAGATAACCAAATGATTTAAAGTATGCTAGTTTATTTCATGTTCATTATTATACATGAAATAAGTATGGTCATAGAGATAAGGACTATAGAAGGAAGGTAGTCAAGTATGCACATTCATGGAGCCTTCTAAGAAGGAGAAATTGGTCATGGAGAAGTCATAACTTAGATCATTCAAGAGGTATGTTGAATGATGTTATTTTATATAGTTGTAATAAAATATGACATATTACTAGATTTTGTGAGAATAGTTTGAAGAAGCACTTTGCTCCTAAAAGTCAATCAATGGTGTTGAGACCCAAAACTATGAAGGATAATCTTGATCAAGGTAGAATGGATGCCATAACAAAGAAGGAATTAAATATGAAGAAGGTACAAGACTAGAAAAATTATTTGTCTTCTATCCAGATAGAAAAATAAGATCACAATCATCATCAAGCAAAAGGTATGATTGATCTTGTTTGTTTCAATTGTGAACAGAGAGGTCACATTGCTAGGTTCTGCAAACAAATGCTGATAAGTTAGAATAGGTTAATCAAGCTCCTAGAGTGTAAGAAAGAAGGCATGTTAATACATGAAATCCAAAGGTAAAAAGTGTGAGTCATGATGAGACTGTAGGTCCAAGTAATTTGTCTGCTATTGTGGAGAATTCTTCAGAAATTGAAGAGTGCCAAGGGCTCTCATTATCTACTCATGTTGAGAATAAAGAGACCAAGCTCAAAGATAAGACCAAGGTGTTGGTTGAAGTTAGTCCTGAGGTATGTATGGATCCAAATGAACATATTGTTATTGTTGAGCACATATAATACAAAAAATATTAATTGTTTATGCCTAGTGATGAGGTTCCAAACTACAAGGTGGATTCTTCAGAAGAAAAGGTGTGTCATGAATCTTTATTGTCTCCATGTACTGTCAATACAATCCTAGAAAATATGGAGAATGATGTAATGGGTGAGCAAGTTTATTATATTAATCCCAAAAAGAAGAAGAAGAATTATAATTATCAGATGACCAAGGAGGAGAAAGAATATAAGGAGTTAACTCCTAGTTTCACACCATGGTAGAGCATTGTGGTGTCGAGGAGGTCTCTATCTATGCTTCTTAAGAGAATCATTTCAGTAGAGAATCAAGTTTTTGTTCTCAATATGTTAATTTCAATCATAGAAGGTATTTTATTAAGGGGGGGAACAAGTTCGTGAGCTTGCTCCAAAGGTTTGTGAAGGATCTATTATGCACGATCATAATGGGTATATCCAGATGGCATAATGATGTTTGATGCAATGTCAAGAAGTGTTTTGTGCTCAAAAAGGTTTGTGTATTTATTTGTGATGTGATCTAGGTTTTTTTGAGGTCTAAAGGTAAGTTTGTGAAAAATTGAGATTTTTGTATGCTCGTGGTTTTTTTAGTTTTTGGCTTAAGGACAAGCAGGCCTAAAATGGGTTATAGGAAGTCTATGCTCCCAAAAGTGTGAAGGATAAAATTTTGGTCTAGAAGTATGTTATGGGTGTTTCCAAGTGTGTAAGAATTTTTAGAGATGTGTGTTGACCAGAAAGAGGTTTTTTGACTTTATTTGTTTTGAGATTCTAGGGTTTTAGGCTATGCTATAAAAATGGTTTGCCTTATGAATTGAGATTTTAGGATTATTAATATTTTAATGGGCTAAATGGGTGGTCAAATCAATCTTAATATAGAATTAAAGGTTTATGGTTCTCAAGTTATTCAAGTTTTTATCATGTTGGAGGCCTAATTAGGTAGTTAATTTATGAAGGAAGTATATTACAGAGGATGATCTAGTTATTGAAAATTGGTATAATTGAGGGGGCATATGAGATTGATACATATATGAATTTAAGGTCTTGCAGATGTGTCTAATGAAAATTTTGGGCTCTACAAGTTCCAAGTAGGGTTATAAGGAGGCTAGACAGGCCTAGTTTAAAGAAGAGTGTTTTTTTCTCAGTTTATAAAAAAAGAGAAAGGTATGTTTGTTTCAAGGAGAGTTATCAAGTGTTTTTAGTGAATTTTTACTATTTTTTGAGTAGCATGAAGTTATTTTGATATTCTTTGTGGTGGCTTAAGAGTGAATGCTAGTGAGCATGTGTGTTTGTTCTTCATGGTGTGTGGAGATCTGAAGATGCTCAAAAGGTGAAATGGATAAAATATCTTAGGTGGAGTCCATTTAAAAAATTTCTTGGTGAGTTCCATCATATTTTAGTAGTTTTTGTGTCTTCTTTCTTATTTTATTGTAGTGTTTGGTTGAAGAGAGTGTTGGCATGGAGCAAGAAGAAGTTGTTAAGGCAAGCAAAAGTAGGATCAATGTAAGGGAGAGTTTGTATCATATTTATAAGATGGTCCTCTCTTGTTGGTGATATTTTTAGGTCATTATTATCAGTTTTTTCCCACTTTATCATTGTGTTAAATGGGGAGAAAGTTCCTATTGTGGGAGTGCTTGAAGAGAGAGAAGGTGAGTTGTATATTGCTATATATGATGAATGTTAACATCAATGATAAAGGGAGAGATTTTTGTAGAGTTTCCAATGATGTTATGGTGTTTTCATGGAAGTTTCTTATTGATTGGATGAAGATCCTTGATAGTCTATGTGACAATGACAAAGTGTGCAATGTGCTTATCCTAGTTTGCTTATAGTATGATTGGTTGATCTTCTATTTTGGCATGGTTAGAGATGTCTAGGGATGAGTATGGTGATTTGAGGATGTGAAATAGGTAATTAATAAGTTTTATATGATTTTATTTCTTATGTTCATGAGTTAATTTCATCTAGTTGATCATTTTTTTCATCTAAACATTTTGGGTCTAGTGGTAGAAAATCTAAGTAAGCATGTTGATGAGGTCAGCATTCACAGAAGTGGAGGTGTCAAGACAAAATGAGCATATGGTTTTGTTCATTTTTATGCATATTTTACTTTCAATAATTATAAAATCATTCAACTAAGTGTAAAAAAATATATGCAAGTGCACATTTGGGCTCTCAGGTATTTTGACAGTGTTTTCCCATACTTAGCCAAATTTTCAATGAGGTAAGAAGAGCCAAGTAAGCATATTGATGAATTAATATATCACACATGGAAATTTAAGGAGAATGTGATCATATGGGTTTTTTAATTTTTGTGCCCAGTTTATTTTTTCTAATTTTTAGGTCAAGCATTGAAGCGCAACAAAAGATATGCATGTTCAAAGTTGGCCTTCCAAACAAGTTTTTGACATAGTTGGCTCTGTGGCAGAAAAAATTGAGTGAGTAGATTAATGGTGTTATATCTCACATGTGAAAAGGTTTGAGGAGAATATTGATATATTTTTATATTATCATATGTTAATATATCATATGTTCCAAATTTTAGATCATGAATCTAAGTGCAACAAAAGTTATTGTGGTCCAAAGTTGGCCTTCCAAGCAGATAAGCAATGGTCCCCATACTTAGTCGATTTTGCAAAAGTTAAAGTTTAGGACCAAAAGGAGATCCAAAATTTTATGTGAATTTGTAAATATATATATGGTGTGAATTGAGTCAAAATGGTTAAAGTGTTTGTTGTTTAACAGATAAAGATCAGGACCAAATGAAGATCTAATAGTGTGTGGGTGATTGTACACATCAAGATCAACAATGTATGTTGAGTGAGATGATAAGAAGTGCATGATGTTAAATTAATGAGAAAAGGTAAAGGATAAGGATCCAATGGTGAGTAAGTTTTTGTACTGATTGATCAAATGGTGCATGTTGAATAATAAATACCTAGTTGATTCGTAAAGATTGATGGAGCACATTGAGTTAAAGTTTCCAAGGTGCACGAGATGAGTTCAAAGTGACTGAGGTTTAACATTTGAGAATTGGAACTTATGAATTAAATTTAGTAGAATATTAATGATGATAATTTTTATCTAAATTAGTGAGGACATGAGATGTGAGCATGATGTTCGAGGTATAACTATGATCGTTTGTATTTGAATATTTGAATTTGCAAAATAAAAACCAGTGATCTATATTTTGGATATAACTTTCGATCCATGTAAAATTTTCCAATGATGTTAAAATATAAATTTTATATGAATCCAAGATTTATTTTTAAAAATATATTTAAATATTTTAAAGTGTGTATAGACATAGTTATGAAGGTTCAAAGTTTATTGTGTATTCGTGCATGGGTTGTAAGTGACCCAAAAAGATTGTTTGAGATTATTTTGATATTGTTTAGATATATATTAATGAATTGGATATTAGGGAGTGTTTTATAATACATTAGGATGATATGTGTTAATTATAAAGTATTTACCAATCATATTCAGTATGAACAAAGGTTTAGATGTTGACTGTGTATTCGTTCATGGTGATTATGTGCACATAATGTTGATTGAGCTTGCACAGAAGAGTGAAATGATGATTGTAAGCATTTGATGATGAATAAGGGGTAATTTAATGTTTAAATATTCTTTTTAAATTTTTATTATGTTATTTTTTTTCTCTATGATGTGCTAAATGGGTGAATAGGTCTCCATGAGACTTATAAGAGCTACAAGGGCCTTATTAAAAGGTGTAGTTGCTTAAGAGTGACCCAAAGATGTTATCGACAACATATAAATATTTTTTTGAGATATATATAAATTATATATTTACATTAAGGGTTAAGGCATGTTTGATGGCTGACCAAGATGGTGATGATCATGATTGCTCTATAAATAGTGAAACAAAATGTGTTGGTTTTTAGACTTGTGAGACTTAAACAAGGGAGTGAGAACGTGGAACCAAGTGAAGGTAATAACATTTTAAATAGAAGGTATAGATTAGTTAGGACAAATAAATATTGAAGAGGATCAAACATTCTTGTTTGATTAAGTTGGTGTAGAAGGTCATGCAGGACATTGGACCTTATGAGCCTAAAGGAAGCAAAATGAGCAAGTTGCTCAAGAGGTTGTTTGAGAGACTTTGTGAGAGAGTCTTGGGAGATATTTGAGAGAGGATTATGTGTATGAATTTTGGAGATAAATAGGGGTAGATTTCCTTATGGATGAGTTGATGAGAATATCAGTTTGAAGACTATTTATATGATTTGTTGGTCATAATTATGTTGGCAAAATAGTGTTCTTGTTTTTTGAGTACAAACAAAGGTGAAGAGTGGATGTGTTCATAGGTGTTGTTTTGGTAGCTCATAATCTAAGGTGGTTTTAGACTCCTTACAAGGTTAAACTTTCTAAAATTCTAGTTGTTGTAGCTCAGCTAGATAGGTGTGGCAGCACCTTGTGGGATGGTAGTCTCACTAAAAAGGGATTTTTGTTCCTTGATTAGTTGTAAATGGTCTACATTGGTTCTTGTTATTATAAGATAGTATTAAAATTATAGTTTCCAGTATATTTTATTCCCCAAGAGGGTTTTCCATGTCTTTCATGTGTTATGTGCTTGATCTTGCATTGTCTTTCTTGTTCATTACTATGAATGATGTGTATGCCTCATGAATGTATGTATTGACTGATTAAAAGTTTAAAATAATTGGAACTAAAGTTAAAATATTTGGACTCACTGATTTACCCCCCCAAGTGACTTTACCTCTAATAATTTCTTCATTAATTCTTCTAATCTTATTCTAACCCCACTTGTCCATTATATTATAATTTAAAATTCAATCCCACATACCTTAGCCTATTCCTAATATCTCCTACATCCCTAGTACCTAATCACACATCTAACCACCTACTAATCTTGTTTAACTACTAATGGATTCTAGAATTCTCATATTATAAAATCTTCCCCTATTCTCTCCTTCTTCTATAGAAACCTCTAAATCTAGATTCCCATTTATTTCCCCCACTCCTTTTATTTAAACCATGACACCTCCATGCAATGAGTCAAGGAGTTTCAATGTCAAATCTATGTTATTAGAGTTTCTATAATAAATCTTTAAAACACTATCTTATTGTCAAATTGCTCAATTATCATGCTATCATCATCCATTCCTACTACAAAATAATTTGAGTCTATTATAGAAATCCAACATATATAATCTACAATATTTTTTTTTGAATATTGATTGGGAACATTTGGATTTAGATATAAATGTTGTTTTAAACATTTATTTTATTGCATTTTTATCTAATGGTTTCTAATTTTGAAGTGGATTGGTATTTTTAGTGTATAACTGCATAATCTAATCAATTTATTAAATTTATCATCTGAAAAATGTCAGGTGCATTATCACTTTGTAGCTCAATCCTCATGTTGAGTTCATTTTATTCATCGTTGATCTCACATCTAGATAGGGTAAATTTTAGTGGCTATTCTTTGTTAGTTCATGAATATTTTAGTTCTACAAATTGACATTTGGATATTTATAGGGGGTGGTGAATAACATGGATTCACCTAAATTATCTAGGTATAAGTTAGTTTTCTAGGTAAGCTCATCTACTGTTTAAAATAAGTTTCATACATATAAATGTAGTTCACCACTTTGTCAAAAGTCAATATGAGTTTATTCACCATTATATGTAAACGAACATCCATACATATATTCATAATGGAAACTTTCAGTAGAAGGAAAGGGTTGAAAGAAGTGTTAGGTGATGGTGTCAAACAATATCATGTTACCAAGTGACACCAAAGTTTTCAAATGATAGTAATGTTGTCAAATGACAATAATGCTATTGAATGACAAAAATGTTCTCTCGATAGTAAGTTTTCCAAATGGAGATAATGATATTGAGAAATAATAATGTTATAGAATGATAATATGTTTTCATTTAATAAAAATCTCTATCATTTTACATTAATGTTGTCGAATGATAACATTAGTGTTGTGCGATAGTATTGATGTCATTTGGTAGCATTAATGTTGTTTGACAAAATTACTATTAAATTATAGCATTGTTGCCATTTGTAAATATTAATATCAAATGACATAATTATTTTCATTATAAAACATAGCTATTATTTGATAGCATTGATACCATTCACCATCAACTCTAGCAAATAGTGGCAAAAAGGTTTGATCTATAAAAAAATAAGACATAGTTTGTCTACAAGTTTTCTATACAATCGAATGCATGTCTAGCTTGTGTGCCCTATTATGATTTGCCTGTCCATTATCATTTTCACCTAAACATCCTCTATTAATATTTTTTGGACTTTTAAAACATATAGTTTAAGATTCACCAAAAAAATCAAGTTAATTTCTATATGGGCCACTAAAATTTACCCTACATCTGGCATCCCAACCCCTTGTATATTCTCACCTCCTACCCCTCATTTCTTATTTTTGAGTGGATAATCATCTCATTTTTATATACATGTCCCATTTATGAGGAATCATTTCCACTAAAATAATTTACTAACATTCATCCATGAGTGTCTTTCTTATTTGAACGATAATTACTCCTTATACTTCATCTACTCGTAATGCCCTTTTAAAGAGGGGCAAATGTATGCATCTAAATTTTCTCACTTTATTTATCATCACTAATATTAACTTTAGTCAACACTAACATCTATAATTTCATTTAATAATCACTAATATGACCTAACTTCATCTAACTAATTATTACTAATCTCCTTCTAATCATTTATTTAACATTCCCTCTTTCTTCTTCATCATGTTAACCGTATTCCTACCCCACAAGTCAATTAATCCTTCTTCTAATATGTCATTTATCTTATAATATTATTTTGACCTCACTTATCCATTATATTAGAATTTAAAATTTAAATCCAAACTACCTTAGCCTATTCCTAGGCTCTCATACATCCCTAGTCCCTAATCACCTCATCCAACCAATTATTAATCTTTCTTAGCCCCTAATAAATTTTAGAATTATCCAACTCTAGAATCCTATTATATTCTCTCCTTCTCTAGAAACCTCTAAATTTAGAGGATTATTGGGAATCTTTAATTCGCATTTATTCCCCCCCCCCCCCACTACTTCTATTTAAACCATGACACCTCCATGCAATGAGTCAAGGATTTTCAATGCTAAATCTATGTTATTAGAGCTTCTATAACAAATATTTGCAACACTATCTTGTTATCAAATTGCTCAATTATCAAGCTATCATCATCGATTCTAGATGAAAAATAATATGAGTCTATTATAGCAATCCAACATCTATAATCTTTAGTTTTTTTGTTTGAATATTGATTGGGAACATTTGGCTCTAGATTAAAATGTTGTTTTAAATGTTCATTTTATTGCATTTTGATCTAATGGTTTCCAATTTTGAAGTGGATTGGTAATTTGAGTAGATTGTAGTGTATAATTGAATAATCTAATCAATTGCTTAAATTTATCATCTTAAAACATAACACTAATGAGTGTGAAAAATAGGGAAAATAAGCCATAATAAGGACCATATTGACATCAAAAGACCAAAGTGACACGTGCAAATAATACTCTTACTCATCATTAATAACTTAATGTGAAAGAGATACAAAAGACATAGTACTTGTGTTTACTTGACCAAATGAGGATGTGTATAATATGGAATCAAAATAACATACAAAAATATGAACATTGGAATTAGCGAGGAAATAAATATGAATATTCTTGGAAGTCAAAGAATAACTACTCTGGTCATGCATAGAATGAGATTAGTGCAGTGGAATATGGAAAATGAAATTAGAGGAGGAATCATTATACATGGACACCAGGGGGGTATAGTTATGATCATGAATAAAATCAGAATAGAAAAATGGATTTTGGAAACAAGTTTCAATGGCTATCACCTACCAATATCACATATGGGTGGTTGGATGATTGAACATGAAGACAAGTGTACAATGATTTGAAGCACACTCATTATTTGGTTTTTTATTATGTTTTGGGGATGAAACATGTCAAGGAGGGAAGGAATTCTATGTACCTAGGGTATGCATTCCCTAAGGAAGAAAAAAACATACCTGAGACTATGGTGCAAGTGTGTAATCTTGGTGGGGGTGTTTTGAGATTAATAACATGCACACCCTCTTTTTTATTCTCCTCAATCATGAATAAAGGGTGTTTAGAGAAATTAAAATGCAAGTTTGTATGTTGGTTAGTTTTTTTATGGATATTTAAAGTGTTTATGCCATTTTGGGTCCTATATAGGGCATACACCATTTATGGAAAAAAGGGTAGATGCCTTTTCTCCAATAAATTGTGTAAGTCCTTTCTCCAAAAAAATGTGTATGTCTTATGTGGGACCCCAAGGGTGTACGCCCTTCAAGGTCAAAAATGATTGATGGGTTTTTGGTTTGATTTTTTTAAAAGGGCATGTGCCCTTTGTGTGAAATGATTTTTTTAGAAATGGCCCCTTTTTAGTCCCTTAGCTTTGTGCATTCACCTGCAAAGGATCATATACATATGGATGAGGTAGGGGTATTAGATTCAATGGAACATGTTTTAGATGTGGTGAGATTGGACACATAACATTTGAGTGTCATCATATGCATACTGAAGGAAATAAAATAACTAATGAAAGTGTTCATATTAAACAAGTAGATGAAAAAAGTGTTGTGTTTATTCACAACATAGATTAACTAGAGAATTTAAAATATCTCATGATGAAGAGGGTAGTTTGAAAACCTAAAAAAGAGGAATATAGTCCTACATAGAGATATAATTTGTTCATAACCATTTTCAAATATAAAGGTAAGTGTTGCATGTTGATTATTGATAGTGAAAGTACAGATAATATTGTTTCACAAGAGATTGTAGATAAACTTAAGTTGAAAATATTTTAACATTTGAACTCATATAAGGTTTCTTGGTTATTGAAGGGACATCAAGTTATGGTGAATGAATAATTTATGTTAAGTTTTCAAATTGATACTTATTAAGATGAGGTTGTATGTGGCATAATGCCTATGGATGTTTGTCATATTTATTTTGGAAGGCCTAAATAGTTTGACCATAGGGAACAACATGATGGTCGTGTTAACACAAATAAATTATGTAAATATGGAGTAAAATATACACTAAATCCTTTTAAGGATAAGTTTGAAGAATTGGAAAAAAAATATGAAAGTATTGATAATTTTAGGAAAAGTGTTTATGAAGGTGAATGTTATGCATTGATTTTTAAGTCAACACAAGGATCCGTGGAAGAAGAAACATTTCCACATGAATTTAAGGATATATTAAGTGAGTTTGAGTATATTGTGTCAAACTATATTCCGAATGGATTTCCATCGATTAGAATTATAATTCATCACATGGATTAGATTCCTAATTTAAGTTTATTGAAAAAATTAGCACATAGGTCGACTCCAAAATAGAATACAGAGGTTTAGAGATAAGCTCAAGAGATTTTGAATAAGGGTTTTATGAGATAAAGTTTGATCCCAAAAGTACTAATGCATAATAATAATGAAGAATGGAAGATGTGCACTAATTTCAGAGCCATTAAACAGATTTATCTAAAATATAGATTTCCATTGACATGTATGGATGATCCAATAGATTGATTGAGTGGAGAAATATAATTCATAAAAAAATATTTTAAGAGTGGATATCAGCAAAATCGCATAAGAGAAGGTGATGAATGGAATATAGCATTTAAAACATGAGAAAGGTTATATGAGTGGTTAGTTATGCCATTTGGATTAATTAATGCATTGAGTACATTCATGATATTGATGAATGAAGTTCTTAAACCATTTTTAGGTAATTTTATCATTGTGTATCTTGATGACATATTGATTTTTATTATAATAGAGGAAGAACATTTTCCACATTTGTACAAAGTGTTATAAAGGTTGAGGGATGAAAATTTACTTGTAAATTTGAAGAAATGTAGTTTCATGTATAAATAATTAGTATATTTGGGATTTTTGATTTATCAAGAATGTTTGAAGATGGATCCAATGAAGGTATAATCTATACTCAATTGGCCATTAGTGTAGGGAACATTTGAGGTACATAGTTTTCATGGACTAGTAAGATTTTACAAGTTCATCAGGAATTTTAGTGGGATATGTGCATTGATCATTGATGTGAAGCAAAAAGATAAAATATAATCTATATGGATGGCAGAAATAAGATATAGTTTCAAGCAACTAAAGAAGAAGATAACAAAGTAGCTAGTATTGGCATTGCCAAATTTTAGTAAAGTATTTCAAGTAGATTGTGATTTAAGTGGCACCACAATAGGAGTAGCGTTGATTCAATGAGGAAGACTTATTTCATATTTCAATGAAAACTGAGTGATCCAAAGTGCAAGTATTTAGTATAAAATAATTCTATGCAATTGTGCAAGCGCTAAAGAAATGGAGACATTATTTGTTTCCAAATGAATTTGTATTGTATATAGATCATCTTGCTTTAAAATATTTTAAAATTTAGATAAATTTGAATTGAATACATATGAAGTGGGTTGAATTCCTACATATCTATTCATTTTTGTTGAAACACAGGATTGGAAAGTCTAATAGAGTTAATGATGTATTGAGTAGAAGAATTATTTTTTTTAATAAATTAAGGGTGGATTTGATCTTATGAAAGAACAATATGAAGAAGATGAAGATTTTAAAGAAACATGGAATTCATGTAAAGAACTAATGAATCAAAACATAATACCATGGTTAGATTATTTTATTCAAGAAAGTTTTTTATTCAAAGGAAGGAAATTATGCATACTGAGAGGTTCCATGTGGGAGAATTTAATCAAGGAAAAAGATATTGGAAGATTGTCATTTCATTTTGTTTATGAAAATACATTATAACAAGTATTAGAAAACTAATGTTATCCAAGAATGAGTATGGATGTGTGCAAATTTGTTTAAGAGTGTAGAGTTTACCAACTAGCAAAAAGGAGAAGTTAGAATGCAAGGTTGTGTCAACCATTTCCTATTTTGGAGAAACCATGGGATGATATACATATGGAATTTGTTTTAGGTTTGCCTAAAACACAAAAATGAAATGATTCAATATTTATGATAGTGGATATATTTTAAAATATGACACATTTTTTGATCCAAGCAACACTTTGGGCGACCACTCGGGTGGCAGAAATGATCCGAGTAACCATTTGGGTGACCATTCGGGTGATAGTTATTTCCTCGAGCCATTATGTCCTCGAGCATTGTATTGTTTTAATTCTGTTATTTCTCTTGAGCCACTCATTCTTAAAAGGTCACCGTTAATTCCTTGAGCCACTCAATCTCTCGATGTTTTCAAAATATGTATAAATGCATTGTAACCTGAAAAGGGAAGGCAGACATCTCTTCCCAGAGATAAGCCTATATTTGTATTGTGATCTGTAAGTAATACGATGTCTCTTCTGAGAGAATTCATTATTATTGTGTTATTTCTATGCTATTTCAATATTCATCAACCAAAACTTCTAAGTTTTGGATCAGTGGTATCAGAGCGGTTTGTCTTGAGAGTGTATGTTCCCGAGGACAAGGTAAAGATACAAGAAACTTGGGTGGGAAGTGACAGAGCTTCCAAACACTCCACCTGTGCACCCCAAACGACCTCAAATGGTGGATGACACTGAGCCATCTGATCCTTTCATGGAAATGGTGAATGAAGCCCTCCAGTGGCAACAAGCGCATATGCTCCAATAATTTGCTCAAATTATTCAAACACTTTCGATGGGAAATTCTGGCTCTGCAGCTATACATCCAGGCTCCTCATCGAGGGAGCTTCCTTTTAGTGCCCCAACACCCTTCAAGGTTTAGGTAAATTTTGATATTCCCACATTTTAAGGCAAAATCAATCCTGATGCAGTGGAAAATTGGTTGGATCAACTATCATCCTACTTCTCTATAAATAAGTTCACCGATGGAGAAAAGATCACTTTTACTCTTTTGAAATCATCATTGCCCATGAAAAATTGGTGGGAAGTGTACAAAAAGAGGTTCAACATGGATATCATTGGCCTTGGGGTGGAACCCACTTGGGATGATTTTACGGAAGCAGTAAAAGAAGAATACTATCCCATCGGTGCGTATGATGATCTATACATACAGTGGCAACAAATTTGCCAAGGCAAGGACCAATCTATGTAAGATTACACAGACACTTTTCATTTTTTGTTTGCAAGACTGGGCATTTAAGAAATTGAGAAACATAAAACTCTGAAATATCATGGTGGACTACAATGGTACATCTGGGGGGAAATGGAACTCTTCAATTTGGAAACCCTTAGTGAGGCATATAAATTTGCAACGAAGATTGAACAAAAGCATGGCAGGAAGAATATGAAGAGTCAACCTTCAAAATGGAAAAGTGACAAGGAAGGTCAAACACGAGGCCCAAATTGGAAGCAAAAGGAGTTTCAAGATAAGAAATCCCAGAAGGGGAAGATGAAAAAATGGTGTGATTACCACAAAATTGGAACTCACTCCAGAGAAGAATGTCGAGCCATCAAGTCACTGCTCTCTGAGTCACAATACTCAACGTCTACTACTCTGCCTCATACACAACCTACAGTCAAAGAGGATGAAGAAAAAATTGTAGATGTTGGGCACGACACCATCATTTCCTCATCACGAACCCATGAGGAAAGACCAGATGACAAAGAAAGATTGTTTCACTCCAAATTATGGGTAAAAGGTAAGCCTCTACATTTCATTCTTGATAGCGGGAGTCAAAAGAATTTAATCTCGGCTAAAGTTGTGAAAAGTCTAGGTCTATCCATGAAGCCTCATCCAAAGCCATATAGTATTGGGTGGTTGAGCCCATGGAGAGACCTTCGTGTCACCCATCAGTGTCTTCTTTCATATGCTATAAAACCATTCCAAGATGAATTCTTGTTTGATGTGGTCAATCTAGACATTTGTGATGTCCTCCTTGGTCAACCATTCATGTATGAGCGACATGGCATCTATGAATCCTGAACCTGAAGGATCACCCTCACTCTTGGAACACAACGCTATAGGGTACTAGAGGTACCACCTCCCACATCTATTTCCTTGATCAGTGCTAAGTAATGAAAGAGATTGGTGGAGAAGACAAAGCAATTTGTTCTCATGATGGTCAAACCACAAAGATCTAAGGAGGCCGATATTGCAGTCCTACCTACACAATCAACACAACAACAAAAGTAGATAGGATGAATCATAAGTGAATATGATGACTTATTCAAGTCACCCATAAGAGTTCCACTACATTGCCAGGTAAAACATTCTATCGATTTAATCCCAGGATCACCTTTGCCTAACAATCCTGTGTATCGTAGATCAATTTTAGAGAATGAGGAGATAAAAAGATAGATTCAATAATTGATCTAGAGGGGTCACATCAGGCCAAGCTCTTCACCTTTTGTTAGCCCAATCATCTTGGCACTGAAGAAATATGGAATATGGAGGCTTTGCATTGACTACCGAGCCCTGAATAAAATCTCTGTGAGGAATCGCTACCCTCTCCCCATAATCGATGACCTGCTGGACCAGCTCTGTGGTGCGAAGTTCTTAACCAAAATTGATCTCAAATTTGGTTATCACCAAATTCTCATTGATCCCAATTATGTCTAGAAAATTGCATTCAAATCTAAGGAGGGGCTCTTTGAATAGTTGGTTATGCCTTTTGGCCTAACTAACACACCTGCAACCTTCACAAGGATGATGGATGACATCCTACAACCCTTCACCAACTCATTCATGGTTGTCTACTTAGATGACATTCTCATCTATAGTAAAACATGGGAAGAACATTTGCAACATGTCTGTAAGGTGCTTCAAACTCTTCGGGAGCACAAGTTGTATGCAAATCTTGACAAATGCACATTCAAAATGATAATAATTCAGTACCTAGAGTACGTTGTGAATGAGGAAGGGGTCCACATTGATCCAAATAAGATTCAAGTTATTCGAGAATGGCCCACACCAAGGACCCTCACAGAGCTTCACAGCTTTTTGGGCCTTGCAAATTTCTACTGCAGGTTTGTTCTTGGATTTTCACATGTTGCTTGGTCACTAGCCCAAGTGACTAAAGGAGGAGCTAAAGCTACATTCAGTGGGGTGAAATATAGCAAAGGGAATTTAATAATTTTAAGAATAGACTCTACTCAGCCCTTGTTCTTGCCTTGCCAAATTTGCATCATCCATTTGAGTTGATGACAGATGCATCTGAATATGCCATGGGAGCTATCATCATGCAACATGGCCATCTTATTGCATACCATAGTGAAACTTTCACTGATACAGTCAAGAAATATCCAACATATGATAAGGAGCTCTACGCCATTGTATAAGCCTACAAACACTAGAAACACTACATCCTGGGGAAAGAGACAGTCATCCACACTGACCACAGACCATTGGAATTCATCCAGATGCAAAGAAAACTATGAAATGAGAGGCACCAAAAGTGGGCCACGTATCTTCAGCAATTCCACCTGATAATCAAACACAAAAAGGGGAGCTCAAATACAACTATAGATTGCCTAAGCCACCCACCAATTACTGCACTCACAATAGTGCTTGACCTGTGCAGACATGAGACTGCCACTTGGGGTGCTCTATATGAAGTAGATCCTACCTTTGCTGACACATATCAAGTGCTCCAAAAAGGTGAACATGTTTCTGACTTCTATTTGCAAGATAATGTCCTCTGCCATATGGGGCACATCTGTGTTCCTGTTGTAGAGCAACAAAAGATGATATGGGAAGCACACTTCAGTAGGACAACTGGCCACTTTGGTATCGAAAAAACATTGGTAATTCTTCAAAAACACTTTTATTGGCCCCATATGTAGAAATATGTGGAAAGATATCTCAAATCTTGCACCCCATGTGCAATCGCCAAGCCAACAAATAAGAAGCAAGGATTGTACATGCCATTGCCAAAACCAACCAGGCCTTGGGAATCTATCTCAATGGATTTTCTCTTAGGTTTTCTCACTTCCAAACATGGAAAGGACTATATTTTTGTCGTAGTTGATCATTTTTCAAAAATGGCTATCATGCTTGCTTGTAAGAAAAATATGTCTGTAGAGGAAACTGCTCAACTATATTTTAGTCATGTATGGCTCCATTTTGGTCTCCCCAAGTCCATTATCTCAAATCAAGATAGCAGGTTCTTGAGCATCTTTTGGTCCAGTCTATGGAAGATGATGGATACTAAGCTGATGAAGTCCACAGCCTTCCATCCACAGACTGATGGTCAGACCGAGGTGGTAAACCGCTTGATTGTTCACATGATTTAGATGTGTCACTCCAAACATCCATGCACATGGGATGAGGGACTTCAATTCATCCAACACGGATACAATCAATTGTTGCATAGCTCGACCAAGCACAGTCCATTCTAAGTATGTTTTGGGTTCCAACCCATGGCACTAATTGATATAGTTGTTCCATTCTCCACCATGGAATACACACCTCATGGAAGCTTTGAGGCAGCAAAAGCGACCAAGTTTATTGAACAAATGTAGCATATCTAGCAACAAGTTCATGAAATCTTGGAGAAGATGAATCAAAAGTATAAGCTACGCCATGACAAATATAGGATTGCACACCATTTTGCTGTGGGTGACAAGGTTTGGTTACGACTTTAGAAGGAACAGCTTGCAGGCCCACACAAAAAGATTTTGCCTCTGCAATATGGTCCATACACCATCACCAGACAAGTTGCATAAAATGCTTTTGAGTTGAACCTACTAGCCTACCTTGGCCTGCATCTAATATTCAATGTGGATCTCCTCAAACCATATCACCCACCTCTATTGGACACTTCAGTTGTGGCAGAAGAACTAGACATTGATGAGCTTGATCCACAGAGTTTTGCTCTAGTAGAAGAGGATCAGATTGTGGATACTTGGATGAAGACAACAAGAGGATGCTCTATTCTACTGTATCAAGTCGTTAGAAGAGGCCAGCTTAGCCACCAAGGTGAGTGGCTCACCGCGAATCAAATCAAGACACAACTACCCCACTTGACAGGGAATATTGGCACAATGGGGACCATTGATTTTCAAGGAGGAAGGAATGATTTGAGAAACACTTTGGGTGACCACTCGGGTGGCAGAAATGATCTGGGCAACCATTTGGGTGACCATTCAGGTGACAGTTATTTCTTTGAGCCATTATGTCCTTGAGCACTGTACTTATTTAATTCTGTTATTTCTCTCGAGCCACTCATTCTTAAAATGTCACTGTTAATTCCTCGAGCCACTCAATCTCTCGATGTTTTCAAAATATGTATAAATGCATTGTAACCCGAAAAGGGAAGGCAAACATCTCTTCCCAGAGATAAGCCTATATTTGTATTGCAATCTGTAAGTAATACAACGCCTCTTCTCAGATAATTCATTTTTATTGTGTTATTTCTATGCTTTTGCAATATTCGTCAACCAAAACTTTTGAGTTTTGGATCATTTTTTAGCATGTATAAAGACTAGTGATGCAACAAACATTGCTAATTTGTTTTTAAAAGAAGCTATAAGATTACATGGTTTAATACATAGTATAGTATCAAATAGATATATGAAATTTGTCAGACAATTCTATAGGACATTTTGAAATAATTTTAATACCAAACTACATTTTAGTTTAGCATACCATCCACAGATAAATGGACAAATAGAGATATTCAATATAAGTTTGGGTAATCTTTTGAGAAGTTTAGTTGAAGGTAGGTCAAGAACATGGGATAATGTTCTAGGGTAAGCTAAGTTTTATTATAATAATTATGTGAATATAAGTACAGGAAAGACACCATTTCATATTGTTTATGGATCAAGTCCAAGAGGAGTTACAAAATTAAGAGATATGAATATTGAGAAAAAGAGAAGTATTGAAGCAAAATATTTTGCAGATCAAATGTGTGAAGTGTATAAAGAAGTGAAAAATAGTTTAAAAGGAATACAACATAATATAAACAAATTTTAGATCAAAAGAGAAGATAATTTGAATATCAATTGATAGGATTAGTCTTAGCATACTTAAGAAAAGAGAGTTTTCTTAAAGGGACATTTGATAAGTTGAAATGGAAAAAGATTTTTCCATGTATAATTTTTTGAAAGTTTAGAAAGAATGTATATGAAATAGAGTTAGTTGAAGGTATATAAATATCACATATTTTCAACATGATTTATTTATATCCATATTATGAAGGATATAGTAATAATAGAAGATCATATTCCTAAGAAACAAAGTGGAGATTTTAGATGCCTAAAAAAGAGCATGAATAAATAGAAGATGTAATTGACACATGAGTTGGAAAAACTATAAGAAGAAAGGAATATAAAATTTTTATGGTGAACTTGAAAGGTAGATACCTAGAATATGTGACATAGATTAGTGCATCAAAAGCTATAAAATAAGGAATGACATTAGTAGAGATCTTAGAATTTGTATGAGTTCTTGTCTTACCTAGGGTGTATGATATAGGAGCAACTGAGTTCATGAGGAATCTTGCATCAACCAAAAATATTTTAGTTTAAGAATTTGTCTAATTTTTGTGTTGTGTAAGGTTTTTTACCACACTTATGTTTTTTTATGATTTTTTCAAGTCTTATTTATTGTGTTGATCATCTTTGTGTTCTTATGTGTTATCCTTTGTGAAGGCCTTGTTTAGGGTAGTTTTGTGTTACCTACGAGAACACCTATATTTGTAATGATCCATGTATCTTTTATTTCACAGTTATATCTAATTATGATCTAATTGAATCTTAGAGACCTAATTTGATTTGATGTAAGAATATTTTATTTCCACGTAACTATCTGGTGATGTTATGTATTTTTTTATTAGTTTGTGACACTTATTTGAAATAGAATATTTGTTTGAGGTGGTTCTTCATTGTAGTGCCAAAGAAGTAGTAGAGATTTCTTGGGAATATTTTTTATCCATTGTGAAATTTTTGCATTGAATTTCAAATCATTTGAATAAATAGTGGTATGAGTTCTTTATCACTCTCGAGTATACACAAGATTCATAGTACATAGGTTTGCTAATTTTTAAAATTTGTGATGTTGTGCGACTTTATATGTATTTGGATCCATTTCTGATTGATTGGTATTTAATTCTAAAAGTTATGGAATCTTATAAGGATTCAATTAATAATGTTTATGACCTATTTTGGGATGCATTAAGCTCTAACATGTTATTATTCCTTGGAAATGTGAAATACTTGTGTCATTTAATGTTTGGGACTCACTAAAAAGGATTTAATGATGTTAGTGGGGTAAAATCACTTAATGTAAGTAGTCAGGTCTTGTGTCTATATGAGCATGCCCCTACACCTGTGTTAAGGATTTTTTCAATTAGATATTCAATAGAGTCTAGATCCAAGAGTTTATTTTGAAAATATTGTGGGTTAGTATAACTGAGAGCTACAAATTTGATTTGTAATGAATTTCATTATGAGATTGTGATGTGATTGTGTCATTGTGCCTATTACATTTCATTTTGATTGAAAGTAAATAAATATCTAATTTATTATTGTTGTTTCATTGATTTTTCTAAGGGCTACATGTTCTAAGGCATTTATTAATTTAGATCCCTAATCATGATTGCATTAGTTTTCATATGCACATTCCTAATGTGTTTATTATATTATTATCTTTAATTATGTTTTTATGCTTGGTAAGTTACTTTCCTTATGTGCTCTGAATTTGATCTCTCTCCAATGTGTTTTATTTACTTGCTTTGTGGCCTATTACTTCATATGTCTTCCCAATTTTTGATATGCTTTTGCTATGTCTATATTTCTTCATGTCATTGCTTTGTTTTTGATTTTTCTTTAGTATACTTTGTGTGCTTACTTTGCATTTATTATGTCTACTACTTCATATGCTTTATATAATTTTTTCACTCTTGTATCGAGTACTTGCTTTGTGCTTGGTCATATAGTTTATTGCTTTTTTATGCTTGGTTGCATAACTTTCTTTATTACTTAGGGTTGAGTGTTTCTTAAATGTGTTTAGCATGCATACTTTGTGTTTATTGTGCTTTCCTTTTGATCTCTCTATCATATGTTTTGAATTTTTTCCTTACATTCTATGTATACTTTATGTTTGATATGATTTTAGTGTGTTTGATGTGTTAACTTTGTGTCTTCATTGATTCATTTATTTTTTGTTCAGTGTACTTCTATGTCTACTCTATTTTCATAATATGTTAATGTGGCATGATTTATACCATGGGCAGTCCTCTTATTTTCCATGATTCATAAATTGTAGATGTTATATAGATCTTGCTACATTACCATAATCGATATCATGTGTTTATTGATGGCATGGATTCATACTTGTGCTTAACATTGATATATCTGTTGTTACACTAATTATTACTTATTTCCCATGTGGGGCATATTAATCATGCTTATATTGCTTGTATGTTGCCCATATTTTCTTATTACTTGTTTCTCATGTGGGCCAAGTTATTCCCATGAGGGGCACATTACTCCCACAATTACATTGATTACATGTTTTCCATGTGATAAATTTCATTCATTTGCATATATTTATTGTATTTACCCATGTTGTCAATATTACACATTTATTTGTATAGATTACATCACAAGCCCATGTGGAATAATCTAAATAAACATACATGCTTTCAAATTGATACCTTACTATGTTTTATATTTGTAATTTTATTTCATATCATACACATGATGTGTGTAATCCTTTTCTTTTGAGATGTGTGTTTCATAGATTCATCTCACATCTCAAAACATGGCATATATTCTATTCATTTTCTCCCAACCTCAAACTCCATGGCTCAAGGCATTAAATATTATTCTCCCACTCTAGATGAGTGAAATTATAGGTTGTTTATTCCTAGACATCTCCAACATGTGACCCATTTTCCCATCGAGGGATACATCTAGGATGTTTTGTACCTAACACTCTTAGATTACATCATATTTTATTATCCTTAATTTTTTGACACTAAAAATTGTAATCATAAATACATGTAGGAATTAGTGCAGATTTTGAGATGCAATGAAATCATATAGGGACACCCTAACATTTCTATAAAAAAATAGGTTTATCATTTCTAGTTTGCATTTTCTAGGTTTCAACAAATTATTTTCATGAGCACTTATCCACTTATAACTTTTATTGTAGGTTTCATAGGGGTATCTACATGTATTCGACAGAAATTTGGAAGTGCAAGGAACTCTACAAGTACACTCTCACACCTCCAATAGAATAAGGTGTATAATTTTCATTTTTTTCTATCTATATTTCAATAGATTATTGATTGATTTGACAATTATCCACATGTAAATAACTTTGCAAATTTTCACATGTGCATTGAATTTGATGCAGGATTTTCAAGAGCAATAAAGTTTGTATTCACCCCTATATGTTTTACTTTGATATGTATGCACACACACATCAAAGTGGGACATTAATTATATACCTAAAAAATAGTCGTGAAACATTTATTAATCATAAAATTACATTGATTCTAGGGTGCTTATATTTTTCTCAATCATTAGTCCAGTTTAGGCGAGCTATTGATGCAATTTCCACGTGTTTTTTGTTGTTTCCTATCATGTTTCCCATCCTTCTATATATTTTATATTTCTCTCTCCTTTCCTCCTACTCCCTTGAGTTTATGGGGTTCCTATTAGAAACGTACATTATACGTTTCTGGGTGTGGGCTCTTTAGACCCAAATTTTAGATCCCATGGGATTATGGGCCCTGATTTGTCAATGTTTCCTACCCATTATTTGTCAATTTGTGTGCTAATAGGGACAAAATTTGAAATTGATAATTTTATAAGTACACATGTGCATAATTGCATTTAGGAGATACAATGAATGTGCACATGTAATCAATTCAAGCATTTAGAGCCAGCTTTCATGATTCTAATAAAATTTGAAGAGCATCTAGCATTAACTACTACATGTTAGAATAAATTAGAAAGTAGTTATTATAGTTACTCTAGTGTTGAAAGGCATAGTAGATTAGACAATATATCATTCTAGATTTCTTAGTTGAATTGTATTATACTTGGCATGTTGTTTTCAATATTGTAAACCATTGAGAGGCTTCATAAGTAGCCAATACCTAAAAACCCTAATAACCTTGAGTGTAAGCTCGAAAACAAACTTTTTTCTTATTTTTTAGTAGATATAACTTTCCTATTAGGGTTTTAAAGAGATTGATTCCCTTAAGATCTAGGTAATATTTTAGAAAGGAGATCAAGATTTTAAGAACCCAAAACTCAACAAATATAATTATCAAATTAATTTTCACATGTTTATATTCTAAATATCAAAAATATCAAATATTCGATTCTTATTTTAAATATATAATTTTAATGAAATGTCAAGATTGATACTATTTTCTCAAAACTCTAATTCTACTATCAAAGTATAATAATTGTTTTCAAATATACATAAAAATTAAATACTTGTATGAACCCTACACTACCAATTATTAAATTAAAAGTAAGCAACAATTAAGTGTGTAATTTCACTCTTAAGCTTAATTACATGTTATTTACGTGGATACGATGCAAGTTTGACATATACATTAATTAACTCATGCCACACTTCGAATCATTGACGTGAGTTTTAGAGTGTGGAGTGGGTCTTCCACGTGAGGACAGCGTGACATATACAAATAAATTATTTAACCATATAAATAAAATTGCTCCAACGTGTGCGGTGCCAAACAGTGGTGGTGCTCCATCCATTGCTAGTCATGCCTTCGAATAATATAATATAAAAATAATCACCACTTTCAGCGACTGCAAAAAAACAAACTCACGAAGGTGCCTCTCCACGTGTAAGAGGATCCATCTTATTATAATTTTTAAATAATTATTTACACACAAATAAACAAAACATTAAGGCACGAGAATAAATATAAATTTTAGCATGGTGGAATGTTCTCGACCAATATAATATAACATAATATAGTGAGAAGGAAAAAAAAAAAAAGAGCAGCCTGAGCCTCCTCTGAGGCTGTGCCACTGATGTATATTCCCCTACAGATATTTGTATATACAAAGAGTGATGGGTGTCATACAGATTCCCTTCGTATTCGTGTGGAGTGTGTACATTGCACGCATTCCATTCTTATTCCTTCCTTGCCTTGCCTTCCATGGTCAAACTTGAAAAAGAGTGCTAAGAAAGAAAGCCGTGCAGGGCAGTGATGCTTTTCCAGCTATCCCACTCCCCTGGGTCACAGCAATTATGTACAATCATGATTTTACCGGCAAATTCCTTGATCTAATAAACACCCACTTGCAATTTCTCTTCATTACCCTTAGCCCTGTTGTTAAGAGGTTACAGCTCTACCACCGTTTCATCATGGTCATTGCTGTATTTCATAAAGGATTCTGATCGATTTGGCTTCCAAACTTTTGTTTAATATAACAGGAAGCATTGGGGTCGTATTTGGCTTCAACAGCACTGTTATCTTAATTACTATTGATGAAGAATTCCAGGTGCGTAGCAGGATGCCTGGATGCGCAGGCACCCAGCAGAGCTACTTTTGAGAGCATCCACAGATGGCCACATTCAGAAGCTGAGTTTGTGCGGGTGATGAGGAGTAAAGATGATGTCAATCCGAACACAAAGAGACGAGCTGAATGTGTCGATGGCTATTCTTGCAGACAGATGTATCTGAGGAGCTATACCTTTTCTAGAAAAGAGACCGTGCCTGAAAAAACTAAGAAGTGCATCGGAAAGGTGAAGGACAGAATGTCCAACATGGTCACTACCTCCAAGAAGAAGAAGACGACAAATGCTTCTCTTCTCAGGAAGATCAGAGATAAGATAGTGGAGAGTTATTGTGCTGCCATGGCTGCTATTTTCCACCGCCTTTTGTCATGTACGACAAGTGTCGATGTTAGCGATCAAGCTCTGAATCACCACAACTCATAGATTAGCTTAGCTTAGCTTAGGGCCGATTCTCTCGTTTCACTTGTTTGTTGGTAGTATAGTATTAGATCCACTGTTTTCTTTGTGTCCTCAAATATCGACGGCGTTCCAAGTTATTCGGATTTCACGTCTGGTGAGTATGGGGATGTTTTTCTGTTTTTCTTTTCTACTTTTTAATTGACAATCAATGTGTTAGAAAACAGTTTCTGATCAGAAATATTTAAACTTAATGTAATTTGTCCATTGATTGTGCCTCTTCATTAAATCTAAGGTCGATAAGTGGCATTTCCCAGATGAATGTTGAAGATGCTATCTAAAATAGTTTGCATTTTAATGCTTCATCTCAATGTTTTGTTTAGCTATCCCTTGTTTGTTTCCTTTCGATTTTGTATCAGTTAATTGTTTGGAAAAGATTAAGTCCGTTAGTTAGTGAGTCTGAAATCAAAATAAAAACTTTTGATCTGTGGATAGCTTCCAAGGATACAAATTTGGTTCAAATTTTTTCTTGATCTGAAACAACTGAAACAGGCTTTTCATTTAATATTTGTTTATGTTCAAGCTTTGAATGATTTAAGACGAGTAATCACTTTTATAGTTTCAGCTTTCAAGTCACTAGAAATGCCGAATCTATTGATTAGTTTTAGTTGTCGGTTTTTTTTTTTTCCTTCTTTGACGTGTTATAATTTTGCTAAAAGCAAAATACGACAGAGTAAGTCTTATGGTGTTAGTGTTAATAAAGCTGCCTTTAATTGGAAAAAAGAAAAAGAGTCACATGCTTATCAAATTAAAAGATTAAAATAATAATAAAAGGAAATACATTGCCCGTGGCTTAAATATTGCCCTTCTGACTTTGTGATAAAAATAAAAAATAACAAATAACAAGTGAACCCACTCGTTATTATGACCTCGCGAATCCAGCTAGGTGCCCAAAAGAGTCTCCAACATCAGATAGATCATATATATATATATATATAAAATATTAAATTACCAATATCAGGGGAATATATATGGGGAAAGGAAAACAAAACAAAAGGATCATGTAGTGGTTGAAGTAAGTTGTTTTGAAATTTAATTTGTTATGTATTTTAGTAAGTTATTTTATTTTAAATTTAAGAAATTGTATTTATTTTTATTAGTAAAGTATTTAAATTATAAATTTGTTTTATAAAAGTATGATTGTTTAATAAGATATTATGTTAATATTTTATATTATAAATGATAAATTTTTATAAAATAATTTATTATATTGTATAGTGAATTTTGATTTAGTTTAAAAAGTGAAAATTCAAATGTTAGTTTATGGTATTTATTATTTATTATGTGAAGTGTCATCTATTCAATTACATATTTATTGTATCTTTTCAAAGTCTATTTTTTAAATAGATAATGTTTATATGACCTATATTTAAGGTAAAAGGGTTACTTGTTTTTATGACATATGAATTTTTGATGGATAAATTGATCGATTAAATTAGATTATATATGGTTTGTGTAATAATAAATTATGATGGTGGATGTTTGATAAATGATTCAACATTTTTATGATTATTACTTAAATTAGTATAAATATATCCATTGACACATACAAATTAGAATATACGAACACATGTAAAACTCTACAATGTGAGAAAAAACATAATTTATATAGTCCTTATAATCTAAAAGGTCCTTTTGATTCTTTTTTACTTCAAAACACAATTGTATCAAATCTTAAAACCACTATTTATTTTAATTATTTAATTTAATAATTAGATGTAAATTTATTCAATGTGTATGTATTATAATATATTATCTAATCATTTTTATGTAAATATGATACTATTTACTTAAGACGGATGTTAAATGGTATAAAGAAATTCCCTTTTAAAAATGAATTTCTCAATCTTTGATATATCTAAAACTTTCAACATTAAATGTGAAGTCGTATTTATATAAATATGTCTTTTACAAGATATATATATATATATATATATATATATATATATATATATATATATATATATAATTTATATTTATGTTCCATTATCAACTTACTCATAATGGTGTGGAGTTGCACATCATACTAAGAATATAACAACTACATGGATTATGATTAGAATTATGTATAAAATAATAAGTTAAGTGTGAATTTAAATTTTTTTATAACATTAATTTTTTTGGTGAGTACTTAAATATTTCATCATATCGTTAATATTGTGATAATTAAATTTTATGGTGGTTATTTTTTTTCAAAAGTGGTAATATTAGTGGTTGATATGTCAATAAACCTTTTTCTATAACAAATTTGTTTGGAGACACCATTTTTAGAAAAAATAATCTATTAAATATTGTATAATATTTTTTGGATTTAATTACATATAAATTTTTAATTCCAATATTTTGATTCTTATATAGAATCTGTCATTAGAGAGAAAAAGTATATAGCTGAAAAAAGGTAATAAAAACTAAACCTAACCTAAATATGACAATAGAAAAAAAACAAGAGGTGTCTTTAGAAATTAGCTATAAGTGTACCATTATCTTCAACCTCTATTGTAAATTTTATATACTATGTTTATGCATTGAAGTGATAAGGAATGAATTCAAATTTTCTCTCCCATGTTACATTATTTTAATTTTTATTTATTTTAAATTTTTTATTTATTTATTTTTATTATTTTTTATGGATTTATTTTTTATTTCTATTTTATTTCATTATTTGCATTATTTTATTTTTATTTTCTTTTCATTTTATTTTATATCATTGATTTTATCTTAATTTTAATCAATTTAATAATTATTATTATTATTATTATTATTATTATTATTATTATTATTATTATTATTATTATTATTATTTTATTTTATTTATTCAATTTTTTAAAATGATTTTTAAAAATGATTTTTTAATTTTCTTCTTTTTACATATTTTGTTTGGTTTTGGTTTCACTTACGTTTCTTCAAGTATAGGTTTTTTCTCTTTCATAACAAATCAAATATAGGACTCAAAACATTAGAATTAAAATTTTATATAAAATCATATCAAAAAATAATAATACGATGTCTCTAATCTATAAAAGAAATGTAAAATCTCTAACAATTAAATAGTTAAATAGATCAAAAAAAATAGGACAAGTTAAGTCAAACAATCCAAAATCCAACTATAATTAAAAAAAATTAGTGAATACTTAAATGCTAATATTATAGAATAAAATTTAAATAATGTTACAAAATTTTCTTATCATAATGTAATAGGAAGAGCAACCAACATGATTATAATATACTTTCACTTCTTCATAACATTTACTATAATTCATAAAAATAAGAAATCAAATATCATATAATATATTAATTGAATAATTAATATAATTTTTTTTCAAAATATCTATGAGAAAGAAAAATCCAAATATTCATTGTTATTATTCTTTGGTGTTAATATAGTCCTCTTGAATATAGAAATATGGAAAATGCTTATAATCATAAACAAGATTAGAAATTGACAAATTATCTATGTTTTTAGTTTTCAATCGTTATATGACTAACGAAGTTCTAGGAAAGTAAAATGATGCCAGGCTCAAAATTAACAAATTATAAATTTTTCAAATGCTTATTAATTTAAATACATAAAAATATAATGACTATTAATATTTATATAATGACAAACAAACGCTTATAATATTAAAAATTGTCATAAAAATTGCGATTGAGAGGTCCCTTCCTTGAAAAAAGAAAGCCGCCAACAAATTTTTAATTGAAAAGGGAATGTTACTTGAAATTCGAGGCAAGGGAGGGAGTCCCGCACATTTGCAAACCAAAAATTGGGCGGTCTTTAAATGGTCGCAACAATTTGCGATTGTCAAAACCCCGCTCGTCTTAATAAACAAAATTTCACCCGACCCCGACCCCGACCCCGACCCCGACCCCGACTCCTACTCCTACTCCGAAAGATACATAACAACTTTGATGCAACACACGACACTGCTACCAGTAGGATAAAATAAGTGTTTTCAGCCACTGATCCAAATTTATAGAAATATTGAACTTTGCGAAACCAACCGGCAATTTAATGCTAATCTGAACTTACTTCTTCAGTAAGACGTCATGGCTCGGAATCGATTGAAGATTCACATCCTTCCTTTAGTCGAATGTCTTTGATGAAAGGAAGTGACCTGCGTATTAATAAATTTTCATCGGGCATTGGGGTTGGAGAGTGTCATTCCAAGTAGCGCAAATACAGACAGATGTCAAGGAAAGATTTTGAACTCTCCATTAAACGTTGTTTTCTTAAAATTACAGAGAGCAAAACCCAAACAATGCATAACCTTCTATTTACACCGCAATTCAATCCAACGCCACCAACACTTAACAAGAAAATAGTAAAAGCAAATCAAATCCAAAAATCAATAAAACAGAGATATAAACCAGATAAAAAATTTAAAAAATTCAAAGAATATACAAATTGAGATATTAAAACCTTAAATAGGCCATCTGATGGTAACCATGATGCATGGCCTTGGTGTTGTTACAACATTTAGATTCAGTTTGAAGAAAGGGCTTTTCATAACATTGCTTTCGGGATTTTAATAATACAAATAGCCACTGCTCTGCAAATTCCATTCTCTTATATTTATATGTCTGCAATTATAGATCAAAACCTTCTTGTTGTGTTGAACCCTTAAGCCCTCCCAAGCTCGAGTGTTCATTCAGCGTTGCATACTAAAATATGACATCAAGAGGAGATGTCTCATACGAAATATGACATTGATTTATCATTTTAAAAGGGCATATCGATTTAGATTGTGTAATACTTTTGGGTTTGTTTTATGTTGATTGTTTGAAGAAATTAATGATTAGTTAGGGCATAATCATTCATGCAACACATAGTTTATTGAATAGTTTTTGTAATTACAATATGATACATATAATTCAGTGAATGCATATGAATTTAACACATAATCATTGTTGGGTATGCTACATATAAAGGAATTTAGACTCTATAACTTTGTATTCTATCTTTACACTGTAAAAAAATTTGAATGACATTTGAAAATTTAACCCCTATTGAGTACATACAATCAAGTATAGTTATAACCACCATCAACATGAGTTCAATAATAGACGATAGATGCATGTTTAAGCATAGAACAAGGTAAGATCTTAAAATCATTCTCAAATAAGCATACAATCAGACGTTCAAGCAGTTAACAATATAGTCAATGTTCTATTGTATGAGGTAGAGTATAGAAGTGTGACATCTGTTGAAAGTAAGAACTATCATTGAATGAATTATGTGTTCAATGAATTCGATGTAGCATATCCTAATTACACAAACTATTTAATAAATTATGCATTGAATGAATGATTCTGCCCTAACTAATCAATAATTCCTTCAAGCAGTCAATAATATAATAAACATAAAAGAAAGTATGCCCTAACTAATCATAATTTCCTTCAACCAGTCAACAATATAATAAACATAAAAGAAACTATGCCCTAACTAATCATGATTTCCTTAAAACAGTCAACAGTATTGTTAACATAATACTTACTAATGTCCTATTGATTTTATACTTGATTGTACTATTATAATGCCCTATGTATTGATGCCCTATTTTAGGAGGTAGAGTATGGGATTATGAGTTTTATTTATAGTAGTAATTAACATGGATTTTTGTAGGGTAATTGGAAATTAGAATTTCAATTCCACGTTCATTATACTCATTATACTAATGCATGCAAGACATTGAAATGATCTTTTATTTTTATGCATGGTTTCCTTGCATTTGGTGTGTAAATATTTTACATGTTAGTTCTCTCTTGCTAACATAGTTAAGTTAAGATGAAATGATTAGCATGCGAAATATATTCTTAGTTGTTCAGTGATAATTATTCCATTTGTAGTGTATGCCCTTTGACCTGCATTTTTTTTTGTGTTGTGTTTTTGTTTCTACGTGCACTTTGAGTTGTTTTATTTGATTGTGTTATTTTTTATTTCTATGTGCAAGGATATATTTAGTAAAATAAATATAATAAGTATAAGTTTACATTTAAGATTATATTACATTTCATATTCTTATACTTATAAAATATAATAAAAATATAAAAATTAATATAAAATTAAAAATAAACTTATAATTTAAATTTATTTTACTAAATATAATAAATTAGGGTCATTCTACATCTTATAAAATTGATTACAAATTTGTAGAGTTACTATTTAGAAGTTAGTTTTTCAAAATCTATTCTAGTCAATACTTAATTTTTAGAATTTCAGGATTGAAAGATAAAATGATAAATGAAGTTTTGAATCATGTTACATATGTAATAGATATATACCATTGAGGATTACATGCCTACTTTACCTACTTGAGTATTTTATACCTACTTTAACTAATTGAGTATGCACTACCTGATTGAATAATCGATTCATATCTTGATCTCAATGAGTATGCCCTATCTAAAGACAAAGTCATATCTTGATCTTTACCATTCCCTACTGGTGTCAAAGTGAGTGCTCTGCTTACTCAACTTGGTCTACTTCAAGGTCTTCTAGAAACTTGCTTACAATTAGTTCTCTTCCTAACCATAAATTATCTCTTGGTCTATCACAAAAGGTATTTTGAGTATTGGTCTTGAAATACTAATGAAATTATTTTTTAATATTATCTCTTGACTTCTTATCCTCTATATTCATATCAAAATACACTTTTAGTGACTTAAAACAGGGTACTCAGTCTCAAGATAGTAATCTACCTTCAAGCAAAATCCTTATTTGACTCATAAATAACTCAATTGTATATCCTCACTTATTTGAACAAGACTATGAGGGTTTCACCAATGATTTGACTCAATATTTTTAGTGCATGAATAAATTCAACTCAAAACTCAGACGACAATAACTTTACCCATTATATGCCTATTAGGCCATATTTTGCCTCTTAAGGACTTGATACAAAGAGGTTTACAACTACCTTGTTTTGTGGACTCATTCACTTTAAAAACTCAATAAAAATATCAAGAAAATGATACAAGATTCATAGGTGTCTTTACACAAGCTCAAAATACCAATTAGATCACCAAAGTGCCCAAAAAGTTGATTTAATCCTAAGAACTATTATAGTATTGTATATAGGTTTGTTTGGTATTGAAAAGGTGTTCTTAATCTAATCTCATCAAAGGATTATTATATATATTTATTAAGATGTTTGGAGACTATTTCTGAGGATGAGAAACCAATTTCCTTTATTGGTTTATTAAGGATTGGCCTTCAATGGCAACTCTGCTCTTTAGGTTTGGATGGTCTAATCTGCGTACTTGGAAGGATGTTGAATTGGATTAAGCCAAATTCTTTGACTCACTTTAAATAAGTATTATATAATGTTTAAAAAATAACATTGGACCTTCATAATATGTTTAGACTCAATCAACAAAGTAAAACACTTGAAGTTTCTCTTGACTGAGATTTCCTATGACTATCTACAAGTAGATCAAAAAATAGTGCTCTATATTTGTAAGCACAAGGTGGGTTTGAGAATCCTACCCATTGGAATAACTTATAAACCTTCTATATCAACTTCCCTATGAGTTTGAGGAGATTCCACAAATTTAGATGCAAGTTCTGGTTCTTTTTGTATCAAAAATCTTATTTTAGGGTTTGACTATGCACACTGAGCCTGATGGGTTCAAATTAATTATTCATACAACTTAAAGTTTTTTTTCAAGAACTAATACTTATAATAGAGTCTTGACTAACTCTTTTAACTTATCCAATCTTATAAACATACTCATGAAATTTTTTCTATGTGATACAAGAGACTATAAGTGATTATAAATACACATAAAAAAGGGTTTAGAAGGTTTCAATGACATGAATCTTAGATCAAGTAAAAATTCTCTTAAAATTAAGTTGGATTTCATTCACACATGCAATAAAATTGTGAATATAACAAATTAAGTTACAACACACCTTTTATTCATAATAAAATGATTCTTTTTACTACATATACCCTTGTTCTGTCTTGGTAGACTATCAACTCTGATTGCAGTCATGAAGTTCTTCACTTTTAAGCTTATTCTAACCTTCAATTCCTTCTTTTTGTAGGTTTGAAGTTGACCAAGTTTTTGGAGATGTACTATACTTGGATTTTGATATTTTTTCCTTAGAATCTTCTTACCAACCTTATTTCAACTTAGAAAATGAATTTTAATTAATGGGTCTATCAATATACATAAATGAATAGTATGTAGCATGCAACATATAACATATATATAGTAATGATATAGTCATTCATGCATTACATCTACCATATACATAGTACTACATATAGGTATGCGGTCACACATCCATGATATCTTCTTGTGGTTGTGATACAATCACTCATATTAGACATGAATGCAATTAATCACCCTAGTACACTCCATTTACACCTAAACCATTAACCTTAAACCCCAAACCCTAAAAACTAAACCTTAAACCCTAAGCCATAAACCTTGAACCATGAACACTAAATAATATACCTAAACCTTAAAACCTAAGCCCTAAACCTTAAACCATTAACCCTAAACCTAGAACAATAATCCCTAAACCATAAACTATAGACTTTAAACATATAACCTTAAAACATTAAACATTAGACTTTATACCTATTGACTAATTTGACCCCAAGTAAACTTAGGTAAACCCCCTATATAGTTCAAAATTTCATAGTGTCTCTTAGGCTATAAAATTTCCACCATGGTCATTAATGAGATCAATCAATATGTTTTCATCCTTGTCACATTTGTATAGTTTATCCCAAGTCATTTTATATCACCTTTTAGTCATCAAAATGAACTTGTATAGTTTCCCATAAAACATAAAGGTGTCAAGATGCACTCTAATATCCCACATGTTAGAATATGTTAGAGATGGAAGCTTAGAAATTGAATTCTATAGGTTCAATGTCCATCTAGGAAGATAAACTACAAACAAGGGAGTTTCAAGCAAGTTGTACGGACTATGTACAGTTCTAGCACATGTGATCACTTCAATGAGGTCTCTTCAGATCCCCAAAATTTAATTTTAGGTTTTCAAACCAACCTCTCTCTCTCATCACTCACTTGGATAACTTAGACAAGGTCAATCGATTTTCCCTCATTATGGACCAGAGGAGCAAAGTTAAAACAAGTGCACTTGGTGGGTGATATTACTCCCTTTGTAATTATATTTCATGGTAATATTCATAGGATTGGTGATATATTCTCTATGAAAAATATCTAATATTGTTAGCTTCTCAAAACTACTTGCACATCCCCAACACCTTAGTTTTCCTTCTCTATTTGCATTGATTTGAGAAAACCAAGTGTGGTATCTATACTTGTAGAGTATGGTCATATTATTAATGTGGTTTTAAAATTGGTTTTCACATGTGGATATCAAGGAATAGGTAGGAACATCTCATTATGCTAGTAGAAGACACCATTGAAGCCTACAAAATGGTGTTGTTGAGTTACAAAGTTTCATACTCATGTACATGATTTTAGGATAGGTCTAGAATGTTTGTTTTCAACCTATGAAAATAGGTTTGATAATATTCTTCATAGAGGTTTTGTTCTCAAGAGTGTCACTGATGATATGCAAATACTAACAATTGAAACAGTAAAAAAACCTTGAAATAGTCACCTATAGGACTATGTAGGAGTAATAAGATAGAATTTTAATAAGGATTAGAGTTTTAAGGTTTTTATGAGGTTATCAAGGTAAAAATACTATGGATTGAGCATTAAAAAGAGTTTGAAGGTTATTTATGAAAGAGGATCCAAGACTATATACAGTCAATTTTCTTGACAATAACCTACAGTCAAGATGAGAATTTTACCTTCAAGAGAGAGATTCATGAGTTTGGATATTCAGAGTCACTAAGAATTCAATGAGAGGTTTTAGAGTGTGGTCAAAACCTAAAAGGTTCCTGTATATAGTCATAGTCAACATTTTAAGTAGTCATCTATAGTCAAAATTGAAGAAGGTTACCAAAATGAGATATGTTACCTTAACTTCTCTAAATAAGGTATTTGCTCATAACAAATGTCATATGTTGGTAAGGGCATATGGGATCTAGATAGGCCCAATGTTTCATCCTTATAGACTAAGTCTAGAGGTATCATATTGAGCATAAGAGGAAGTTGTTATATCATAGGATATGATGGTTGAGTAGTTTCCATCCTAGGCAAATCTTAATTGAAAGTGTTTAGTAGCTAAAATGCCCTTAAGACCAAAATGAACTTGTAACTCATAAGCAAGACTTCGAAGAGAGGTAGTTTGAATGTTAGCATAGCCCTAAGGTAGAAGTGAGTTCAAATAACTATGGGATGATATTTATTACCTCTAAGGAAGTCAATAATGTGAGTACAATGTTGAAGTATATCTTCACCTACAGGAAACCTCCAACTTATACCCAAATAAGCACTTATAGTCTAAGTAAACAGACTAACTCACGACTAATGGAGGAACATAGGTCTGACTGGTAGACAAAGGTATCAAATGGAATGAACATCTAAATTTCATGCTTATAATGATGACACCATGTTTCCATGTTATCCATATATCCAAACACTTTGACTTAGGTGAAGATAGAACAAGCCCAACTCTACATAAAAATCCATCACACAGTCAATCGTATAAGCTAGTCTTGAGGAATTTGAAGGTTTGAGAGGTCTTGGGGAATGAACAAGGTATTAAACTTGGTACATAACATATTCATGACATAATAAAGCCCTATATGATCTTAGTTTGTCTAGGTAAAAAGGGGAAGTATCCTCTATTTTATCTCAGATAGAGGGAACTCTATAATCAAGTTAAGCCCATAAGATTGGTACATGAAGAATGAAAGGGTGAAATATAGAGATTTGGATGATTATTTGACATTATATATAGTTTTTATGAAGGTGAAAAAAGATAGAGAAGGCCTTACAGTCAACATGAATATTCAGAGGTGGTCATAGGCATATAAATACAGTCTAGGCCTGTTAAGCCTAGAACTAGGCCTAAAACTCTAATGGCCTTTAGCTTGATTCACATGATCTTTAAAAACTAGTTGAGATCCTTATTTGATTAGTGGAGAGTCTATAACATCCATTTTATTATAGGAAAATAACCCAAATTGATCATTTTGGCCTAATTTGGTCTTAGGCCTACTCAGAACGCCTAGAAAGAGCTCGAGAGCCATCTTCAATTTAACACACCTATATAAATTAGCTTCATGAGACATCAATAATATATGGGTAGTTGAGCAGGGTCATGAACTCAATATTTATGGAATTGGTTTAGGGGTTGGACATCCAGATTTTATAAATCATCACTAAGAAAAAAAACCTCTTAAAACCCTATCAAGAACTTGATGGAGAAAATATCATTGGAGAAAAATTTATGAGGGGTTAAATGGCCATGAGAATGAATTTAAAATATATATCACTCTCCCAATCTACATGGCATCCATTTGGTTTGTACTATCACTTGTATGGACAGACCGAAATCTAAGTTTCTTACAGGGTTTGATGTGTTTTATAGGTACCGAGGAAAATTGGTAGATGAAATCCATTAAGGGAGGTATATAGGGAATTATTATAACTCCATATACTCATATTTCACCCAAGTGAAGAATATAAAATCCTTTTCTACACTATTCACTACAGGCAGTCTTAGACAGATAATGAAAATGAGAATTGACTACCTAGTTAGAGGATGAGAGGTTTGATATTAGATCTTATTAAGGTCTAACTGATGGAGTAGAAGACAAAGGGAATTTGAATATATTTCCTAACACCTCTTCCATATATTTAAATAAGAAAATTCCAGTCACCTTGATGACAAATATGAAGATTAAAGACAAGAGGGTTAGTAACTGACTACAGATAATGAACACATGTGTCAAGAGTAAGGCTATCAGTTAGAGGGGTATTTGATAACTATCACATATAGTTTCCAAAATCACATGATAGATAATATGTGTCAAAGTATTCCTAAGGTGGTTTATAATAGTCAATTTAACTCATCACTAAAAGGCAGTTTCAAAAAAGAACATGAAGAGTCTCTACACCAACTTGAAGGAGAAAGATGCATTTCTGATGGACACTTGTCCATGACACCTTCTTGCATTATTTTCCACTTCATTTTATTAATTTTTAACTTGTTTCAAAGTATTTAAACTTGGTATAATGACTCATGATCTGATTTATCTCTCTCTCCTCTCCCATGCTCTATATATGCAAGCTATTTTGGCATTTATATCTAATCCACACCTAGTATGGTGAAACCTTGATGGTTTGAATATTGTATTTGATTTTGAAATAATGATTTATAATCTAGTTTTGAGTTCATAATATTATTGTCTAAGTGTGTAAAGTATTTCATAGTGGAATTTCAAGTGATAAGTATCTATCCTTGTCATCTCTTTACTCTTCCATGTTTGATGCAAGTAGTTTTCCCTCTAACAAGTCACATGAAGTGTAGTCAAGTGTATTTGTCTACCTCTAAGTGTAAATATTAGCATTAGTGTCTACAATATCACCTTATGTTCACTCACCTTGAATAATTACAATGCATATAACCTCCATGTTTGAAACACTTATGTTAGAGCAATCTAGGATGTTGAGACTAGTGTTGTGAGTCATGTTTCATAGTGTACGCGTATGGTAGTCTAGTGGAGATATATCTGGTAAATCACCTCATTATCATAGGTTAATTTTGTATTCCTTCTATTCTTTTTCATCCAAGTAAACAAGTAGTGTAGGTGATAATATATTAAAGACTAATCTAGGGAGCTAGCCCTTAAACCTAGAGGTTTACCTCTGTTATAGGCAACCCACAGGCCTAGAGGTAATCAAATGTTTCACTTAATCTAGAGAAGGATTGAAAAACCTCTCTATGGTTTAATATTGAGTGACAATAGTTTAGGCATTCTTGGTGGGACCAAAGTCCAAAAGAGTGGAATAATTATTGGTGTGTTCTTCCTCTTATCAACTTTTGGAAGCATCCAATCAGATACCAATGGCGACTCTGAATGCAATCATCTAGTTGTAAGCAACTCAGGTACTTGATATAAAATATTTTTATCAATTCTTGTGTTTCATGTGACTAATAAAGTTGATATGGATGGTTATGATGAGAATCCTTACTATACACCTCCCTGTCAACCTTGTTATGACCCATGATATACCCCTCAACAACTCTACCAAGGTTATTATTAGTCTTATGAGCCATGATAACCCTATGATCATCCTATTCTTTCTTCATATGAATATGATGTCCTTAAACATCCCTATGAAGAATCATATGAAGAATCTTGTCAAGAAGAGTACCAAGAAGTGTCTCCATATCCATCTCAACCTAATTCCCATCAACCTTGTTATGAGGAATAAAATGATCCCATTGATTAGATATCAAGATATTGGAAAGCAAGATATGAATTCTTACATCTCAAGCTAGACAAATAATTCAACAAATTAAATCTCACCAAAATCCCTATTACCCCCCTCCTCCTACTTCAGTTCCACATCAAGCTAAATCCTTTTTAGCACTCATGATAAACATGATAAGATCATATAGAGTGATGAAAAAATGGGATGAGGAACTTGATGTGATCCATATTCATCTCATAAAGAAGTTGAGGAAGTCATTTCACTTCCTTATGAATGAGTGGAGGTTTGTTGAAGAGCAAGTTAACTATGTCATCAATGAATACATGTGTGAAATGATATGTTATATCCAATGGTGGGTCAATAAGTTAGAAAGGTGTGAAAACCAAGATCTTAAAGATGAGCTTACATCTATTGAAGATTATCAAGAAGGATATGAACAAAGTGAAACTCTTGTTGAAGAAGGTGTATCTCCTATTACTCAATCTAACTTGTCATCTCCCCATGAGTTCATTTAAGAAGTCTACATTCCTAAGCCCACTCATGATCCCTCCATCACACCTCATACTCCCTCTCCAACCCATGAGCTTATTCACAACCCTCCCACCTCATCCTTCATTTAATGAGAACCCATCTTATGAGAGATTAGTAAAGAATAAAAAAGTCAAGTTGCAGCTGATCAAGAAGATGACATGAACATATATGATGAAGAGATCACCATAGGGACTCCCCTTGGTGAAGACAAGTGTAATTCAAGATTATTGAGTGAAGATAAAGATGTTGAAATTCATGATTCAATTGTTCATAAATAGTTTAGTCAAGACATGAAAAAAGAGGTGCTTGAGAAGGACTCCACATATAACGAGTTAGTTGATGTACATGTGTATGATCCAGATCTTGAACCTAAAAATACAAAAGAAGAAGAATCTATTGCTAATGCTATGTAAGAAGATGAGTTGTGGCAAAGGTTATATGAGGTATGTAGTGAATTTGAGGCCCTTCAAAGGCCTATACCTCCTTCTAGTCAGTTAGAATACACTCTTGAAGCTACCTTGCCTCTTAATGGTGTGCTCCCAAAAGAAGATCTTATGCCATCAAAACTTGTTGGAGTTGAAACCAGCTTTGAATTTGATTAAGTACTCAAGGACAAAGAGGATGAGTTTGAAGAGGTTGTGGTTCTTGAAGAGAAAGAAGATAAGGATGATTGGTAGCATCATGTTAAGCTTTTCCAAGAGCTTGAAGGTTTTTTCAAAGTTGAAGGTTATGTTCACAAAGAGCTTGATCAAGACATAGAAGATGATGAAGACTTGTTTAAAATTCTAAGAACATTTTAGACTCATCTTTAAGGAAGTTGTAATCTAGTCAAGAATGAATAAGGCAAATCTAGTAAGCAAGTGAAAATCCAAGGAAGAAGTAGTCCCTCAAGTATGTCAATCCAAGAAGCATATACACTCCATGATGATATGTTTGACGTCATCAAAATGGGCTATCACCTCTTCAATCAATTGGAAGATTATTTCTCACTCTTGAAAGACAAAACATATTTATATTGGCCTCAATTTACCATAAAGCAAGAGGTTGTTCCTATAAATGAATCACAAGATTCACCTCAATTCATGTGATTGGATATGCTAACTCATAAGGGGGTTGAACAAGGTATGGTTTTGGAAGATAATGATGAAAATTTCCTTGTAAAACCCAGTCAAGTTGCTGTTGAAGAGTATCATGAGGATATGTTTGAGTCAAAATAAGACTTCACCTTCATAGTTGATGTGGTTGTATCTACTGTCATTGCATTTGAAGTCATGCCAAAGAGATTGGCAAACATGAAGAAATTGAAGATATCAAGGCCAATGATCAAAGGGAAATATGATTCATGTATTCCTTCAATTCATGGAGAAAATAATGGTTCAAGCTTCCCCTTTGATTAGATGAAAGAGTTCTATTCAAGTTAGTTTGTGCATAATTTGGTTTGTTTAAGTTGGTTGTGTGTTTTCCCTAAGTGTTCATGAGAACAAAAGTGTGTTTGCTTTGGTGTGTTATCTTGTGTGTTTATTTCTTATTATTTGATGTGGTTTGGTGGTATTTTTAGAGGCATTTTATTGTCAAATATGGTGTATAGGTGACTCCATATCCCAATGGATAGGAAAAGGCTACTGTTATTTAGCACAATAGGCTTGTTACCCCTAGAAATCACCAAAATATTGACTAATTTAACCCCAAGTCAAATTAGTTCAACCCCATATGTAGTTCAAACTTTCATGGTGTCTCCTAGGTTAGAAAATGTCTACCATGGTCATTAATTAGGTCAAGTATTATGTTTTCATCCTTGTCACATTCATATAGTTTTCCCCAAGTCATTTTATGTTACCTTTTAGTCATCAAAATGAACTTGTATGATTTTCAATGAAAAAAAAGGTGTCAGGATGCACTCTAATGTCTCACATGTCAGAATATGTTAGAGATGGTAATTTTGAAACTGAATTCTATAGGTTCAAGTTCCATCCAATAAGATAAACTACAAACAAGGGGGTTTCAATCAAGTTGTATGGACTGTGTAAAATTATAACACATGTGACCACTTTAGGGAGTTCTCTTCAGATCCCTACAATTCAATTTCAGTCTTGGGAAGCTTTGATAGATCCAAATTTATACAACTTGTTCCTTTGGGAGGCTATATGCATATATTTACAATGTCTTATCCCACGAGATTATATGACTTAATATAATAGTCAATTAAACTATAATTATAGGCATACATCCCAATGTACAAATATATACTATATATGTATATGAGTACCTAAATCCTCATATAGATATATTTTATATATACATGCCCTTGTACATATTAAATATATTTGTAATATGTACCACATACAAGTTTTCAAATAATATATAAATACCAACACTCATTTATATTTTCAATCAATAACTTCATATAATTCCAACAAACATTATAATTTACCTATTCAAAAAATACATTCATTATCCATCAAGATATTAATATTCCCATATTGTTAATAAACAAAGTACTATAATCATTAGACTATTTATAACAATATTCTACTCTATTTATTTTAGGTTCTCATAAGTAACAAATAAACCAAATCGACCTCTAGCTCAAGTTCATTATGAACTACACAACATACAACCCTTACACAGTCTATACAAGCATTTAAACTTTCTATGCTTAGTTCAATATATATCATAAGTGTCAATCCAAGTTTGACCCTATTGATTTATAAACATATTAAAACTCATATGCTTAAATACTCCAAGCATGCTACAAGTCTCAATATAGAACTAACACCTAATATATTTTCACATAAATGATATACAAACTATATGCCTTATATATATATATATATATATATATATATATATATATATATATATATATACATATATATATATATATATATATATATATATATGTATATATATATATATGTATATGTATATATATATATATGTATATATATATATATATATATGTATATATATATATATATATATATGTATATATATATATATATATATATATATATATATATATGTATATATATATATATATATATATATATGTATGTGAAAATCCAGTTATTCTATCTCCCAATTCGACACTAAAATTCACTATATGTATATTCTATTAATTTTATAAATAGATTATAATAGTCATCTCTCATAGCACAAAATTATTTATTAAGAATACAGAGTTGGGTATAGAGCTTATCCACTCATTATTCCCATTCAAGGATAGTTATATATATTTTCCTTCGACCCAAGCATAACTAATGTATATAGTCTTGGTTTTCATACTATGAATTATATGTGTATACAACCCTCATACGTATGCTCATAGTTTTGAAAGATGAATATACACACAGTTCATTTATCCTCACTATTGTCAGGAGTCTAGAACAACAAACATGCTCTGATTCCACTGTTAGGATCTAGGAAGCACAATTGATTACCATGTACAAGCAACTAAATGCAAAATTTAACTAGAAGTAACAAGTAACTAGAATTCAAAAATAACATAGAATATGAGAGACAATACCCAATTGTATTAATACTCTTCCAGAAGGAAATACAACAAAGAAAATGCCACAGTCTTCTTCCTTACACACCTCTAGGGCTCCCACACCTCTAGGGCATAAACAGTAAATCTCTTCAAGAGTTATCTCTCTTGTAATATCAATTACAAACACAACTCAACACACAGAGCTGTCAACTAGTCAGTAATAAAACTGCTAGTACATTGAGTACACACCGCACTCCAAGTACACAACGTACTGCAAGTAGATCTCACTTGATCTTTCTCCTTGACGTGTTGTTGTCACCTTTGATCTTGCTAACCCACAGACCTCCTTTGACCTCGCACACACACACACACACCTGCAAATCAATGATCTTAATTACACATGTAGATCTCCAAACGTGGCCTTGCACACCCGCTGACCAAGATCCTACACACATGAAGAACCCTTCTGATTCTCCAAACCAACACCCCTGTGGATCTCTACCAGACCTTGCAACAACCTGCAGATCTCCTTGATCATACACACTTGGCACTATGGCACTAGGAGGAACACACCTTGCTCTCTTCCCTCTGAAGGAGCTAACCTTGCTCTTACTCAACTAGCACAAATTACAATACAACCTATGAGTCTATTATATAGATCTCATGTAAACAATAATTAGACATCCAATTACAATAATTAGATCTGTAGCTCTAAGACTAAAATTAGCCTTTAACATGCAAACAACTGGTTTGTTAACAAACTATCCATGAAACTCACAGTTCCAAACTGCACAGGCGACCGACGTCGGTCCCTGTCTATCTGGGGATGACCGATGTCAGTCGATCCCTAACTGATGTTGGCAGCTTCCTGTCTACACCTGATCGACGTCGATTGGCCTGACCGACGCCGGTGACTGTGACACTCAGCATCCTCCTCCATGTCTGCATCAGTGAAGCTTTTAGCTCCACAACCTAACAATCTTCCACTTGGAGATAAACAGCTGCACCTATACACTATCTAATTTGTTTCCTGGCTTGTATCCCTCTTCAAGCTCAATCTTGAAGACCAACCACCACACAACCTGTGGTGCAACACCTGTCATCCAAGTAACTTGCCATATCTGAAGTGCCTGACCCTGCATAGCATGAATCCCTGCTGCTGGTCCCTCTCAGATACCTGAGAACCCACTGAATCGCTTTCCAGTGCTTCCTTCTCGAATTGACTACAAACTTTCTAATAGCACCCACTGCTTGGGCAAACTTAGGGAGTACACATGTACTCAACCTCATCATGTGATTGGGGACCCTGTTCTGTGAACTGTCCATCCATAGGTGTGCTGCCCGTCTCTACATCCTGTACTACCTTCACACAATCATCCTGTGACAACATCAACTTGTGATCTTCCCTGTCTCTAGGATTACTCATGCCAAAGAGTTTTTCTCTTCCAAATTCTTCATGACACACCTCTGAACTAACTTTACCTTTAGCTCAAAAAAACCCTGTATGTGTAACCCTGCATCAAGCAAACACACAACATACAGTAACAGGATGATGTTGAAATCATCACCCACCTGGTAAAGAAACCACAGTAGTTACAATGACATTGACTAAAGCCATGCTTTGTCATCCACCTATCAAACCTATACCACTGTCCTGGAGCTTCCTCAAGACCATATGACCTGGCCTTCCATCTCATGTGTCCATTCTCTCTATTCATTAACTAAGGTATCCATTCGTCTTTTAGTGATTTCATACCGGATGGAAACCCTACCAAATCTCTCATTTGGTTTTGCATCCTAGGAATCAACTTCCTCATTCATGCCATGTTCCCACTATTTCCTGGATCCTTCCTGCTTTGTAGTGAGAAATGAGTATAAAGAAGAGGAACAATGAATTTGAGGCTTATTTACCCTTTCATTTCTCCCCATGGGCATTTGAGACTCCTTAACAGCTTGCTGTCTGCCCAGAATCCATTCCAGTGACCAACCTTGGTCACCACATAGTCTGCATCTGACTGACGTCGATTCCATGTGACTGTCTAGGTCACCGACGCTGGTTATCCTACCGTCATCAGTCTCCACCTACCTGACACCACTGACTCCTCTGGTCTGCACATGACCGATGTCAGTACCTATTTGTTTGATGCCAATTTCCCCTAATCGATGTCGGTACCTGTGTTTGCCTGTGAGTGATGAATTTTTACCCACGAGCTTACTTTGAATCAAAACTCTGTCCAAACTGCCCTGCTCAGAGATATCCAGTCTCATCCACTAATCTTTATCTGTCATCTCCTCCAAGAACACCAAGGCTTTCCAGTTCTTAAGTTTATCAAATACATCTATCTTCTGCTTAAGAACATGCATCTCCTTCTTACTCTTGTGACCAAGCCTATAAAGCCACGTCTTCACAACAGAAGAAGAATCAGTAATACAAGCAGGTAGATAAAGAGTACCTACTTTCTTACCACATGCTAATTCAAGTGCATCCATTGTGAGAGTTCCTGTGCATCTCTCATCACGCAACTTTCCTATAGAAATTAGCCGCATCTCCAAGACTGGGACCTGCATGACCTTCTTTAACACCCATGTGTTGGTCGTCTGCAATTTCAGCCACACTTCCCCTTTGCCAAAACTTTGACAAGGCTCACCAGCTCCTCTAATTGGGGCTGTATGGAAAGAGGCAACAGAATCTATAAACCAAGATTCTACTTTATCCAAGGAACATCCCAGAGCATCCTGTGAAATAACCCCTGCAACATCTGCTTCTTCAGTTCCTTCATGCTGATCTTCTACCAACCAACAATATTTCTTTACCTGCTCTTTCTTTCCATAACACCATAATTGACCATTCATGCTTTTCAAT